>OZ012735.1:500622130-501012130 GCA_963859935.3 Lathyrus sativus
CTGGAACTTCGGCATACCGATTGATATTCTGACCAATGTTCTCCACTGCCTGCGCAACAACTTGTAACGCAGCCTCCATCGTAGCATCATCTCTACGAGCCATACTGCTCAACATCCACGATAACACAGGTTAGAAAAACACATGACTATAAACATCCTATAGTCAGACTCTACTACGACACTGACCGGACGGACCGACCTGCTCTGATACCAATTGTAACACCCCACTTTACCCCGTACACGTATTATAAAACATATACAAAAATATGTCATAAAAGTACATCAGAGTTCACAAACAAGCAGGATGTCACACTAAGCCACTTCATTCATTTTAACTAAACCAATACTCTCTAGATTTCAATTAAACAGCAGAATAAAGTCAATAGTTTAAACATAATCTCCACCACAAGGTGATCATACATCCTTAATCCAATAATAAAAAGATTCGTAACAATAAATCAATAAAATAAGCAAATATAACGTAATCATGTCATCCCATGTTCTCAGAGCGACTCCTACGACTCGATCAAATAGCAACACACTCCAAGCACTACTCAGATATCTGGTCATCCGCACTCCCCAAGGAGCACAGACGCAACAAACACAAAAGGGGTGAGAACTACGTTCAATAAATAAGCGGTGAAATACACATGCTAAGGAGTAGTTACACACCACACATAAAATCATACACATACAATGCACACATACGTGCCACCTCAATCATTCGGCACCAATAGCCCATATTCAAATACAATTATGCAATGTGACTCACTGACTCGACTCAATGCATGTGGTACAAACACAATCACGTACTGTCAACCCTAGAACCTGATTTCCTTCGAAATCCGGATAAGTCGTATACGTTCCTCTGAATTACAACTTATCTCCACAACAACTTCCACATGAAGTCCGGATGAACTAGGCACCCATCATGGATTCCCACCTAGCCATCTCCACAAGACATATGACATGAAATGCGTGACAACATAATTATGAAATACAATAATTCAAGCATAATTCACGATAATTCAATGATCCACACGAGCCATCCACTCACTGTTATCCTCTCGGGAATTACCACCATCACATAAGATTATCCACATTCGATAATCATGGCTCATATTCATCAAAACACACCCTTAAGGGCACACCCACATAATTCCATATTTTCCCGATTTAATTCATTACTAATATTTCTTAAGTTCATTTTAATCATATTAATCCTACCGAATAAACGGAAAGGCGTTCCAAGCGAACACTGGACAGGAATCACAACAACTGGGGAAAAGTCATCCCAGACTGTCCATACGTGTACCAGCATGGTCCATACTGTTGCACCCCAAAATTTGCCTAACCTTTTCTTACCTGGTTTATGTTTCATTGCATTATGATTTGCATAGTTGTATAATTTGCATATCATGATATCATTCATATAGAAGGGGATCAAGTGTGATTCTTTCTCAATAAAAGCCTAGCAAGAGGTCTCATTCAAGATTGAGAGTTATCAAAGTCATCAGAAGGTGGTTTGAGTGCGTAAGGGTTTAGATGTTTGAGTGTGAATCTTCTCCTAACTTGAGGATCAATTGAAGACCATCAGTGAGATGTGAAGCATGAGGTGTGAATATGAGATGTGTATAGAGCTCATGGAGTGCCTAGAGAGCCATGTTGGAGCTAAATCAAGTCATTGTGTCAAATGCAAGAGCCACAGTTGATGTGCAAGCAATTAGGGTTTCATCTAGATCAACCCTAGGTCAATTGTGCAATTGAAGAGTATCAAAGCCTACTTTGAGGTCATGGAGTTCATGGAATGATGTGATAATACATTTGTGGTGTTTTGCCAAGATCAAATCAAGAAGAATCAAGAAGGTGGGAAGTTGCTAAATTAGGGTTTCAGTGCAAATTACCCTGTTTAGTGCCTAACTTCAAGGCCATATAAGTCAAGATACAAGTTTCAAATGGATCTTTGGCCAACATGAAACTTTTATATCATCTCAATACCTTTAATTTGAGTACTAGAAGTCCTCAAGGGGATTTATAGAACTCAAGTTATGGTCCAGACAAGTTATAGGTCCTCAGATGCTTCTGAAATTTGTCTATGAAAATCATTTGACTTCAAAGCTAGTTTTGACCTAGAAGCACGTTTCACCTGAATTTTTGGTCAACATGAAAGTTCTTCCTCATGATCTTAGCTTTCTAAATTATACTAGAAGTCCTCCATATGATTTGTAGAACTCAAGTTATGAGGTTTACAAGTCAGGGGTATTTTGGGAAAGTAAGATTATAGGTCATTTTCAATCATAGGTCCATATCTCCAACTTGCAAGCTTAAAATGGAAGTTTGTTCAACATGGAACTTGCTTAAAATGATGTTTTGAGTGCAACCAAGTGGTCATGAGAGTTTGGTTTGGCCCATATCAAAAAGTCATTTGAAATGGCTTGAAAAGGAAGAAAATTCAAATATGGAAAGGAGGGAAAATTGACTTTTTGTGCTAGACACCTCAAACCAAGCAAGTGGATACATTTTCTGATTGTAAATCACATTTCAAACACTTTGGTTTTAATAGAATTTTGAGTTTATTTCAAATTTTGAGAGTTGTCATGTGGTTGCTTCACTTGTAAGTTACATATGCAAAATCAATGCATAAAGCAATCCAGGCCAATCTCTCCATTCAAACTCATTCTAAATGATATGTGCAAGGTGTCAGAACCTTCTAGAACCAATGCAAAGCTTGCAATACACGACTGTCATAGTGAATTTGGATGAAAAAACCAGAAAATGCAAACCACTATTTTGGGCATCAATTTGGATTCAAAGGCCCATGAAACTCTTCTATATATTCATTAGAGCAAGTTCAGATCAAGGTTGAGCTTCATTTCGCGCCAGAACCAGAGAGAGCATTTGAAATTCCACAGCTGCAACTTGAAATCGAATTCTCAGATTGGAGCCAATTCAAGCCAAATTGAGGTGTGCAATCTCTTCCTTGTGGATCATTGAAAGTTTCTGGAGTTTTTTGAAACAAGCCACGAGTTCTAACTGCACCTATTTCAAGATCTATACCAGGTTAGCATCTCTTAAAATTCAGCATGATTTAGCATGATTCAGTTAGATTTAGACTTGTGGTTAGGATCTAGACAAGACATAGATCGTTTTAGGCTTGATTTGGACTCAATTGGTGATGGCCGAAGATGACATGTAAGATCTGTTTGGACCTGAATCTCTTGATTCATGAGGAGTTAATGCTAGATGTTTAGATCAGGATGATGTAGGCAACATGAGGATGATTTCTATACTAATAGTTTGGATTTTAGTGATGATCAAAGTTGATATGATTTCTGAAAATGGATTCGTATTTTGAAACCTAGCACGATCTAGAGGATTTTGATTAAAGATTTGGAATCTACGTTGAAAATTGAGTGGAATTGGTGTAGAGATTGTTATTTTTGGTTGCCTGAACCTGGACCCTCGCCGGAGAAGACAACCGGAGTCTTCTCCGGCCACCATGAACCACCATCCCTGATCTCCACCTAACCTGCCTGAATTTTGGAGAAGATGATGTCTGAACCCTTGGATCATCACTTGACCTTTGACTACAGCCAAGATCCAACGCACATGACTTAAAGTTGGTTTTGAATTTCTGATGGCAAAACGCAGGCGTTTCACTTAATGCGCTGGCAAGCTCTAGCGCGTTGGATTGTTTGACCAGTCTCCTGATCCTATGGCTCTCATTATTTCGTAGCTTTTATTTGTTTTTTATTTCATTTTGTTTTATTTTAATTGTTTGTTGATTCCAAAAATCATATTAATTCCAATTTTGATCCAAAAATTATTTTAAAAATATCCTCACGATCCTTATGGAATTTGTTATTTTATGGGATTAACAAAATACAATTTCATGCATTTTTCAATTTAATTTGATTTTTCTTATTTTGTTTAATTCTTTTAACATTTGCATAATTGTTCATCTGTTTTGTGGAATTTTGTTCTTCCAATTGGTGATGAGTTTGGCTTTGATTTTTTAGTATGTGTTAGGGTAGACATGTATGTTCCCTTAGAATTTTTGGTGGATTTTTAGAACAACATTAGGTTCTGTTTTAGGTGTTGAGATTAGGACCCTCCCAAACTTATGGATTACCTTAACCTATCTCAATGTAGGAATTGTTTAGATAACTTAGAAGTTGATTTAGGCTTCAATCTTTTTACACTAGGTTGTCAAACATGTATGTTCCCCTAGGAAGTTTATTAGAATTTTGCAACTTCATTTTCTATTTTAGTTGTATTTTGCAATTGGCTTGTGTTTGTGGATCCCTCTCTTGAATGCTTTGGATTGTTTGGTTTGGTTGGCTGCTTTGGAGTGGGTTTAAGCTTGAGTTCTTTTTGGTGGAGCTTCTAGATTCATTGAAGATGCTTGGGATTGAAGATTGGAGCTTGGAGTTGAAGGCTTTTCTTCTTGTGGAGAGTTTTTAGGAGCTTAAGAAATTAGGGTTTTAGGAAGTGCCTTAGACCTAGTTTTGATTATTTCTTCAAACATGGAGTGCATTGTTTGCCTCTATTCTATCCAATGACATAAAGTCCTCCTTGGGAAACTTCATCTCTCCTTAGGAGGGATGAGTGGTATGCCCAAGTGAGTAGAACTTTGAGGATACTTTTCATTTGCAATGTTGAGTTCTTAGTGATTTCCTTTGGTTGTCATTAAGTTTCTTAACATTATAACTTGATCTTGATGATTAATCCTCCTCTTGGAGTGTGCTTGTTGGAGCTTGAAGATAGAAGCTTGCTTGAAGATGAAGCCCTTGCTGTCAACTTTACTGTCTTTTCAATTGTGCTGTTTAGAGATTGCTATTGTTGTTTGCTGTAGGAGTTAGTTGTTGCTGCTTGGGTTGCCTCCTCTATGTCTTTTGTTTTTCTCTGTATTGCCTGTTTTCTTGTACCTCTAGGTTTGAGGTGGAGCTTGTTTCCTCTTGCCTATTGTTTTCTCTCTTGCCTCTCTGGTACTGTTGCATAGCATGCATTTTACTGTTTACTGTTTACTGTAATTGCTTGCTGTCCTTTGCTGTTTATCCCCTAGGATCTCTGATTTCCTCTGTGCAAGAGGAAATTATGACAGACATTAGGTTTTGACCCATGCATGATAACATTAGGTTAGTTTCCCTTTCAACCATAGGCTTTTTAGAGCGTCTTTCTCTTCTCATCTCAAAACAACTCAAAAACACAGTAATAAGGATAATGTGTGTTGTACGCTACGAGCCTTAAGCTATTTGAGAAAAGGTTGATGGAGGGTCACTCTTCAGTAATCTGGTTACTTAGTATGGTACCCTTAGGGTGACATGAGACATAGTCTCTCTCAGATCACAAGTCTTTAGTGCAGTACAAGTTGCAAACAGACTAAAAAACAGTTCTTTTGTAAAAAACTGAAAACAAATTTCAAATGTCATTTTTGTCCGCTTGGACCCTTAATCAGGAAAACCCTTTCTTAAGGAGATAAAAACTGTCTGAAAAGCTTGTGTCCTCCGTAGCCCGAACTACGTTTGCTCTGATCTTTCATGCCATATGAAAGTACGTAGGCACAAGATGCGATATCTTGGCGAGCAACCTTTCCCTCCTTTCCCGTAGGTAGGCGAACTACGTTGACTCTGATTTCTCGTTCCAGACGGGAATACGTAGGCATAAAGTGCGATACTTTGCCGAGTCATTTTATTTTCTTTTTAACCCAGACCTGTAGATTAGATAGAATAATATACCCTTAGATAGAAAACAAGCGTGGATCCCGTCGAGTACGACGGACGTGAGGGGTGCTAATACCTTCCCCTTACGTAACCGATTCCCGAATCCAGGATTTGGTTGCGACGACCATTCCTTTCCCTCTTTGCGTTAGGTTTACTCTGAGCGTTTCCTTTCCTTCTTTTGGGATAAATAACGCACGGTGGCGACTCTTCTGTCATAGCCGGCACCGATTTTCGCAGTAGCGACAACTGGCGACTCTGCTGGGGACTCCAGCGGTTCCCTATGCGAGTCAATCCTAGCGCTTGTTTTCCCGTCTGGGGTTTTGTATGTATTTACCTTTCTGCCTTTACTTTTAGTACTCTATTATTGTTGTTGTGTTGGGTAGAGGGTTAGATTGAGAGATAAGCCGGACCTGGGCTTGAGTTTGCACATAGACTTAGAAGTAGAGAGTAGTGGTTAGCCTGCTTGCTTAGCTCGCACCAGCTAGCCGCGAAATCTGCGCTCGGACGAGATTCTCTTTGATGCTTCTTGCCTGGCCCTTAGGGCTCGACAAGTTGTCTGACCCGAGGATTGTCGACTCTGGGGACCTATCAATTGGGATTCAGCTAAGTGAGGTCGCTTCAAGGGATGATGATGCCACACCTTCTTGGTATCGTATCATCGCTCTTGAAAGTCTGTGACGTTGAACCCGCATAGGATGTCGTACCTCGTCTGTGAGTTAAGTACATACCTGTGAGGGGTAGGTAGGTCTGTTTGCAGGAAACCTTTGACCTCAGAGTACCTGGTTTATATCTGTCAGTGAGATGTGGTTATAGGGTTCTATTGAGTAGTTGGTTTGGTTTGAGGCGAAGATTTGATGGTTCTCAGGCTTCAGTACAGAGCATCAAGTTCATCAGCATTGCACTTGATCTCCTATTTGCATATGCATGTGCATTTTCATGTTTGCATTTTATTAACGTGTATTTATGTTGCAGGTGTGATCATTCCCCTCTGATTCTAGTGTATCTTCTGGCCAGACATGGAGTCCATGAAGAGGATAGTTGCTTACCGGTTGCATTCGCCAGATATCAGTTCCTTGCTGGGATTAGTTGCTCTAGCAGATGAGAGAGTGAGGGATGAGTTCAGAGTATCTTATGGGAGATTGCTTAGTTTGTTGTACAGACCTTCAGCCTTCGAGACGACTGGGGTGTATACTTTGATGCAGTTTTATGAGCCTCAGCTGAGATGCTTCCTGTTCCCCGACTATATTCTGGCACCCACTTTGGAGGAGTATTCTGCTATGTTAGGAGTTCTTGTGTTAGACCAACTGCCCTTTATACATGTTGATGCTGAGCCTGAGTTGGCTACACTTGCTGAGATTGTCAATTCAGTTCCATTCTAGCTGTCTGCATCTATGGACTTGTCTTGTTTCCCAATGTGCCAGATTTTGTTGACTTAGATGCCTTCTTGATTCTTGCCTCGAAGAATCCAGTTCCTACTCTCTTGGGCAATGTTTATCATTCTATTCACTATAAGAATGAGAAACGTCATGGTAAGAATGTTTCCTGCTATCTTCCTCTTTTGTACAGGTGGTTTCAGGGACATCTTCCGAAGACAGGGCCTTTTGTTGATGCTGTTGATACTTTGGATTGGTCTTCCCGGTTGATGGGGCTGTCCGTTGAGAACATCATTTGGTTTGATTGGAGTATGCTTGGCATTGATATTATTCATAGTTGCAGTGGCTTTCCGAATATCCCTTTGATTGGACGGAAATGCTGTATCAACCGTAACCCTTCTCTACTGGTGAGACAGTTTGGTTATGCCTTGAGAGATGCTCCTATTGAGGTTAAGATACAGGAATCTCTGTATCTCACGGGCTTATTAGACGAGGTTGTTTTGATCAGGTTGAGACATGCATGGGCTAAGATCCATAGGAGAGGGAAAGCTTTGCTTGGTAAGAGCAACAACAAAGCTTATGATCCTTATTTGGCTTGGATCCACGAGAGAGCTAGGATTTCCTTGATGCCATATCCTGCTGTGGAACCTTTGTATCTTCCAGTGATTGAGACACCTACTTCGGTAGAGATTGAGAAGTATAACAAATTGTTGGCTGAAAACGAAGAATTGAAGAAAGCCAATGATGAGTTAGAGAAAGAGATCTTCCAGTTGCGTCGTGAGAAGAATGAAGCTACCTTCACTATGAAGGAACATATTGAGTTGATTAATAGGTTGGGTTCAGATTTGACTGAAGAGACCAACACGAGGGAAAAAGTGGGAGTAGCCTTGAACGGTGTTAGCAAGGTGCTTGCTTCAAAGAAGGAACTCTTAAACAAAGCTTATTCCCGACTCGGCAAGTGGGAAACATTGTGGAATACCACGCTTACCAAGCGGAAGGAGCGTGAGGATGAGCTGAAGCTGCAGATTGCCACGCTAGAGGCGCAGATTAGAGCCTAGGATGCGAAGATTGCTGAAGAAACATCACTTAGGAGCGCTGTTGAGCTTAGAGTAAGTGACCTTGGCAAGGAGCTGAGAGGTTGTGAATCGAAGGCCGGCTCCAAGAGGTGCAGACTCGATGAGTGTTTTGGCGAAGGAACCTGCAAGGACGACGACAAAAAGTTGAGATCCACTGTTGAGCGACATGCATTATTGATACAGGAGCTAATCTCCAGACTAGGTCATTCGGAGACGTTGAGGATATTGGAAGATGTCAGAGCGCGCCATTTGGCCTGATTTATATTTGATTTGCTTTTGTTATCTGTACTCGTATTTTGACCATCGTCAGGCTTGTTGGCCGAGGTCTTTTCAGCTGTATTTAGTTATATCTTTGTACTCTGCCTCTTGGCATTTGTCTATGTATGAGGATTTTCTGATTCCTTGCTTGCTTGATTGGGACTCCATTGTCGTGATGGCCTTCTCTCTGAAACTAGAATCGGGGGGGAATATAACCTGTGTCATACTTATACATTTGCATCTGCATACTCATATTGCATGACCAGTTTTTTGAATCTGTATCTTATTTCCTGCATCTCTCAGGTTTCAGGATTGACAACCAGAGAACGCATCGTTATTCTACCAGGAACAACTGCAAGAGAATCATGGATCAAGTTCAAGTCGAGATGCAGGAAATTCGTGAGAAGTTGGCACTTTTCATGCAAGCAATGGAAACTGTGGTCAAGGGCCAGGAGAATTTCCAGACTCTGGTGCAACCGCTGCTGGTGCGGGCGAATGGAAATACTGATTATCACTTTGTTGGAACTCCTCGCAGGGAGGATGGGATACCTACAGTGGTCGTTCCCACAAGTGGTGGAGTTGGTGCCGGTGATGGCAATGGCAAAGGAAATACTGGCGCTGGTGCTGGTAATGGTAACACTAGTAATGGTAACACTGGTACTGGAAATGTTGGAAATGGTGATGGGAATGTTGTTAACGATACTGGCAATGCTGGAGATGCTAATCAAGGGTTCGGTGACAACAATGGTTTTGGAAACAAGAACCAAGGGTTTGGCATTGGTAATCATAATGGTAATTTTGGTTTCAACAATCAAGGCTTTGGCTACGATGGCTATGGTAACAACAATCAAGGGTATGGATACGGTGATGTTGGCTTTGGTAACATGAACAACAACGGTGCTGGGATGGTGCCTTTCAACACCAGTTATAGACTAGGTGGGGTCAAACAAGGATTCGGTAATAGAGGACGGGATCCTATTTTCAATCAACAGGGATATGGCCGTAACACTGGTTACGAGGGATATGGAAATGAGAATCTGAACTGGGGCGAGGATCGCCAGGAAGACGCTTTCTCCGGACAAGGCGTGGGATTTGAAAGGCCTATTGATAATGATAGGAGGTTCAAAATGCTGGAAGAGCAGATCAAAGGGATAACCAATCAGAACTTTGCTGGGTTAGATATGACTACCATGGGACTAGTGCCTGGGCTGAGGGTGCCTTTGAAATTCAAAGCTCCAACATTTGACAAGTATAAGGGGGATACATGCCCTAGAGTTCATGTACGTTCTTATTACAGAAGAATGTCTGCATACTCTAACGATGAGAAGATGCTTATGCATTTATTTCAAGACAGTTTATCGGGACCATCGCTGGAATGGTACATGGGACTGGAGCCCACCCAAATTAGAAGCTGGAAAGAATTGGCTGATGCTTTTGTTAAACATTACCAATATAATAGTGACTTGGCGCCAAACAGGGTCCAGCTGCAGAGTTTGTCTCAGAAGAATGGTGAGAGCTTCAAGGAGTATGCGCAGCGCTGGCGTGATATTGCGGCTAGAGTTCATCCCCCTTTGGTTGAAAGAGAGTTGATTGATATGTTTATTGGAACATTCTCTGGAATGTATTACGACAAATTGCTTAATGTCTCGATGAGTAGTTTCTCCGACATGATTCTCATGGGAGAACGGATCGAAACGGAATTAAGATTGGGAAGATTCAGGCAGGTGAATCCACCTCAGCTGGAGGTGCAAGGAAAGCCTCTGGTGGACGGAGACAAGGCGACGCCAGTGCGGTATATGGTGGTCGAGTTCGTGGAAGAGGAAGGAATCAGTATCAGCCACAACAAGTTGCTAGTGTTACTATCCCGATACCTCAGCAAAAACAACAACAACAACAGCAACGGCAACAACAGCCGCAACAACAAAGAATGCACCCTGCTCAGCGTAGAATGCAAGAGGGTAGGCCAAAGAGAGTATTTGAAGCACCTCCTTCAACTTATGCCGAACTTCTTCAATTGCTGTTGGGTTTGAATCTGGTTGAAAAGAGAACGATGGCCCTGTTGACGGGCACTCCTCCATTTGGTTTTGACGCCGATAAACATTGTGATTTTCATTCCGGGGCGCCCGGACATGATATTGAAGGTTGCCATGCTTTCAAACATAAGGTTCAAGATTTGCTTGATAGTAAGGCCATTAACTTTGGTCAGGATGGTCCCAATATTGTACAACAACCCATGCCGAATCATGGAGTGAATGTTATCATAACGGAAGAGAATTTGAACTTGGTTATGGATGTGAATGAATTGAAGACACCGTTGAGTTGTGTTAAAAGTAGATTGTTGAAAGGGGGTGTATTCCTCGGATGTGATGAATATTGTCTGGATTGCTGGACCCAACCAGAGGGTTACGTTGATTTGAAAAGAGGTATCCAAGCCATGATGGATGAGGGGGGTTTTGCAATTTGATCGGACTACTGTTGAAAAGCCTGTTGAGGCATTGTTTGAAAAGCAGGATGAGATTGCAACTGTTACGATCCCAAAGAAGACTATCACGATATCGGCGCCCGCCAAGCGGCCGACTATCACAATAAGAAAAGCAGGACCTGTTCCTTTTGAGAGTACAAAATCTGTTCCATGGACATATGGGTTAGAAGCGTATTGTAATGGAGAAAAGATTAAGGTGAATAGCCGGCCGGCAGGGGCAGTTGACAATGTTGTTGGAACGGGAGGCATGACCCGTAGTGGAAGAATCTTCACCGCACCTGAAGTTGAAGCAGAGAGGATTGCTAAAGGCAAGGCCAAGGTGAATGAAAGTGGACCATCCCAGTTGAAAGAGAAATACACATCGCTCAAGGACGTAGAAGAGTTCATGAGGCTAATTCGCAAGAGCGATTATAAGATTGTTGAGCACTTACAACAGACACCCTCAAAAATTTCAATCCTATCTTTGCTGCTTTGTTCTGAGGCTCACCGAAATGCTTTGTTGAAGATATTGGACACGTCATTTGTACCTCAGGAGGTTTCTGTCAACCAGCTAGAGGGGCTACTGGCGCATGTCAATGCTGGACATAGTTTGGGTTTCACTGATTTTGATCTAACACCTAGAGGCCGAGAGCATAATATGGCTTTGCACATATCGGTGGAATGCCGGGGCACCGTAATGTCGCACGTTCTTGTGGATACCAGATCATCTCTGAATGTATTGCCTAAGAAGTCTATGATGAAGTTAGATATCCGGGGAATTATTTGCACGCCAAGTGACTTGGTTGTGAGGGCGTTTGATGGAACGAGAAGGTCGGTGTTTGGATCGATAACATTGCCGTTGCAGGTCGGGCCAGAAATATTCGACACTGAATTTTATATCATGGATATTCATCCAGCTTATAGCTGTTTACTTGGGCGTCCATGGATACACTCTTCAGGGGCTGTGACGTCCACGCTGCATCAGAAGCTTAAGTTTGAAGCCGGTGGTGGCATTGTTACTATTTGTGGGGAAGAGGACATCTTGGTCAGTCATCTCTCATCATTCAAGTACGTTGAAGTAGATGGAGAAATTCACGAAACGCCCTGCCAAGCCTTCGAAGGGTTGTAAATCAAAGACAAATCCAGTATTCCCAGCAAAGTGCCAGAGGTTGTTATGGCTTCATACAAAGACGCTCAAGCATTGGTTCAGACTGGTGATACCAAGGGTTGGGGTCAAGTGCTGGAAATTCCTGTCAAGATGGACAAGTTTGGACTAGGGCACCGCCCAACATCAGCATCTTCTTCACAGAAAGCACCCAAGTTCAAAGGACCAGTGGTGATTACTGATGGGCTAAAGACGTGTCTACTTAATGCGTCTAGCGGTATCTTACTGCAAGTGCACAGCCTATCGAAGTAATATTTAAGATTATCGATCCACAGGGATTCTATCGTTACTTAGTGCTAGATGAACTTCTAGTTTAGCTAAGGCGAATAGTTGTCACGATTGTTGTTGGTTTTCTAAGACTATTGAAGGCGGAATTAAATTCAAGTTTTTAATAAAATAATACTAAAACGGTCGGTATGTAATTATACTAACTTAGGTGGGTCAATCTAACCTAGGCTTATAAAGATGTTCACTTAATCTATTCGGTAGAGATTACTAGTTTAAATACCCTCAACTCACACTCTCGTGGTCTTGTATTAGATCTTATCCCTAAAGCCCTATGCCTGCTCTCGCTAGCCCATAAGTGTTTAGAGGTAATTTTTGGAAACTAAATAATTCTAATTTATCTTAAAGCGCTCTCGCTGTATTTAATTTAAATGCCTAACTTTAGCTATCTGGTTAAATCTCACACTCTCGTGGTCTTGACCCAACCTAATACCCTTTTCTTACTCTCGTAACGAAAAGGTCGAATTCAATTAAAAAGCATCAGCCAGAATGTTAAGCGATTAATTATTTTAGCCCATGGTTATATTTTACCGGTTAAGTTAGTTATAACTACATACCGCCCTAAGGTATTTAGCTACTCATCGAGGTTAAATCAGACTCAGAGTTAATTATTGACTTACTAATGGCAGAAAAATAAATAGACATTATAAATAAATTAAATTGCAATAATTGAAAAACCTGATTAACAAATATCTGAGTAGACTCCTTCTTCCACAGACCGGAAGGCTTGGAGTAGGCGGAAATAAAAATTAAAACGAATGCTGAAGGCTGGAAACAAATAAAAGTATAACAATTCCCTAATGTTGGAAATTGTTACACGGTTGGTTTGGATACAAATAAAATAAGACAGGAAACAAAATAATGCTGAAAAAATAATTCTGGTGGTAAGGTAATTCGGCAGAGCTTCCGCAGGAAATTTGGATAATGAAGTCTCTCTGAGTTCTCCTGAGCTGGTCCTATTTATAGAGCTTCCAATGGGCTGGTCCTTGGTCTTTTGCTTCTTGGGCTTTGCTGAAGTGGTTGAGAAAATGTTGGAAAGTGGCAGCAGAAAATGGGAGAAGTCTTCCTCACGTGCTGCCTTGAGGAGAATTACTAGGAGGAGTGGTCTTCAGTGGTGGCTTGACGTAGTCTGAGTCAAAATCAAGTTATATCCTTGTCACGGGCGTGACAAGGTCTTCACGCTCGTTGTTTGATGATTTCAAGTGTCACGGTCGTGACTACTTCCTCACGGTCGTGATGGCCCAAAGTAAGGTGTCACGGTCGTGACACCCTTGTAACGACCGTGGCCGTAACAAATTATGCAGAGTTTATGCAGGCTTCTGTCTTGCTTCATTTCTTGTGGTTTCTTTGTTCTTTTCTTCTTAATTCATGATTCGGCCTCACGTAACGATGTACCTGCAAAATAGTAAGAAAAACTCGAGAAATCGAGCGTTAAAACGGTGAATGCGCGATAAAAGTCAATGAAATCTAGCGATATAACCGATGCGTTTTCTCGTCATCAAACTTCCCCAAACTTAAACCTTTGCTTGTCCTCAAGCAAATAGTCGGTTGAAAATCGGCGGACAAGATTTTATTCGCGCATACTCATAACAAACCGTCCGGTGGATCGTTTTGTCGGATAGTCCGGTACTTTGATAGAACACTACCGATACACTAATGACATAAGCAACAAGCTATGTCGTCGACTTCCCGTCAAGCGAAACAATCGGCAATCACATTACGATTTCACCTAGAGTTTTTCGATCTTATTTCACCCGGTTTCGTTCTAGCGCAGTCACATTAAGCCCTTTGCCTTCGCACGCATGTAGTGGAGTAGCCGGTTAGCGATTTTGATCCTTTTTTAGCACGGGGTCTGGTACACGAGTGTGGTAACCCCTTCATGTTTTATCCGATGCGGAGGTTGTGGGGGATCGAGCCGTAGCACGCCCTACCGAGTTCAGAACCAGTACCTCTGAACCAACCCGAAACGGAGTCCTTCTCATATTTCTCGTTTCTTATCTGCGACCGTGTACTTTGGTGCAATCTCTTTTCATTTTGCATTGAGATACGAAGGATCATTATTGATTAGGCATCAAACGCTTATATTCATCGGCTCCCCACGTGGTTTGTGTTCAGACGGTGCTGACTGCTAGTATAAACTACTGGGGGTTACTTTTGAACTGAAACTAAAGGTGCACTCGCAATGGTGATCGGGATGGAATTTCTTAAGCAGGGGGTCGAAGATGTCAAG
Source organism: Lathyrus sativus (assembly GCA_963859935.3). Lineage (NCBI taxonomy): Eukaryota > Viridiplantae > Streptophyta > Magnoliopsida > Fabales > Fabaceae > Lathyrus > Lathyrus sativus. Next base: position 500,636,702 of record OZ012735.1, read on the forward strand.
ATTGTATTGGTCTTGTTTAATCGTTCCCGGCTTCGTAATTACGAACCATTCGGTGGTAAGTCGGGTAATGCGAGTAATTTAAGGATTTTTCTAGTATGGCTTAATAATCGGGAAAAGCTCGATATTAAAGAAAATAACGCACAGATTTGCTCATTTCATTGATTTGCTAAAAGGGATACAACAGAATTGAAAGTACACTGAAATGAAAAGTACCTCTCCCACACTATATCAGACATTGTCCTCAATGTTGTGATATAATTGCGGTACAAATACAGTACAAGACTAAAACTGAAAAACAACATAAAAGCAAACTACTGCTGCTGGTGATCGCGGGCTCGGCCTCTGGTGCGAGAGCGACGTCTGGAGGGAGTCGCGTCGAGATCAGAGCCGGTGCCGGAGGTAGCAGTAATGCTGATGCGGAGCGCCTCGAGCTCGCCGAAAAGTTCTCCAAACCGCTCATTAGTGGCCTCATGGTTGGCAGCAATGGTGCCGAGTAAAGCGTCATACTGTGCCTTCTGCTGACGCTCTAGTGCTGCGTTCATCAGGTTCTGCTGATGAATCGCAAGTAGGACGTCCTCAAGTGTGACGGCGGGAGCAGGGGGCTGTCGGGTGGAAGTCTCGGGGATGTCCTGGACATGCTCAGCTGCATCCATGGCGTCCTGCATCTCGTCCACTGGGGCGTTAGGCTGATCATCATGTACCGGGGCGTGATCCGCAGCGGCTGGTAAGGCAAAGAGCCAGTTGGCTCGATTTGCTGGGTCGATGCGTGTGCGGGACGGCAGAGTGATGTGGTGGAAAACGGTGCCATTGACAACAGGGCTGTACCTGCCATCCTCTCGCTGCGCGATCAGGTGGGCGGACCGGCAGTAGCTCATGGTCAGGAAATCGGCGGCGAGGTGCGGCAGATCAGCGAGCGCGTCACCAAGCCCCAGCTGAATGGCGAGGGTGGTGACAATGCCGCCAATAAAGAACGGGGATGAGCCTCGGTGCGCAATGGCCTGGATGTGGTAGAGCATAAAGGGGGCAGCGTTGATTTGCTCGTCATGAAGGGCACAGTATAAAAACAGAAGCTCCTTTGAGTTGAGCTTATGGTTGCTCTCTCTAGCAAAGATTGTGTTGCAGATGACCCGGTGAAAGTAGCGAATAGCCGGGTAGTGGATGTATGTGGCGTTGAGGCTCTGGAAGGTGGTCGCACGGGTGTTGGTAAGGTCGTGCCACAGTGCGAATGCTTGTTCACTGAAGTTGTCGGGCACGCGACGGTGGGCCTCGGTGCCGTGCTCGAAACCTAACAGCTCGGCGATCCTGGTTTGTGTGAGGTTGAACTCCCGGCCAAGCAGTCTGAATGTTACGATGCCGGTAAGCTGACTCTGAGAACCGGGAGAGGTGATGTAGCTGTAGGAGCTGAGGAACTCCAGCGTCAGAAGTTCGAAAGTCGGCTGAGGCTGACGACAGAGGTCCCACAGACCGACCTTTTGCAGTAGGCTTTGAACGCTGGACAGCATACCGAGTTCTTGCAGACAGTCAGTGGCAATGTACCGGGTGGGTTGCAGACCGCGGTTCTGGAAGCGGACGAAACGGTCTCTCTGGGTTACTCCGGCTTCTCCTTCTCTGAAAATGATGGAATCCATAACATGCAAATGTGAAGAGTGAGGGTGGAAGGATTTTTTTTGTGAGGTTTTGGAAGAAGAGTGGTAGAATGAGGGAGGTTGATGTTCGGGTTAAATAAGGGACAGTTGAATTGAAATGGTTAATGGTAATGGTGGATTAATGGGGTAGTGGAGAGGTTACGGCGGTTTTGGAATGAGTGGGGAGTGTTTTAGATAGGTTATGGATGGAGAAGAAGAGGGGACACGATGAGAAACAGTTCTGTTTCTCACGATCTCTGTAATAGAGGTCGTCACGGTCGTGACATAGGCGTGACGGTCGTGACGCGCTAAATGAGCACGTCACGATCGTAAGTGGGGCGTGACGACCGTGAGGCTGTGTTGTGCTGAATAATTCCCAGAAAAGAAACATTGTCTCACGTTATTTATAAATTACTAATAATTTATTTTATTTAGTAGCACTTATAGTAACACACACCATATTATATAGCAATTGCAACACAGTAGTATACGAACCTAAGATAAAATAGTGTAGTCATACAGTATATGGTCACACAGTGTATAGAAAAGAAATAGAAAAATTATATAAGCTGCTAAAATGAAGAATTAATAAAAAGTGCATGGTATAAAGAAAAACTGAAATTACATAAACTCAAATTATGTTATGAAATCGTTGCGAAAGATAAATTTAACTGGAAATGAAAATAATGATAAAAAAATAATGAGAAAAGAATTAATAAACTAAATCACTGATAGCCGGTTCAAAGGCGTTTCTTCAGGTCTTCGATGGCGGAGTCCAGATGATAGAATTGTTCGCAGGCCATGTCAGTCAATCCCACGATGTCCAATCGCATACTCTTAATGTCTTCTCTGAATAGATTAATGTCAGTTTGATAGGCATTGAGAGTGTGCATGATGTTCTGCAAGTGGTTAGCGTACTCTCCGTGATTCGCTCCAGGGGTTTCATGAACTTTGTCAGTTGGGTCAATGTCATGGTATCCAGGAGGTGTCTCGGGGTCAGTTTCAACAGCGGTCATTATATCATCTGTTATCCTGTGAGACTGAGGTGTTTCAGGAGTGGCTGGATAATCAGGTGGGTTTAACTCATAAAGCCAATTATCCTTATTATGAACACTTACTTTTGCATGATTGGGCAATGTGAACAGGGTGACTACTGTGTTCCGGATCAGGTACTCAAAAGGTGGGCGTCCTAAATTCCTTATGATATGTCTATTGAAGCAGAATTTAAGATTCATCAGGCGTACGGTTCCCAGACGGGTGCACCTGTCCAGTTGGTACCTAAGTCCTAAGGCATCAGCAATCATGGTTACAAGACCTCCTACCACTATAGGTAATTCAGGTTCATCTTGGATGCGGGTGAAGGTTTGCATCATGAAAGGGACACCATTAACACACTGTCCAGTATTGAAACATGACATAATAAATAATTCATCCTTAGAGACTCCGGTAATGTTTTCTTCTTTTCCAAAGAAGGTATGGGCGAGGAATTTGTGGAAGTAACGGAAAGCAGGGTTATGGATCTCATCATTGTTCATGTCATTTGGTTCAGGGTGGTAGTTTCCGGTCAGAGTTCCCCAAAAGAAATCTAGCTCCACATCCATCAATTCTACCTGTGTGGTAGTAAAGGCAAAGGGTCCACTAGGGAATCCTAACAGGTCAGCTAGTTCTTTATGGTTAAAGTCGTATTCTATTCCAAATAGGCGGAAACTAATGAATCCTTTCCTAGAACCAAAACCGCGCTCAGGTAGGTAAAGTAGGGAACTAAGGAACTCAAGGGTGAGCTCTCGGTAAGTCGCAAACTTGTGTTGGATCATTGCATTCTCCCATCCGAGTCGGTTGAACAGGTACATGACACTATCATGTATACCTAAGGTTTCCATAGTCTTTTCATTTGGGTACAGGGTCAAATCCATTTGCCTCTGTGATAACTCTTCGAACTTTATTCTTTGGTTCCTACCTCTAAATTTGGTTTCCATATAGTTAATAGGTTGGTTAGCCATGGTCAGTGAAAATACGGTGGAAACAAATCAGTGGAAAAGACTTTAGAAAATCTGTAAAAAGTGATTTAGGATAAAAATAAGAAAATGAAATGCTAAAATGTAATGGCTATAATAGTAATGTAAAATAGAACTAACAAAACAATTTAAACAAATAGTAGTAACGATAATTAAAAAATGCTCAAAAAGAAAAGAATAGTTAAAAAATAGGTAAATAAGTGAATGGGTTGCCTCCCACTAAGCGCTGTTTTTATTGTCAAAAGCCTGACGTAACACTGAGGTTTAGACTAATCAGGGGAATTAGCGGACAATTTCAAAAGTTTTAGATCATTCGTATAGTCTCTATTTTCAACTTTATGATAATGTTTTAGGCGCTGTCCGTTTACTATGAATGGTTCATTGTTCCTACCCTTGATTTCTATTGCTCCACTTGGGAATACTTTAGTTATATCAAAGGGTCCTGACCATCTAGACTTTAATTTTCCAGGAAAGAGCCTAAGTCTTGAATTAAAGAGGAGTACAACGTCTCCCACACTGAATTCTTTCTTAGATAGGCGTTTATCATGCCATCGCTTGGTTCTTTCCTTATATAGCTTAGCATTTTCATATGCATCTAACCTTAATTCTTCTAATTCGTTAATGTCTAGGATTCGCTTTTCTCCTGCAGCGTTATAGTTCATATTGAGAGTTCTGATCGCCCAATAAGCCTTGTGTTCTAGTTCTACTGGGAGGTGACAAGATTTTCCATAAACTAGTTTGAAAGGTGTAGTACCTATGGGAGTCTTGTAAGCGGTCCTATAAGCCCATAGAGCTTCATTAAGTTTAGATGACCAATCTTTCCGAGATATGGCGACAATCTTTTCTAAGATTTGTTTAATCTCTCTGTTTGAGACTTCGACCTGTCCACTTGTTTGTGGGTGATATGGTGTAGCCACACGGTGTCTCACTCCATACTTAGATAGTAATTTGTCAAAGATTTTTGAAATGAAGTGTGAGCCACCGTCACTTATGACGAGTCGAGGTACACCAAATCTGGGAAAGATTATGTTTTTGAAAAGCTTTATTACTACTCGTGCATCGTTTGTAGGAGAAGCTATGGCTTCAATCCATTTCGAGACGTAATCAACAGCTACGAGTATGTAATTATTACCGAAAGATGATGGGAATGGTCCCATGAAATCTATTCCCCAGACGTCGAAGATTTCTACTTCCAAAATTCCCTTTTGGGGCATTTCATCTCTTCTTGAAATATTGCCGGTGCGTTGACACCGATCGCAACTTATAACAGCGATGTGGACATCCTTCCATAGATTAGGCCAGTATAAGCCGGCTTGCAAGATTTTTGCACAGGTCTTGGAAGTGCTCGCATGTCCACCATAAGGAGATGAATGACATTGGGCAATGACATCTTCTATTTCTTCTTCGGGAATACATCGGCGAAAGATTCCATCTGGTCCTCGTTTGAACAATAATGGTTCATCCCAATAGTACTGTTTTAGGTTATGAAAGAACTTCTTTTTCTGCTGATAGGTTAGATCGGGTGGAAGAGCTCCTGCGGCTAGGTAGTTGACAATGTCAGCGTACCATGGCAGTCCTACAGTTGTCTGTATTATTTCCACGGGTTCTGGTTCATTTATATCTAACTGCGCTAGGTCGCTTCCTATTTGTGCTATCAGCTGTTCATACGGGAAATCATCGTTAATCGGCACTTGTTCGGGTTTAATACCTTCTATTCTAGATAAATGGTCCGCTACGACGTTTTCAGTACCTTTTTTGTCTTTTATTTCTAGATCAAACTCTTGTAAGAGTAAAATCCATCTTAAGAGTCTTGGTTTAGCATCTTTCTTAGTCAATAGATATCGGATAGCAGCATGGTCTGTGTAAATGATTATTTTCGCTCCAACTAGGTAAGAGCGGAATTTGTCAAGCGCAAAGACAACTGCTAGCAATTCTTTTTCTGTAGTGGCGTAGTTCATCTGGGCAGAATCCAAGGTTCTACTCGCATAGTAAATCGCATGGAGTTTCTTTTCTTTTCTCTGACCCAGGACTGCGCCTACAGCATAGTCACTCGCATCGCACATGATTTCAAAAGGTAATCTCCAGTCAGGGGGTTGTATGATTGGTGCGGTGATGAGGGCTGTTTTTAGAGTTTCGAATGCTTTCAGACAATCTTCATTGAATATGAACTCAGCGTCTTTCATTAATAAACCAGTAAGAGGTTTAGTAATTTTCGAGAAATCTTTGATGAATCGTCGGTAAAACCCGGCGTGTCCTAAGAAGCTTCGTATTTCTCGAACGGTTTTAGGAGGTTGAAGATCTTTTATTACTTCAATCTTAGCTTTATCAACTTCAATTCCCTTATCTGATATTACATGACCTAATACTATTCCTTCGTTGACCATAAAATGACATTTCTCCCAGTTAAGCACGAGATTCACTTTTACACATCTTTCTAACACCATTTCCAAGTTCGATAAACATCCTTCAAAGCTTTGCCCGCATACAGAGAAGTCGTCCATGAACACTTCCATGATGTTGTCTATAAAATCTGCGAAGATTGACATCATACATCTTTGAAAGGTTGCAGGAGCGTTGCACAATCCAAAGGGCATTCGCCTATAAGCGAACGTTCCATAAGGACATGTGAATGTAGTCTTCTCTTGATCATCAGGATGGATAGGGATTTGGAAAAATCCTGAGTAACCGTCAAGATAACAGAAGTAAGAATGCTTGGCTAATCGTTCTAACATTTTATCTATGAAAGGTAGTGGGAAATGATCTTTTCGAGTGGCTTTGTTTAGTTTACGATAATCTATGCACACTCTATATCCCGTCACTACTCTTTGTGATATCGATTCGCCTTGAGCGTTTTTCACAACAGTGATACCTCCTTTCTTTGGCACTACATGTATTGGACTAACCCATTCACTATCAGAGATTGGATATATTATCCCGGCATCTAATAATTTCTTGACTTCTTCCTTTACTACAGTGCTAAGGGTTGGGTTAATTCTTCTCTGAGATTCTCTGGAGGTTCTGCAATCTTCTTCAAGCAGAATGCGATGCATGCAAACTGAAGGACATATTCCCTTGAGATCAGATATGTTATATCCTAATGCAGTTGGATATTTCTTCAAAACATCTAAAAGTTTCTTTGTTTCTATGGTTCCTAAACTGGAATTCACTATAACTGGTCTTTTACATTCAACGTCTAAGAATTCGTACCTTAGGTTATTAGGTAAAGTTTTTAATCCTAATGTAGGTTTATCTTTACTTGGCAGGGGATCCGGTGTAAGTGCTAAGCTTTCGCTTAGACTATCATCCTGATACGGTTTTTGCCAATTATCATCTTCGAGAATTGGAGGGATTTGAATTTTCATTATTTCAGAATAAGTGATCTCTTCCAGTTCCATTTCTCTGACACATTCGTCAATTACGTCCATTAGATAGCAAGTATCCTCTATAGCTGGTGATTGTAAGAATTGCGTTAAAACAAATTCAACTTTCTCTTCACCTACTTCAAAGGTTAGCTTTCCTCTTTTTACGTCTATTATAGCTCCGGCGGTAGCTAAGAATGGTCTTCCTAGTATGATAGGCGTAGTGGAGTCTTCAGAGATGTCCATGATTATAAAATCAGTAGGAATGTAGAATTGTCCTATACGTACTGGGACGTTTTCTAGTATGCCTACAGGATATTTAACAGAGCGATCGGCTAGTTGAACCGACATTTTAGTTGGTCTTAGGTCTCCCATGTCTAGCCTTTTGCAAATCGTTAAGGGCATAACACTGATACTGGCTCCTAAATCGCATAGAGCTTTGTCAATGACGAATTTTCCTATTACACAGGGTATAGAGAAACTTCCTGGATCTTTTAGCTTAGGAGGCATGTTATTCTGAATTATGGCGCTACACTCGGCAGTAAGTGTAACTGTTCCGTTATCCTCTATCTTTTTCTTATTGGATAAGATTTCTTTTAAAAACTTGGCATACGAGGGTATTTGGGTAATTGCTTCTGTAAATGGAATAGTAATATTCAACTGTTTCAGAAGTTCGACAAATTTCTTAAATTGACCCGTCGTCTTGGAACTTATTAATCTTTGAGGGTACGGAATTGGTGGTTTATAGGGTGGTGGAGGCACATAAGGTTGTTCTTTCTGCACTACCTATTGGCTTTCATCTTCCTTTTCTTCTGGATCATTCACCACTTCAGTCGGTTTATCCGGTTTTTGATACATGGCTGGATTGTCAAGTCTTGGATCGGTAGGTCCGTCAAGTTCCTTGCCACTTCTTAATATTACAGTGTTAGCATGTCCTTTTGGATTAGGTTGAGGTTGTCCAGGGAATACTCCAGCTGGTGCAGCAGTAGGTGCTTGTTGTTGAGCTACTTGTGAAATCTGAGTTTCAAGCATTTTGTTATGTGTAGCTAATGCATCTACTTTGCTCACTAATTGTTTAATCTGCTCACTAGTGTGAATGTTTTGGTTTAAGAAGTCCTTGTTTGTCTGAGATTGGCTAGCTATAAAGCTCTCCATCATCAATTCAAGGTTCGATTTTCTAGGGATATTAGGAGCAGTCTTTTGATATCCTGGTGATGTAGCTGGTGCTTGACCTGGTGCGTAATAAGCATTGTTATTCTTATAGGAGAAGTTCGGATGATTCTTCCAACCTGGGTTGTATGTGTTTGAGTAAGGGTTTCCTTGAGCATAATTCACTTGATCAGTGGGAGTTCCTGCCAATAGTTGACAATCAGAGACTTCGTGTCCTGGGACTCCACATAACTCACAGTTAGGTGTTACTGCAACCACGGTGGCTGCAGGTGTTATGGCTAAGTTGTCGATCTTTTGGCTTAGTTGGTCAAACTTCGCATTGACTTGGTCCATACTACTTACTTCGTACATACCTCCCTTTGTTGGTTTCTCAGTTGCGACTCTCTCGCTTCCCCAAAGGTAATGATTCTGAGCCATACTTTCGATAAGTGCATAGGCATCATTATATTCTTTGTCCATCAATGCACCACCCGCGGCAGCGTCAATTGTCATTCTTGTATTGTACAAGAGTCCATTATAGAAGGTATGGATGACCATCCATTCTACTAATCCATGATGTGGACAAAGCCTAAGTAGATCCTTATAGCGTTACCAAGCTTCGAATAATGATTCACTTTCTCTTTGCTTAAATCCGTTGATCTGAGCTCTCAGCATAGCTGTCTTGCTAGGTGGAAAATACCTATTCAAGAAAACTCTCTTAAGTTGTTCCCACGTAGTTACTGAGTTCGAAGGCAGAGATTGAAGCCATGCTCTTGCTCTGTCTCGAAGCGAAAAAGGAAATAAACGTAGTCTAATAGCTTCTTGGGTAACTCCATTGGCTTTTACGGTATCTGCATATTGCACAAAGATCGAAAGATGAAGATTCGGATCCTCGGTAGGATTTCCGGCGAATTGATTTTGTTGCACGGCTGATATCAATGATGGTTTTAGTTCGAAATCATTTCGGTTGATAGCCGGTGCTGCAATGCTTGAATGCGGTTCACCTTGCGAAGGATTAGCGTAATACTTGAGTGGATGAGTTTGTTCTTCAGCCATTCCTGCGTTTTCTGATTTTACGACTTGTTCAGGCGGATCTAATTGAAGATCTGGAATGTTGGAATTATTTTCGAAATCGAGTATACGTCTTCTTACGTGTAAGAAGCGTTCCGATTCAGGGATTAGAGGTTGCAAGTCTTCGCTTTTGGAGCGAGTACGTGGCATACACTCGGAGATTAGATTAAATTAAATAGTTGATACCTTAGTCTAGACAATGCTACCTAAGTGCACTAGTAACTAAATTAAGGAATCCCCGGCAACGGCGCCAAAAACTTGATGGGCTAAAGACGTGTCTACTTAATGCGTCTAGCGGTATCTTACTGCAAGTGCACAGCCTATCGAAGTAATATTTAAGATTATCGATCCACAGGGATTCTATCGTTACTTAGTGCTAGATGAACTTCTAGTTTAGCTAAGGCGAATAGTTGTCACGATTGTTGTTGGTTTTCTAAGACTATTGAAGGCGGAATTAAATTCAAGTTTTTAATAAAATAATACTAAAACGGTCGATATGTAATTATACTAACTTAGGTGGGTCAATCTAACCTAGGCTTATAAAGATGTTCACTTAATCTATTCGGTAGAGATTACTAGTTTAAATACCCTCAACTCACACTCTCGTGGTCTTGTATTAGATCTTATCCCTAAAGCCCTATGCCTGCTCTCGCTAGCCCATAAGTGTTTAGAGGTAATTTTTGGAAACTAAATAATTCTAATTTATCTTAAAGCGCTCTCGCTGTATTTAATTTAAATGCCTAACTTTAGCTATCTGGTTAAATCTCACACTCTCGTGGTCTTGACCCAACCTAATACCCTTTTCTTACTCTCGTAACGAAAAGGTCGAATTCAATTAAAAAGCATCAGCCAGAATGTTAAGCGATTAATTATTTTAGCCCATGGTTATATTTTACCGGTTAAGTTAGTTATAACTACATACCGCCCTAAGGTATTTAGCTACTCATCGAGGTTAAATCAGACTCAGAGTTAATTATTGACTTACTAATGGCAGAAAAATAAATAGACATTATAAATAAATTAAATTGCAATAATTGAAAAACCTGATTAACAAATATCTGAGTAGACTCCTTCTTCCACAGACCGGAAGGCTTGGAGTAGGCGGAAATAAAAATTAAAACGAATGCTGAAGGCTGGAAACAAATAAAAGTATAACAATTCCCTAATGTTGGAAATTGTTACACGGTTGGTTTGGATACAAATAAAATAAGACAGGAAACAAAATAATGCTGAAAAAATAATTCTGGTGGTAAGGTAATTCGGCAGAGCTTCCGCAGGAAATTTGGATAATGAAGTCTCTCTGAGTTCTCCTGAGCTGGTCCTATTTATAGAGCTTCCAATGGGCTGGTCCTTGGTCTTTTGCTTCTTGGGCTTTGCTGAAGTGGTTGAGAAAATGTTGGAAAGTGGCAGCAGAAAATGGGAGAAGTCTTCCTCACGTGCTGCCTTGAGGAGAATTACTAGGAGGAGTGGTCTTCAGTGGTGGCTTGACGTAGTCTGAGTCAAAATCAAGTTATATCCTTGTCACGGGCGTGACAAGGTCTTCACGCTCGTTGTTTGATGATTTCAAGTGTCACGGTCGTGACTACTTCCTCACGGTCGTGATGGCCCAAAGTAAGGTGTCACGGTCGTGACACCCTTGTAACGACCGTGGCCGTAACAAATTATGCAGAGTTTATGCAGGCTTCTGTCTTGCTTCATTTCTTGTGGTTTCTTTGTTCTTTTCTTCTTAATTCATGATTCGGCCTCACGTAACGATGTACCTGCAAAATAGTAAGAAAAACTCGAGAAATCGAGCGTTAAAACGGTGAATGCGCGATAAAAGTCAATGAAATCTAGCGATATAACCGATGCGTTTTCTCGTCATCAATTACTCCAAAGGGAGTCTGCTTTGAGACGACTAATGTTGTTTCTGACTGAAGACGGAGATAGTGATTGCGATATGGATGCGTGGATCAAGCCTAGCGTGCCAGGACAAAGTCTCTGCAACTAGTCCATCCGGGAAATTGTCCCAGTGACTACAAAACAGTAAGGATTTGTTTTTTTGATTATTGTATAATCCTGTGTCCTACCCGGGGCATAGTGATTTTGTTTTAGGGCCACCTGCTTATGTGTATGCACTGTTTAATCATTGAATAAAGGCGTTTTTCTCATACAAATTTTGTGTTCCCTGTTTTTCCTGTTTTTATTTTAACAATAAATGGCAACGTGGTTATGAGCTTTGTTTGCACTCATTTGAAGCACTTAACCATTTCCTTTGCAGGATTCATATTTCAGATGACACCGAACACGAACTTCCTATGACTCGCTTTGACTTCGAGCATCCGGTATTTCAAGCTGAGGAAGAGATTGTTGAGGATAGCGACTTGCCAGAAGAGCTGACTCGACTGTTGAAACAGGAAGAAAGAATCATTCTGCCTCATTAGGAAGAGATTGAGATTATCGATGTGGGGTCCGAGGGAGTTTTCAGAAACATCCGGATAGGGGCTGCGCTGCAAAGCGACATCAAGCAAGGTCTGATTGAGATGTTGCAAGAGTAAAGTGATATCTTTGCTTGGTCGTATGAGGATATGCCAGGATTGGATACTGACATGGTTGTTCATCGTCTGCCATTGCGAGAAGAATGTCCGCCTGTTAAGCATAAACTCAGAAGAACCAGACCAGATATGTCTGTGAAGATTAAGGAGGAAGTTCAAAAACAGTGGGATGCTGGGTTCCTTGCTGTTATAACTTATCCATCATGGGTCGCCAATATAGTACCGGTACCAAAGAAAGACGGTAAGGTGCGGATGTGCGTAGACTATCGTGATTTGAATAGGGCGAGCCCAAAGGACAACTTTTCGCTTCCTCATATCGATGTGCTGGTCGATAACACTGCTCAATTCTCCGTATTCTCCTTCATGGATGGCTTTTCGGGTTACAATCAGATAAAAATGGCGCCAGAAGACATGGAGAAAACAACCTTCATCACCCCATGGGGAACATTTTGCTACAAAGTGATGCCCTTTGGTTTGAAGAACGCTGAGGCAACATATCAACGTGCAATGGCGATGCTCTTTCATGACATGATGCATAAAGAGATCGAAATTTATGTTGATGATATGATTGCCAAATCCCAGACAGAGGAAGAGCATTTGGTTAATCTGCTGAAATTGTTCAAGAGGCTTAGGAAATTCAGGTTGAGGTTGAATCCTAACAAGTGCACCTTCGGGGTGAGATCCGGTAAGCTATTGGGGTTTATTGTTAGCGAAAAAGGAATTGAGGTTGATCCTGCTAAGATAAAAGCGATACAAGAAATGCCAACACCGAAAACAGAAAAAGAGGTTCGTGGTTTTTTAGGGAGGTTGAACTACATTGCTCGGTTCATATCTCACCTAACCGCTACATGCGAGCCATTATTCAAATTGTTGAAAAAGAATCAGGCTGTGACCTGGAATGAGGATTGTCAAAGGGCGTTTGAAAAAATAAAAGAATATTTGCAGGAACCTCCAATATTGATACCCCCAGTAGCCGGGAGACCATTGATTATGTATTTGACGATTCTTGAGGAAAGTATGAGTTGTGTTCTCGGTCAACATGACGAGACTGGACGTAAAGAGTATGCGATTTACTACTTGAGTAAAAAGTTCACAGATTGTGAATCCCGTTACTCAATGCTCGAAAAAACGTGTTGTGCGCTAGCCTGGGCTGCCAAACGTTTGAGACAATACATGTTAAACCATACAACCATGCTAATTTCAAAGATGGATCTGATCAAATACGTATTTGAAAAGCAAGCACTCTCCGGGAGGATTGCTCGATGGCAGATGGTGCTGATAGAATATGATATTCAATATGTTTCTCAAAAGGCTATCAAAGGTAGTGTTCTGTCAGAGTACCTAGCGGAGCAGCCGATTGAAGATTATCAACCAATGAGGTTTGATTTTCCTGACGAGGATATCATGTACTTGAAAATGAAAGATTGTGATGAGCTGTTGCCGGATGAAGGTCCAGAGTTGGGTTCCAAATGGTAGTTGATATTTGATGGCGCTGTTAACTCCTACGGTAGTGGAATAGGGGCAATTATCACTACTCCTCAAGGGACGCACATTCCCTTTACTGCTAGATTGACCTTTCCAGTTACCAATAATGAGGCTGAATATGAGGCGTGCATCATGGGTCTTGAAGAGGCTATTGATTTAAGAATCAAATATCTTGATGTATACGGGGACTCTGCTCTAGTGGTCAACCAGATTAAAGGAAAATGGGAGACGCGTCAGCCCAATCTGATACCCTATATGAATTATGCAAGGAGATTGTTGCCTTTCTCTGACAAGGTAGAATTGCACCACGTGCCACGAGCAGAAAATCAGATGGCCGACGCTCTCGCGATGTTGTCTTCAATGTATAAAGTTAACTTCTAGAATGAGGCTCCCAGGATTGTTGTCTCTCGCCTTGATAGGCCCGCCTTTATATTCGCCATTGAGGAAACATCCGATGGCAAACCGTGGTATTATGATATCCATAATTTCCTGAAGAACCAAGAGTATCCGGCTAGGGCGTCCAGTCGAGATCAGAAGACTTTTAGGAGATTGGCTGGCAATTTTTATTTGAATCCGGATGGCGTCCTGTACAAGAGAAACCACGACTTGGTGTTGTTGTGATGTGTGGACGAGAAAGAGGCTAAGTTCTTATGGAAGAGATCCATGAAGGTACATTTGGTACGCATGCTGGTGGACATGCAATGACGAGAAAACTGTTGCGGGTAGGTTACTATTGGCTAACGATGGAAACATATTATTTCAAGTTCGCGAAGCGGTGTCATAAATGTCAAATTTATGCGGCCAAATTTCATGTGCCTCCGAGCCCTCTGAATGTTATGTCATCACCTTGGCCTTTCTCGATGTGGGGAATTGATATGATTGGCAAGATTGAGCCCACGACATCAAACGGACACCGGTTCATTTTGGTAGCTATTGATTACTTCACTAAATGGGTGGAAGCAGCGTCATATGCTAATGTCACCAAACAAGTGGTAGCCAGATTTATCAAAAGAGATATTATTTGCAGATATGGAATCCCAGAGCGGATTATCACCAACAATGGCTCAAACTTGAATAATAAGATGATGAAAGAGCTGTGTCAGAATTTCAAGATCGAGCATCACAACTCTTCTCCTTATCGGCCCAAGATGAATGGCGCTGTCGAAGCGGCCAATAAGAACATAAAGAAGATTGTTCAGAAGATGGTTGTGACTTACAAGGACTGGCATGAGATGTTGCCTTTCGCTTTGCACGGTTATCGTATGACGGTACGCACGTCAACCGGGGCAACCCCTTTCTCATTGGTGTATGGCATGGAGGCAGTGTTACCATTGGAGGTTGACATTCCTTCTTTGAGGGTTTTACGCGATGTCCAACTTGATGAGACAGAATGGGTAAAAGATAGACTGAACCAACTCAGTTTAATGGATGAAAAGAGATTGGCTTCTCTAGCATATGGTCGGCTGTATCAGAGCCGGATGAAGAAAGCTTACGATAAGAAGGTGTGTCCTCGAAGCTTTCAGACAGGCGATCTTGTGCTGAAAAAGATTCTCCCACCACAATCGAATCACAAGGGCAAATGGACTCCCAATTACGAGGGTCCATATGTCGTCAGAAAGGTTTTCTCTGGAAGAGCCTTGTTGTTCTCCACCATGGATGGTGAGGACTTTACGTCTCCTATGAACTCGGACGCAGTTAAAAAAATACTTTGCTTAAAGAGACCCGCTGGACAGAAAAAGAATATCCAGGCAAAAATGGGGCATCCCGGCGAACCATAAAAAAAGGAATAAAAGGTTCGGGTAAAAGTTAGGGATAAAATTGAAAAGATGTACACCCGCGAAGTTGAAAACTTGAAAAGGGCAATTTCAGCAAAAAAGGGTATCCCGGTGAATTGAAAACCCGCAAAGGGCGGTTCACGCAAAAGTTAGGGATTTGAAAAAAGCAAATGACTGCGGTCCGAGTTTGATACTGCATTGCTTAGTGGTTTGGGAGTACCTGAGGGTTGTTCATCTAAAACAATCTCTTCCGAAGATCGAGTACCGAGAAAGCGCCAGAGTCGGGCGAGTCATAGGAGAATCAGCTCATGGTGTTTGTTTGTATCACGTTGCCGACATGAATATCAAATTTGTTTTGTATCTTTCTTTGTGCTTCTTGTGCATATGTTGTATTTTGCTTGTGCGTAACTTCCTCTTTTCAGGAGTTACATCCAGTGTACAAAGCCTTGCCTATTTACAGGCCCATTCAATAAAGCATGTTATTCAGTACTTGATGCTTGTTCTTTACTATTTTGTTTGTGAAAAACGCCGATGTTTTGATGAACTTGCACTTGCATAAACTTGCTGGCCCTTGCCAATAATTGCTAAAACTTCGAATTGACTGAATGAATGTCACGGATATTAACTCGGATAGATTTTGTTGTGTAGATTTGTTTTGTCTCGTTTGTGTTTTGCAGGGTCCTTACCTTTGAAGAAAACGGTCAGGAATTGTATTCCCCAGCCAAAGTCTCTTGACGTAGGGCCTGACTTCAGTTGATGTCGTTCCTTAGCAAGTCGTATCTTATCCCCAGAGAGTGGAGACGACGCTTATTCCTACCAGATGTGGAATTATCCTCCCCGAGAGAGTATCACCAGGAATGTCTCCTGAAGAGTATCATCATGGAAGTTGGCCATAGGATATCCCCAGCAGGTCAAAATCAATATCCCCGGAAGAGGACGCCTCCCTAGAGGATGGTTATTCCCTTTCCCCGCATGTTGTCATTCTTTCGTTAGGATGATTTATCCTCAGCAGAGTTTATAGCTTTGAGTTTGTAGACTGTGTCCCGACAGTGTAGTTCTTCCCCCAGAAGGGTCGCATCTGGTCCCAGCAGGGTTTGTGTTCTCTTCCCAAGTGTTTGATCTCTCCCCAGCAGAGTTGGTTGTTGTTTCCGGCATTTATTTTGCCGAAATACTTTTTGATACCCGTTCATCCGTAGCGGAGTTGGTTTTGTTCTTAGCCATTTCGTACCAGATTGTTTCTCAGCAGTTTGAGCCTGCATTAGCATTTGCATATATCATCATATTTTCATCTACCCACACGTGTAGCATTTCCATGTCGAATGGAGCATTACGCCATTGTCAAACATACGCATTTCGAAACATAAGCCAGGTTGGTTAACCTTCTATTTTCAAGTGTTGTTTTCCCTGCAGGTGGAGGGAGCTCTTGCTCAAATTAATTACCAGATAAGCAAGGTCTCGGCGTGAGACGTGTAATGATAATGTTCGTTTTGTCATTATTCCCCACAGAGTTGCTTGGTTAAATTTCTCTTACCCCTCCAGCGGAGTATTTCTTCAAAATTGTTGCTATGACAGTATCAAAAGATTCCGTGAATCAATTTTTGGAAGTTGCCGCCTATGTCGAAGTAGGTGTCTGGCTGTTTGGGTTCAGAAAATCCCCAGTAGAGTCCTTCTCAGATTTGCTGCCATGTCCGCGCTAAAAGTTTGAAGATTGGACCAATATTTTGTTACCCATTTGATTGATGGAGTTAGCTACTGCAAAGATAGGCGGAGAAGCTGTATCCAAAGTTATTTTCCTGTATCGGGCAGAGTTATTTCCCGTAGTGTTGGCGGAGTTATTTTCCTGTGTTTGACAGAGTTATTTCCTGTAGTGTTGGCGGAGTTATTTTCCTGTGTTTGACAGAGTTATTTTCCCGTAGTGTTGGCGGAGTTATTTTCCTGTATCGGACAGAGTTATTTCCCGTAGTGTTGGCGGAGTTATTTTCCTGTATCGGACAGAGTTATTTCCCATAGTGGTGACAGAGCTATTTTCCTGTATTTGGCAGAGTTATTTTCCTGTAGTGGTGACAGAGTTACTTTCCTGTATTATTGGGCAGAGTTATTTTCCCGTAGTGGTGATTGAGTTACTTTCCTGTATTTGGCCGAGTTATTTCTTGTTTGTTGATAAAACTATTTCCTCAGTGGAAGTCGCCAAAGTTATTCCCTGTGTTGTTGGCAGAGTTATTTCCCCAGTAAAAGAGTCAGAAGAGATTGTTACCTGTAATGGACAGAGATCGCGCCTGTGTTGACAGAGATTGTACCTGTAGTTGACAGTGATTGTTAAATTTGATGGACAGAGTTTGTTCTCCATATTAACGGAATTGTACCTGTGTTGACAGTGATGTTTACCCGTGCTACCCGTGTGGACGGAGTTATTATCCGTAATCGATGGATTATCCCCAGTGGAGTTGTTACCTGTGGCTGATAGAGATCGTTATTCCAATTATAGACGGAGTTGTACCCATGTTGATGGAGTCCTTCCTCGTGTTGATGAAGTTTAGTCCCGTTGTGGATGTAATTGTTTCTCATAAAGTTAATTCGATGCCTGTGGCGTCACACAGGGAGTTAATGTTGAAATCAAAAGTTTTATTAGAAGATTGATCAGTTGTTGCCGTAACAACTGGGTTCAGCACAACAGATGTTGTTCCCCAAGCAGTTTTTGCAGTGTATTTCTGCGATTGGCAAATTTCCGGGTTTCTTGGTATTCAACCGTCTTCTACCTCGATTGTTTGAAGGTCGTTCGCTCTTCACCCAGTCGGGTCCAAGCCGTTTGAATAGGGGCAGTTGTTGCACCCCAAAATTTGCCCAACCTTTTCTTACCTGGTTTATGTTTCATTGCATTATGATTTGCATAGTTGTATAATTTGCATATCATGATATCATTCATATAGCAGGGGATCAAGTGTGATTCTTTCTCAAGAGAAGCCTAGCAAGAGGTCTCATTCAAGATTGAGAGTTATCAAAGTCATCAGAAGGTGGTTTGAGTGCCTAAGGGTTTAGATGTTTGAGTGTGAATCTTCTCCTAACTTGAGGATCAATTGAAGACCATCAGTGAGATGTGAAGCATGAGGTGTGAATATGAGATGTGTATAGAGCTCATGGAGTGCCTAGAGAGCCATGTTGGAGCAAAATCAAGTCATTTTGTCAAATGCAAGAGCCACAGTTGAGGTGCAAGCAATTAGGGTTTCATCTAGATCAACCCTAGGTCAATTGTGCAATTGAAGAGTATCAAAGCCTACTTTGAGGTCATGGAGTTCATTGAATGATGTGATAATACATTTGTGGTGTTGTGCCAAGATCAAATTAAGAAGAATCAAGAAGGTGGGAAGTTGCTAAATTAGGGTTTCAGTGCAAATTACCCTGTTTAGTGCCTAACTTAAAGGCCACATAAGTCAATATACAAGTTTCAAATGGATCTTTGTCCAACATTAAACTTGTAGAGCATCTCAATACCTTTAATTTAAGTACTAGAAGTCCTCAAGGGGATTTATATAACTCAAGTTATGGTCCAGACAAGTTATAGGTCCTCAGATGCTTCTGAAATTTGTCTGTGAAAATCATCTGACTTCAAAGCTAGTTTTGACCTAGAAGGAGGTTTCACCTGAATTTTTGGTCAACATGAAATTTGTTCCTCATGATCTTATATTTCTAAATTGTACTAGAAGTCCACCATCTGATTTGTAGAACTCAAGTTATGAGGTTTACAAGTCAGGGGTATTTTGGGAAAGTAAGATTATAGGTCATTTTCAATCATAGGTCCATATCTCCAACTTGCAAGCTTCAAATGGAAGTTTGTTCAACATGGAACTTGCTTAAAATGATGTTTTGAGTGCAACCAAGTGGTCATGAGAGTTTGGTTTGGTCCATATCAAAAATTCATTTGAAATGGCTTGAAAAGGAAGAAAATTCAAATATGGAAAGGAGGGAAAATTGACTTTTTGTGCTAGACACCTCAAACCAAGAAAGTGGATACATTTTCTGATTTTAAATCACATTTCAAACACTTTGGTTTTAATAGAATTTTGAGTTTAGTTCAAATTTTGAGAGTTGTCATGTGGTTGCTTCACTTGTAAGTTACATATGCAAAATCAATGCACAAAGCAATTCAAGCCAATCTCTCCATTCAAACTCATTCTAAATGATATGTGAAAGGTGTGAGAACCTTCTAGAACCAATGCAAAGCTTGCAATACACGACTGTCATAGTGAATTTGGATGAAAAAACCAGAAAATGCAAACCACTGTTTTGGGCTTCAATTTGGATTCAAAGGCCCATGAAACTCTTCTATATATTCATTAGAGCAAGTTCAGATCAAGGTTGAGCTTCATTTCGCGCCAGAACCAGAGAGAGCATTTGAAATTCCACAGCTGCAACTTGAAATCGAATTCTCAGATTGGAGCCAATTCAAGCCAAATTGAGGTGTGCAATCTCTTCCTTGTGGATCATTGAAAGTTTCTGGAGTTTTTTGAAACAAGCCACGAGTTCTAACTGCACCTATTTCAAGATCTATACCAGGTTAGCATCTCTTAAAATTCAGCATGATTTAGCATGGTTCAGTTAGCTTTAGACTTGTGGTTAGGATCTAGACAAGACATAGATCGTTTTAGGCTTGATTTGGACTCAATTGGTGATGATCGAAGATGACATGTAAGATCTGTTTGGACCTGAATCTCTTGATTCATGAGGAGTTAATGCTAGATGTTTAGATCAGGATGATGTAGGCAACATGAGGATGATTTCTATACTAATAGTTTGGATTTTAGTGATGATCAAAGTTGATATGATTTCTGAAAATGGATTCGTATTTTGAAACCTAGCACGATCTAGAGGATTTTGATTAAAGATTTGGAATCTACGTTGAAAATTGAGTTGAATTGGTGTAGAGATTGTTATTTTTGGTTGCCTGAACCTGGACCCTCGCCGGAGAAGACAACCGGAGTCTTCTCCGGCCACCATGAACCACCATCCCTGATCTCCACTTGACCTGCCTGAATTTTGGAGAAGATGATGTCTGAACCCTTGGATCATCACTTGACCTTTGACTACAGCCAAGATCCAACGCACATGACTTAAAGTTGGTTTTGAATTTCTGATGGCAAAACGCAGGCGTTTCACTTAATGCGTTGGCAAGCTCTAGCGCGTTGGATTGTTTGACCAGTCTCCTGATCCTATGGCTCTCATTATTTCGTAGCTTTTATTTGTTTTTTATTTCATTTTGTTTTATTTTAATTGTTTGTTGATTCCAAAAATCATATTAATTCCAATTTTGATCCAAAAATTATTTTAAAAATATCCTCATGATCCTTATGGAATTTTTGATTTTCTGGGATTAACAAAATACAATTTCATGCATTTTTCAATTTAATTTGATTTTTCTTATTTTGTTTAATTCTTTTAACATTTGCATAATTGTTCATCTGTTTTGTGGAATTTTGTTCTTCCAATTGGTGATGAGTTTGGCTTTGATTTTTTAGTATGTGTTAGGGTAGACAGGTATGTTCCCTTAGAATATTTGGTGGATTTTTAGAACAAAATTAGGTTCTGTTTTAGGTGTTGAGATTAGGACCCTCCCAAACTTGTGGATTCCCTTGACTTATCTCAATGTAGGAATTGTTTAGATAACTTAGAAGTTGATTTAGGCTTCAATATTTTTACACTAGGTTGTTCAAACATGTATGTTCCCCTAGGAATTTTATTAGAATTTTGCAACTTCATTTTCTATTTTAGTTGTATTTTGCAATTGGCTTGTGTTGGTGGATCCCTCTCTTGAATGCTTTGGATTGTTTGGTTTGGTTGGCTGCTTTGGAGTGGGTTTAAGCTTGAGTTCTTTTTGGTGGAGCTTCTAGATTCATTGAAGATACTTGGGATTAAAGATTGGAGCTTGGAGTTGAAGGCTTTTCTTCTTGTGGAGAGTTTTTTAGGAGCTTAAGAAATTAGGGTTTTAGGAAGTGCCTTAGACCTAGTTTTGATTATTTCTTCAAACATGGAGTGCATTGTTTGCCTCTATTCTATCCAATGACATAAATTCCTCCTTGGGAAACTCCATCTCTCCTTAGGAGGGATGAGTGGTATGCCCAAGTGAGTAGAACTTTGAGGATACTTTTCATTTGCAATGTTGAGTTCTTAGTGATTTCCTTTGGTTGTCATTAAGTTTCTTAACATTATAACTTGATCTTGATGATTAATCTTCCTCTTGGAGTGTGCTTGTTGGAGCTTGAAGATAGAAGCTTGCTTTAAGATGAAGCCCTTGCTGTCAACTTTGCTATCTTTTCAACTGTGCTGTTTAGAGATTGCTATTGCTGTTTGCTGTAGGAGTTAGTTGCTGCTGCTTGGGTTGCCTCCTCTGTGTCTTTTGTTTTTCTCTGTATTGTCTGTTTGCTTGTACCTCTAGGTTTGAGGTGGAGCGTGTCTCCTCTTGCCTATTGTTTTCTCTCTTGCCTCTCTGGTACTGTTGCATAGCATGCATTTTACTGTTTACTGTTTACTGTAATTGCTTGCTGTCCTTTGCTGTTTATCCCCTAGGATCTCTGATTTCCTTTGTGCAAGAGGAAATTATGACAGACATTAGGTTTTGACCCATGCATGATAACATTAGGTTAGTTTCCCTTTCAACCATAGGCTTTTTAGAGCGTTTTTCTCTTCTCATCTCAAAACAACTCAAAAACACAGTAATAAGGATAACGCGTGTTGTACGCTACGAGCCTTAAGCTATTTGAGAAAAGGTTGCTGGAGGGTCACTCTTCAGTAATCTGGTTGCTTAGTATGGTACCCTTAGGGTGCATGCGACGTAATCACTCTCAGATCACAAGTCTTTAGTGCAGTACAAGTTGCAAACAGACTAAAAAACAGTTCTTTCGTAAAAAACTGAAAACAAATTTCAAATGTCATTTTTGTCCGCTTGGACCCTTAATCAGGAAAACCCTTTCTTTAGGAGATAAAAACTGTCAGACAAGCTTGTGTCCTCTGTAGCCCGAACTACGTTTGCTCTGATCTTTCATGCCGTATGAAAGTACGTAGGCACAAGATGCGATATCTTGGCGAGCAACCTTTCCCTCCTTTCCCGTAGGTAGGCGAACTACGTTGACTCTGATTTCTCGTTCCAGACGGGAATACGTAGGCATAAAGTGCGATACTTTGCCGATTCATTTTATTTTCTTTTTAACCCAGACCTGTAGATTAGATAGAATAACATACCCTTAGATAGAAAACAAGCGTGGATCCCGTCGAGTACGACGGACGTGAGGGGTGCTAATACCTTCCCCTTGCGTAACCGACTCCCGAATCCAGGATTTGGTTGCGATGACCATTCCTTTCCCTCTTTGCGTTAGGTTTACTTTGATCATTTCCTTTCCCTCTTTTGGGATAAATAACGCACGGTGGCGACTCTTCTGTCATAGCCGGCGCCGATTTTTGCAGTAGCGACACATACGCGTAATGCCTGTGGTCATACGCGTATCATCCTTACCTTACGCGTATGACCAGAGGCCTTCATCTCCAAAAACCCCTTAGAGTCACCCCATATGCGTATTGCCCAGGCCCATACACGTACCCTACGCGTATCACCAGATGGTCGTGCTGATCTTGGGGACATGGCATGTCTGCTACGCGTACTGTAACACCCATTTTATTTATTTAGTCATTTTGGTGTTAATTTAATTATTTTATGTTGGTGTGCCCTTAGGTGGGGTGTGTTTGTATATGATTGGTGAGTATCCTTGATATATAAGGATTATTTGTGGAGATGTGGTGTTGAGATAATAATATAATAGTTAATAGTAATATTGGTGGTATTATTATTATTATTATTATTATTATTATTATTGGTGGAATATTATTACTATTATTATGAATATTATTATTTTGGTAAAATGATATTATTAATATTATTATTTATATTATTATTATTGGAATTAAAATATAAAATAAGAAGTTGAGGGGATTTGGGAAGTTAGAGAGAAATGTGAAAAGTCACGATAGAAACTGTCAGAGAAGAGAAATGGGAGAGACCGTAAGAACGAAGAACAAGGAGAAAGGGAAGAGGCTAGGGCTATCGATTCTTGAAGAATTCTTCATCAATCGGAGCGGTAATCGAGGTAAGGGGGGAGAAACTGATTGGGATGGTAAATTACATGAAATTGGGTAGAGGGGATTCCTTAACCCCGTAGGGATTTGATGCGTATGAGTTTTATATTGGCATGCTTATAATTATTGTTGATGCTGTTGAATTGGTGAATGTTGATGATACATTTTGGTATATATATATATATATATATATATATATATATATATATATATATATATATATATATATATATATATATATATATATATATATATATATATATATATATATATATATATATATATATATATATATATATATATATATATATATATATATATATATATATATATATATATATATATATATATATATATATATATATATATATATATATATATATATATATATATATATATATATATATATATATATATATATATATATATATATATATATATATATATATATATATATATATATATATATATATATATATATATATATATATATATATATATATATATATTATGGTGATGTTGGTGAGATTCTATGTTGTTACTGTAGTGTTGATAGTAACCATGAACATAACTCTGATGAAATTATGTGTTGTTCCCTGTGGTGTGGGTAATGACCATGATTATAGCTTTGGGAAAATTATGTGTTGTTCCCTATGGTGTGGGTAATCACCATGATTATAGCTTTGGGAAAATCATGTGTTGTTCCCTGAGGTGTTGTTAATGACTATGGTTAGGACCTTGGTGAGGTTCTGAGTAACTCTGGAGTGTCGGTGATGTACCATAATGATAGTGTTAGAGTAAGGACTATAGGTCGAATGTGGAGTATAATTCATGTGGATTATAGTACAGAAGTTGAATAGCGAATGATAGGCTTGAATTGGTCCAGATAACACCGTAAGACAATGAAGTTTTGGGCATCGCAGCATTCGCCTGGCGAGTAGTAGTGAGTAATTCCAAATAAACTCCCAGACCCAAAAGGGCATGAAGTTTGCCTGGCGAGTGTGGCCAGCGAAGGTTCTCCTGGCGAATGCACGATAGCTGAGAAGGACTTCGCGAGCAGGTTCGCCTGGCGAGCTGGTAACGAGCATTCGCTAGGGCTTCGCCTGGCGAATGAACCAGTGAATATGACAACAGAATGTGGTTTTTGGTAATGTTCTGCCTTGTGCATTAGCCTTGTAGAATCTCTTTGATCATGATGGATGTAGGGATGGTGATTGAATGATGTAGGGTGCACACTTGGTGATAGGAAGTGGATACCATAATATTTAATTTAAGTAAAATGATTAAGTGGTGTATGGAGTATATGAATGTAGGATGAGGTGATTAGTAGGATCGTGTGCATCCGGTGTGTTGGAGTATGAGGATACTTGGTATTATAAGGTGGACTTTCTTAATATCTAATTAATATAATTGAGTGGTGTAGGATCGTTTGTAGGATGCCTTGGGTTGTGATAGGTAGAGAGATGGTGCTTGGTGGTGAAGAGTGTATACTTGGCGTTGAAAGGCGAAATTATGAAATATTGGATTTAGAAGATATAATCACTCGGTGGGTGAGATATATGTATATATGCATATGTAGGTTGTATAGTAAAGTGATCGGAAGGATTGGGTGTACTCAGTGTTCAATGTGAGTTCCCTTATTATTCAATTTGATTAATAAGTAGGTTGGTATGGGAGATATGTGTGGAGTATGGTGATGGGATCAGGGAGATCGTGTGACATTAATTAAATTAATTAATTGATGAATAATGTGTATATGTGATGTATGGTGATGTGATCTGGGGATTGTGTGCACATTGTGTGCTTGTGTTAAATTGTTGTGCATTTGGTGTTATGCATATTCATGGTGTATTGGTGGGATGAGTCATTGCTCAGTGGAGTATATGTGATTCATTCGTGTTCCTTTGAATGGGGAATGGTGAGGACGGATCATGGCCAAGGGCGGATGTAGGTGATCTATCCGGGTTCACATTGAATAAACCAATGAGTCGATACCACATGCATGGTGTTGCGTTGCATAATTGCATTATGGTGTATTGTGTTATCGGTGGACTATATGTCGTATTTGGTGAATGATGGGTGATAAACTATGTGATTAGTGTATTTACTACTCTTATTTCATGTATGTAATTACCAATATATTTTGATCATGTTTTCTCACCCCTTTGTTGTTGTTGTGGTCTGTGCTTCCTCGGAGGTACAGATAATCCAGGTACATAGCTAGCTTGGATAGCAGTGTGCGAGTCGAGTCTTAGGATGCTCTGATACGTAACACGGGATATGGGTGTTTTAATTGTTTTATGTCAAACTTGTTGAAATCCTGTGACGTATCACATTTTGGTGAATTATAATAATAAAGATTTTATGTAATCTGGCGGATGGCCAAGAATGTTGAAATAATAATTTCCGCTGTTTTATTTTGAAAATAATCAATAAAGAATTTCGGTGAATTTTGGTGATGTGATGTCCCACTGATTTGGTGAAAACTCTGATATTTACTTATAATTTTTGTATTTTATTTAATTTGGGAAGTGGGGTGTTACACGTACAGCCCTTGGGAAGTCCCCCATACACGTATTGACACCCCTAATACACGTATGACCAACAAATTTGTCAAAAAACTCAAATCTCAATTCCACGAGTTTCCACTCAAGATCTATCATCCTACCTTCCCATTCATCCTAATCCTCATATTTTAGATTGATTCCAATAATCCCATCTTCTAATTTGTAAAGACTCTAATTATTAGATCTAGTTTCGATTACAGTTAACCCCTTAGTTTTCAGATATGTTCATCCACAGTATTCTATCACAACTTCAGGGAATTTCCACACGAATCCTTATATTTGCACCAGAATCATACATACAAGATCATACAATGAACATTCAACAATAACAGCAATCACAGGAAAATCGTAATCTCACGAAAATAAATTAACAGGCAAGAACAAACAAGGTTCCTACGAGAGAAAGAACCTCTCACTATCCTCCCATGTTAAATCACCCATAATGAAATCCATTATCCCCTCTTACCTTGGGTCGAAGCTTTTTCCTTGACAACAATGGAGAATTGGCTCTTCTTTGCCCTAGCTCTCCTTTCTCTGTCTTTTTCCTCTTTCACGTGTTAACTGACTAATTCTTCCACTAACCCTCTCTTAACCCCCTTAATCATATTTTAATTCTATTAACCCAATTAATATTAATAATAAAAATAATAGTAATTACCATCCTATTAATATTATTATTAATAATCATTAAATAATACTGTCAATAACCATAGTATTCCTATTAAAATTATTAACTGGTTAATATTATTATTATTATAGGTCCACCTTACCCCAACTAAGGTCAGCTCTCCCTCTCACCCTTAACCTCATACCCTTGATTAAGGACATCACACAAATACACATCACAGAAAAATACAAAAGCGACTAAATAGTTTAAATGAGGTGTTACATTTTCCACACTTCTCCGAGCGGGAGAAAATGCAAAAGGAAATTAAGGCTCGAAGGGGTAAAGAATGCTTCTGATCTCTATTTGGTTCCCAATGTCAAAATTGCGCACAGGTTTAAGGTGCTGGACTTTGAGAAGTATAATGAAAATTCATGTCCTATAAGTCATCTTGTGATTTATGCTCGGAAAATGTCCACCTATACTGACAATCACTAGTTGCTGATCCACTATTTCTAAGACTGTCTGACGGGTGCAGCTCTGAAATGGCATATGGGACTTGATAGTGCCTAAATATGTATGTTCAACGACATGGGAGAGGCTTTTGTTAAAGAATATAAGTACAACATAGACATGGCTCTGGACCGTGATCAACTTCGAGCAATGTCTCAGAAAGACAAAGAAACCTTCAAAGAGTACGCGTAGAGATGGTGCGAGATTGCTGCTCAGATTAGACCTCTGTTGGAGGAGAAATACATGACTAAAATCTATATGAATAATTTTGATCCTTTTTATTATGAGACAATGGTTTCTAGTGCTCCTAATGATTTCATCGAAATCCTGAATATGGGAATGAGAATTGAAGAAGGTGCCCATGAGGGACGATTCGTGAAAGATAGTAGTTGTATCCCCCCAAAATTTGCCCATCTTTTCTCTTGGATCTTGGCTTATGTTTCATTGGATTTCATATTCATTGTTGCATAGCATTGTTCTTGACAAAGGATCAAGGTATCGTGATTTGTTTCTCAAGATAGAAGGAGCATGTTTCTTCAACTTCAAGCAAGGTTTCTTATTGACTTTATGGTATTCTCAAGCTCCCAAAGTTCCCTCATCATCAAGTATGATTCAATGCAACATCATGTCAAGATCATATAGGGCTCATCATGCCTTTGTGGACAAGAAATCATCAAGAGATTCAAGTTTGGTTCAAGGTGTTGAAGGTGGGAAAAACACTTAGAAGTGGGGGTTGAATAAGGGTTTTAAAAACAATTTGAATGATAGAAAAAATAACAAGGTATTTTTATCCTGGTTCGTTTAAACTCAAACTAATCTAGTCCACCCTACCAAGGTGATTTGCCTTTCTCAACAAGGACTTAATCCACTAAATCAAACTGATTACAGTGTAAACCACTGACAGCTGTCTTAGTCTTCTCAAGAAATCTGACCACACTTGGTCTCTTAAGGAATCTTTTACAAAAGATAAACTAACAATGTGTTTAAGATTTGCTTCTAAAAAGCTATATCACAACAGTAATTTTTACACAAGTTAAAGAACAAAATAAAACTATTCAGCTAGAAGAAAGTTTGTATGAGTTGCTTGTTGAATAATTTGTCAAGAATTTGTTTCTAGTTCGTTGATAGTTCGTTAACCTTTGAAGTGATGCTGAGACTTGCTTTTATAGTACTTTGAAGTCTATTTCTCAAAGACTGTGCAACGTTGTGCATTCTGTTCTTATTGTCTTCTATTGACTTTTCCTTTCTCAGAAGGGGAATGTTCTGACAAATCCTTTTTGTCTGAATTCCTGTGTCATGCACGAATAAGGAAAGAGCCGTTTGGATAATGACAAGGAATATGCCAACGGATCTTAATTTGAACAACATCTTCTTCAACAACTTTGGAACGTCATGCATCAAAACTTCTGATGAAGTTCCTAGTTCTTCAGATCAGAGTTAACTCAATCATAGTTTCTCTATCAGAGTTTGTAGAAAAGTTCTTTAAGCATGACATTCTTTATCAGATCATACTTTCTTATCAAAGCCTCTGTACTTGCAACGTTAAGTACTTTCAAAGTCTTATGAATCTTTACGTATGTTCTTTACTCAAGTTCTTCTCAACTTCGCTCAGAGTCATTGTAGCAGATCAGAGTCTTCTGATGTGTTGCTTCTGACGCTCAGATCTTTTTTGTTCTGTAGTGTTTAGAGGTGTTCTTGCTTCCAGAATAATATTAATTTTGATATCTGAAACAAATAAACACTTGAACAAAATTAGAGTATATAAATTCTCTATACAAAATTTCATTAATGTTATCATCAAAACAATGAGATATATTAAACACCAATCTGTGTTCTAACAATCTCCCCCTTTTTGATGATGACAAAAACTATGGGAAATTTTGTTTAAATAGAAAAGAGATATCTCTCCCCCTGAGAATATTAATCTCCCCCTTAAATGAATACTTCTGAAAAGATTAAATACATCCATTTCAGCTTCTGTATTCTTTTCAGCATCAGAGGAAACTTGTAGATTCTCGGACTTTAGTTCAGAGTTAATTCTTAGAATTTTATTAGATGAGAATTATTAGCTCTGAAACACTCAAAAAATATGATTAGGTAAAAATTATCATGTATGAGTTGCCTTTGGTAACTGTTTATGTGAATTATCAAAATTACCATTTTCTCCCCCTTTTTGTCATATAAAAAAGAATATGATTAAGAAAAACTTTAAGACAGAAAAAATAATAGAGGAAAAACAATAGATCATATGGTAGATTCAGTCAGGAAAAAAACAACATTCAGATGCATTGATAAACATGATCCAAAACAAAAACAAACAGTTAACACATAAGTGCACAAACAACAAAGAAATTAAGAAGGACGAGAAGCCAAAATCCTTAGAAGATTCGTTATCTCAGATGTTGACTCGTCTTGTTTCGCCATCCAAGTCTTGATTTCTTTAGTGGCCTTTTCCTGCTTAACCATCCAAGATCTTATTTCAGTGTTACTAGCCTTGAGCTCAGCAAACTTAGCATGCAGATCTTCGTCTTCTTTCTTCACTTCAGATGACTCAGGAGCAGATGCAGAAGCAGAGGCATCGTGAGTAACTAAAGAATCAGATGCATTCTAGACAAACATATCAGAAGGTTGAGCAGGGTCAACAGTTTCTTCAGGACCAAGAGCAGAAACTTCTGGAACGACTTCTTCAGGTCTAGACAGTTCAGCAGTCTCAGATGCAGCAAACTCTTCAGAAGGAAGACACACATCCTTTGCAGGGGTGTTTTCCAGAAGCAAGGTTGGATTTCTGCTAACACTCAGAAGAGTGAGTCTGACAGCTTTAGCAAATCTGACCTGTGCATCATCAGAACAAATCTCTTGAAGATTTGAAGCAACAAAATTGAATCTATTTTTAAATCTCTTCCAGATAGCTTCAGAATCATCAGGATTCATACTTGAAAGACATTCCTTCTTGACAGAAGATAACCACATATTTATTTCTTTTTCAAAACCAGCAAACAAAGTACCAACATCTAGCCTGGGTTTGGGTTTGAGATAGGCTTCTAAAGATGGTGTTTTGGTGGGTTCAGAAGTTGAAGGTATGGAAAAAGAAGGGATAATGATAACAGGTGGATATGATGAAGATGGAATATGAACAGAAGAAGTGTTAACAATCTTAGGTTCAAATGGGGTTGGTTCAGAAGAAAAAATATCATCCTCATGGTCAGATGGGATAGAAACAAAAGTTTTTAGAAGAGATGAGATGACATCTGATCTATCAAAATCAATGGAATCAGATGATCCTGATGGAACTGGATAGACAGTCGTGAGAGGTTGGAGATCAAGAATGACTAGTTCAGGATCAGATGGGATGGTTTTTGGTTGTTGTGGTTCAGATGTTTGATTTACAGAAGGGGGATGTTCAGAAGGTTGGTTTACAAAAGGTTGTGGTTCAGATGTTTGTGGAACAGAAGTTGGGGTTTTATCAGAAGTAGTTTTCTGATGGATGTTGAACGAAGGTGTGGATGGTACAGATGATTGTGGTTCAGATGGTTGTGGTTGTTGAGGTTCAGAGTGTAGTGGTTGAGATTTTTGTGGTTCAGAAGAAATGGGTTCAGAGTTGTGAGGAGGAGAAGGTGAGGGAATTGGGTCATAAAGAGGAGGTTTAGATGTTATTACTTCTCTTGTTCTAAAATAGAAGATAAACTTGCAGAAGGATTACCTTTCTGCTTCTTGATGCGTTTTGGCTTTGCAGAAGATGCTTTGCCAGAAGCTTTCCTCTTGGGCTTAGAAGATCCTTCTTCTGAGACCTTTCATTTCTTCCTCTGTCTCTCCCCATAAAAATCTTGTCCAGGTTCATTTGCTATTTGGATCAGATGTTTTGGCAAAGGGGTTCCATCTTCTAAGCATTCAGCTATGTAAGCCAGAATGATTTCCTTTGGTTCGTTAGCATAGAAGAGAGGAAAATCATCTAAAGGAATTCTTATCTTGCTTACTTCTTCAGTGCTGATCTGACCTGGTGCAGAAGTAAGTTCTTCCACTATCCTCATCCTCTGTAGACTTTTGCCATTCAGAGGTTTTCCAACAATTGAAGCTAACTCTTCTTTCATACCAGCCTCTGTTAGATGACCAACTAGTCCATTTTCAGTCAGAACATCTGAGATCAGTCTTCCCATAGGGATCCAGATTCTCACCTTCTGATGCTTTGTTTTGACAGATTCTTTGGACATTTTTACATATCCCCACAGATGAGTGAAAAGTAAGTAAGGCAGATCCACCTTGATACCTTTACCCAGACAATACATGAAATACATCTGATCAAAGTTGATGTAGTCAGGAGAATTTGTAGATTTCCTGTGATGTATGCAGCCTAAGAAGATCTTAGCCCAGATCTTGTATTGAACCTTTAAATCCTTTATCTTGCTTAAAGCTTCCCCGGACGTGAAAACTTCATTGTACACCTCATTCATATTAATACGACTTGCTGGCAGATGAGTAACACCATATGTTTCTTGATATCCTATCAACTTGCGAATCAGATCTTCAGTGATAATAATATCTTTACCCAGAACTGAAGAGACAATGAATTTGGGGAAAACGGTTGCATGAATCCAAAACTCTTTGACCAGGCAAGGATAAACTAGACCTATCAGTCTATCAAAATACTTTGTCCATCCTTGTGATGACACAGTTGGACGCAAATCATAACCATTCACAGCAATGCATTCAAAATCAACTAAGAACTCACATAAAACTTCCAATTGATCAACAGGTGTGAAGAGAGTTCTTACTGGTTCTTTGAACAGAGTAAGACCCATAGTAGAAGATGAAACAGCAGCCATTGTAGATTCAAACTGTTGAGAGGTTAAAGATGAAGTTGCCATTTCTGATCTTGAGAGATAACGAGTTCTTTTTTGAGATTTAGGTTTGGAGGAGAGGAAGAAGCAATGGAGCAAACAGAAATGCATAAAAGGTGTGAGAGAGAGTGAAAAATGTGAGAAGTGTTGTGTTGTGGAATTTATAGGGGCAAAAATTAGGGCACACATTCACACATTCAACATTTAATTCAATTAATTTAAAACAAAAAGTCACATAAAAAAAATAATGATTTAAACGCATTAAATGATACTGACAAGCGTAGGGAGGAAAATGAGAAATTGAGAATTCAAACAGTACCTCAAAACGGCGTCTCATTGAGTACACTCCACCTTTTCAGATATCACGTGACACGTGTTTGATGCTGATGTGCCTCTGAATCTCTTTAGAATAAGAAACGTTAAACAACGCTCAGATCTTCTGAGACTTGTTAGATTAGAGTTTCACAAAAAAAAACGTACCAAAAGAAATAATCAGATAAATTACTTCAGAGTATAGACATTATTCATATTTCATCTGAATAAATTTTCTTCTGAATAATAGTTTTATTCTGGACAAAAATCCATACTAATATTCTTCAGAATAAATTTAAACCTATCTTCAGCAAGGGGTTTTGTGAAGATATCAGCCCATTAATGGTCTGTATCAACAAAGTTCAAACATAAATTCCCTTCTGAACATAGTCTCTGATGAAATGATGCTTAATTTCTATATGATTTGCCTTAGAGTGTAAAATAGGGTTTTTAGAAAGGCAAATAGCAGAAGTATTATCACAGAAAATAGAAATGTTACTCTCATGTATCTAATAATCTTCTAGTTGACTTTTCATCCAGAGCATATGTTTTCTACAACTAGCAGCAACAATATATTCTGCTTCTGTTGTTGAAAGCGCTATTGTGGGTTGCTTCTTGCTGAACCATGAGATCAGATGACTTCCTAGAAACTAACAGCTCCCAGAAGTACTCTTACGTTCTATTCTGTCTCCAGCATAGTCAGCATCATAGAATCCAACTAATCTGTATTCATCAGATCTTCTGTAACATAAACCCACGTTAGTAGTACCTTTCAGATACCTCAGAATCCTCTTAACAGCTATTAAGTGAGATTCTCTAGGATCTGATTGGAATCTAGCACATAGATAAACACTAAAGAGGATATCAGGTCTAGAAACAATCAAGTACAGAAGAGAACCAATCATACCTCTGTAGAGCTTCTGATCTACCTTTTTACTTACCTCTTCTTTACCTAGAGTGCTTGTAGGATGCATTGGAGTCTTTGCTAGTTTGCTTTCTGTCATGTTGAATTTCTTCAGAAGCTCCTTTACATACTTTGTCTGATGTATGTAGGTACCTTCTGGAGTTTGATTCACTTGAATTCCCAGAAAGAATATGAGTTCTCCCATCATGCTCATTTCGAATTCTTCCTGCATAGATTGAGCAAACTCCTTTCCAAGCGTAATATTGGTATTTCCAAAAATAATATCATCAACATAAATCTGACAAACTAAAATTCCTTTCTTAATTGATTTATGGAAGAGAGTAGTGCCAACTTTTCCTCTAATAAAATTATTTTCTAGAAAGAAATTACTCAGCCTCTCATACCAAGCTCTAGGAGCTTGTTTTAAGCCATAGAGTGATTTCTTAAGTTTGAAAACATGTTCTAGATATTTTTCATTTTCAAAACCAGGAGGTTGATGAACATAAACTTCCTCTTCTATGAAACCATTTAAGAAAGCACTTTTAACATCCATCTGATACAGAGTGATGTTATTCTATGCAGCAAAAGAAATAAGCAAGCGAATAGATTCTAACCTTGCCACAGGAGCATATGTCTCTGTGTAATCTATACCTTCTTGCTGACTGTATCCTTGAGCAACCAGCCTAGCCTTGTTTCTGATAACTTCTCCTTGCTCGTTCAGCTTGTTTCTGAAGACCCATTTTGTTCCAATGATGTTGAATCCATTTGGTCTTGGAACCAGATCCCAGACATCATTCCTTGTGAATTGGTTAAGCTCCTCTTGCATAGCAAGTATCCAATCATTATCATTCAGAGCCTCATCCATAGAAGTAGGTTCAAAGATAGATACTAAACCAAACAATGACGTTCCAGAAGATCTGAGAAATGATCTTGTTCTGATAGGGTCATCCTTCTTTCCAATTATCATTTCCTCTGGATGAGAGGATTTGATTCCGGATGATCCTTTAACATTTGGTTCTTCAGAAATTGTCAAGCTGTCCATCTGAGCAGTCAAGGGAGTAGCATCTGACGTTGCTTCTGGTGCTTTTGCTTGAGCTTTGTCTTCCTCTGATTCTTCAGATTCTGTGAGAAGGACTTCTCTATCTGCAGAAATTTCAAGCTGCTTTGGCTTTTGATTGCCAAGCTTATCATCAAATATAACATGAATTGATTCCTCTATAATATGTGTCTCAGTATTGTATACTCTGTAGCCTTTAGAGCGTTCAGAATATCCAAGCATGAAACACTTCTGAGCTTTAGAATCAAACTTGTTTAGATTTTCCTTAGTATTCAAAATAAAACAAACACATCCAAAATGATGGAAATAAGAAATGTTGGGCTTTCTATTCCTCCACAATTCATAAGGAGTCTTCTCCAGAAGAGGTCTTACAGACACTCTGTTTTGAATATAACAAGTTGTATTCACTGCTTCTGCCCAAAAATGTTTTGCCATGTTAGTCTCGTTGATCATGGTTCTGGCCATTTCTTGCAATGTTCTATTTTTCCTTTCTACAACTCCATTCTGTTGAGGATTTCTAGGACAAGAAAAATCATGTGCAATGCCATTTTATTAAAAAAAAATTCAAAGTATTTATTTTCAAACTCTCCACCATGATAACTTCTGACTTTAACAATTTTAAATTCTTTTTCATTTTGGACATGTTTGCAGAAGTTAATGAATTCAGAATGTGACTCATCCTTGTGTTTCGGGAATTTTACCCATGTCCATCTGCTGTAGTCATCAACTATGACTAATCCATACTTCTTGCCTCTGATGGATGCAGTTTTCACTGGTCCAAACAGTAAGTGCTCTTGATTGGCTGCATTTTGTGGCAAAATATTAGTGCATGTATGAATGTCATGTCTGATGTTGATACATTGATAATATGGGCTGTGCAGGGTAAGTTAACTAAGCTAACTATAAGTTAAGTTGGATGTAATACTCAATGTTATGACATAGGTCGTATGACATCAAGCGGAATTTTGTTATTCTGGTAGCTAGAACTCAGGAAACAACTCAGAAGCTCAAGCTGGAATTCAGGAGACATTTTAGACGCCCTAGGGAAACTAATATGTACCTGATTAAAGTGGCAAACGTGCAGAACACTAAAGAGAGGTTTTATGATGGATAAAACCTAATGTATGCGCCCAGGACCAAGGACGGATCTGCTATAAATAATAGGAGAAGCAATCCTAAAAGGCAGTTGTTGGAGATAGAGAAGCAGAGAAATCACCATAGTGGTTTAAAAGTGAAGAGGTTGTTCTTCACGATTGTGTCTTAGGAACACTTGTAATCCAAGCAACTTTTGATTGCATTGGTTAGGTAGTCTCTAGGATGTGTACCACTCGAAGCTGTTAAGCAAGAGTGTGTGTCACTTGATCAAAGCTTTGAAGCAAGATCAAGGGGTATGTGTAGTTGAAGTGTCTCTTCATTCTACTGTTTAATTTGTAACTATTTGATATCACTGGTGTGTGATTGTAGGGAGTGAGTGGGTATACTCAGGTCTAGAGTGTCTCTAGGTTAAATTTTCATTGGGTAGGTCTTAAGTGAGGAGTGCAAACTGGAGGTTTGATTCTGAATTAGTTCTACTGATAGTGAAATTTCTCCCTGGCTTGGTAGCCCCCAGATGTAAGTGTGTTGCACTGAACTAGGTCAACAACCAACTGTGTTATTTACTGCTTTATAATTACTGCATAATAGTAGCTCTGTAGTGAATATCACAGTGGATGTTATAGCTTCTGTTAGAACATCCATCGTGGGCTGGCCAGAATTTTCAATTGGCATCAGAGCAGGCACCCTGCCTGTTTATTACTGGGTGAGATCTAGGGAAACAAAATTCTGGTTCTATGGATAAAGATATTGGATTCACCAATAGACCTCCAATTCTGGATGGTTCTAATTATGACTATTGGAAGCCTAGGATGATTGCTTTCATAAGGTCCTTAGACAGCAAGGCTTGGAGAGCTGCAAACTCTGGCTGGGAACATCCTGTGAAGACTGACAAGGATGGAGTATCTGTGCAAATTCCTGAAGAGGAATGGACCAAAGAGCAAGAGGCATTGGCTTTTGGAAACTCTAAAGCACTGAATGCACTCTTCAATGGTATAGACAAAAATATCTTTAGACTGGTCCACCACTGTCAACTAGCAAACGATGTTTGGGACACTCTCAGAACTACTCTTGAAGGAACTTCCAAGGTCAAAATGTCAAGACTTCAAATGCTGACCATAAAATTTGAAAGTCTAAGAATGAAGGAAGATGAGACCATTTATGAATTTTACATGAATGTTCTTGAACTAGCTAACACCTCAGGAGCTTTGGGAGAAAAGATGGCTGAAGAAAAGCTTGTAAGGAAGATACTAAGGTCACTACCTAAAAGATTTGCCATGAAGGTAACAACCATTGAAGAAGCTCAAGACATATGCCACATGAAAGTGGATGAACTCATTGGATCCCTTCAAACCTTTGAGATAGGGATGTGTGATCAGGCTGTGGAGAAAAAGAGCAAAAGTATAGCTCTTGTCTCAAACACTGTTGAGACTTCAGATCATGAAAAGGAGGAAGATCTATCAGAGGCAATAGCCATGCTTGGAAGACAGTTCAACAAACTGGCCAAAAGGATATATGCTAAGTCTAAAACTTATTTCAAAAGCTTGCCTACTGACAAAGAAAAAGCTGAAGACAAAGCCAACCAAAGCAGAGGAGTATAATGCCATGAGTGTGAGGGATATGGACATGTTAGAAAGGAATGTCCCACATACCTCAAAAAGAAGGGAAAAGGTCTAACAGTCACTTGGTCTGATGAAGATTCTGACAGTGGATCAGAAGGAGAATCATCCAAACATGTTACTGTTCTCAATAGTGTGTGTGTATCTGATGGTGACTCAAGTGAAGAGGAGATAACTTATGATGAACTAGCTGAATCATATAAGAAGTTGTCCATCAGAAGCACAGAGTTGTACCAACAAAGAGAGCATCAAAAGAAGCTCATCAAAGAGCTAGAAGCTGAAAAGAGAGAACATCTAGTTACTATAAATCACTCCAAGGAGAGGTAAAGGAGTTGAAAGGAGAAAAGGAGCAAATGACAAAATCCATAAGGATGCTCAACTCTGGAACTGACACCCTAGAGGAAATTATTCAGAGTGGTTAGACTGCAGGAAATAGGTCTGGTCTAGGATTTATTGAAAATCAACATCCTGTCTTGAAACTCAAGAGGTTGCAGCCTGAGATTCAAAAGTTAGAAAGGATGTCACAGTCAAAGTTACAACATCCTCCACACAGAAATTGGAATCAATTCAAGAGACAATTCCAAAGGCATAGATGCTACCAATGTGGAAAACTTGGGCATATTCGAGCTGTGTGCTTCTGGTTGCATGGATTCCCTGGCCAAAGCAAGACCAAACAAGGTAAGTATGAAAAAATACAGCATCATGATACACATGGAAAAAGACAACTTCATGCCAAGCCTGGCAAGAGGCAGAATCAGGCTAAGAAAGAAGTGCATAACAAGCAAAATCAATGGATTGCCAAGACTATTGCACTAGCAGTACACACTTTTCTAAGAATGCCTACCAATGAAGATTGGTACTTTGACAGTGGCTGCTCTAGGCATATGACTGGAATTGAGGATCTGTTGATCAAACTCAAACCTCATTCATCTAGTCATGTAACCTTTGGGGATGGAGCTTGAGGAGAAATCACAGGCGCTAGACAACTTGACAGTCCTAAAGCTCCAGAATTGAAGGATGTACTATTAGTTAAAGGACTAACTGTTAACCTAATAAGTATAAGTCAGCTATGTGATCAAGGTTTAAAAGTCCACTTTTCCAAAGACAAATGTGTGGTGATCAATGAAGAGGGTAAGGAGGAAATGAGGGGATCTAGATCCAAGAATAACTGTTACCTATGGGAGCCCAGCAGTAACATAAATGGACTGGTAAATGAAGAAAAGGATCACCTAGGGCTAGAGAAAAGAACCAGGTCTAAATCATCAGCAAAAGGATCCTCAAAATATGCTTCAGAAAGAAGGACAGGTTGTAAGAAAAGTCAGGTTGGAAGGCTAGACAAGAAGGGATACCCAAAGATTGGTCATCAGGTAAAGCTAGATATGCTATATTGGAACCTGATGGAGTCCATGGAAACGACCCTGCAGAAAAGAAGCAATGTAACTCCTAATGTCATGACCTTGTTCTGTGACATCCAGTGCACCATTCGAACAAGTCCTGGTGAGTCCAAAGGAGGCCCATTCAGGGGTCACTCGTGTACAGGGCAAAGGATTGTTGCAATACCAGATAAGGTCCAAGGATGTCTCAGGTAAAACTCCTACTCCGACAACCTCTGATGTTAATGATGATGGAGCCAAGACCACGCACAACATCATTGCTGGCATGGTAGCTAGGGCTCTGAACATCCCTATTTCAACTAGCAATGAGGGGTCTGGGCCAACTGTGCATGATCAAAGGGATGATATGCCCAATGTTGGGACCTTGAAACACCATACTTCAGAAAAGAAAAACAAGGGTATAGGCTCGGATGGTGGAAGTGATGAAGTACAAGACACCAGGAAAGTTGAGTTGGTGGACCTTGATGAATACTCTGATAACGAGTTAATTGCAAACATCAATCCACGCATAGCTAAAAAGCTTATGACAAGGAAAGATAAGAAGATGGCTGAACAAGTTCTCCCCAAGAAAAAGGCAGTTGAATAGGTTGTTGAGCAAGACAACCTCATAGAGAAGAAGACAGCTGAACATGACACTCCCTCAAGGAAGGCTAGGACTAAAAGAAGACCAGTTGGACCTCCCAAAGCCTGGAGCAAAGTGGTCACCAAGAAAAGAAAGGATGACTCTGGTACTGAATCAAAGATTGAGTCTGATGTTGCTGAAGATGTCACTGACATTCAAAACAAGAAGAAACCCTCCAAGAGCAAACTGGTTGAACAGGTCCCTGATGTCCCAATTGACAATATTTCATTTCATTACCCCTCGTGTGTCAAGAGGTGGAAGTATATGGTTTAGAAAAGGCTGGCAGTGGAAAGGGAGCTGGAACAAAATATGCTTGAAAGTAAAGAAATCATGAGACTCATTAATGATGCATGACTAATGAAAACAGTTAGTGACTTCTCTTCATGTTATGAGCTAGTTGTCAAGGAATTCATAGTTAATCTCTCAGAGGAATGTGCTGATAGAAAATCTAAAGAGTTTGGCAAGGTGCATGTAAGAGGGGAATGTGTTAGTTTCACTCCATCAACAATCAATAAATATCTGGGAAGATCAGATAGAGCTCGTCCTGATGTAAAGGGTTCAGAAAACACAATATGCCAAGTGATAACAGGAAACCAGGTACAAAGATGGCCATTCAAAAGAAAGCTAGTGGCCAGCAAATTGAGTATCAAATATGCTATGTTGCATAAGATTGGAGCAGCAAATTGGGTGCCCACAAACCATACATCTACTGTGGCAACTGGACTTGGTAAAATCATATATGTTATTGGGACCAAGGCCAAATTTGATTTTGGAACATATGTGTTTGATCAAACTATGAAGCATGCGGGCAGCTATAGCATCAAGGGTCCCATTGCATTCCCTTCCCTCATATGTGGCATTATTTTGAAACAGTTTCCCAACATTCTCAAAAGGACTGATGTTGTGAGCAAACGAGAAAGCCCCTTGTCATCTCATCCCAAGCTGTTTCTTGGTAACCATGTCCCTGACCTTGTTGCAACATCAGTTGAGACATCACAGTCCATATCAACAAAAGCTGAAGTGATTATCAATCTAAAAGAAACATGTCAAGAGATGGATATGAGGAAAAGAACTCTTGAAGCACTAATCAGGGCTTTTGAACAAAGTGACAAGGTTGAGTTCACTGATGAGGACAGGCAAAACGATGGTGCAGAAGAGAGTGATCATCAGGAAGCTGATTCAGAGGAAGAAAGAGAGAACAGTGATGAAGATGAATCCCCTGAGGCTAAGGAGACTAGTGATGGAGAATCTGACAAAGGTAGGTCCAATTCTGCATCTGAAGAAGAAGGATGACTTGTGCTGTGAAGCTCGTGCTGATTGAGCTGGTTATGTGAACTATTGTATTATGTTTTGAATCATGCTGGGCAGACCTCTTTGACAGCAAGAATTGCACTGGCTGTGTAGGGCTCTCTATGAGCAGTTTTGTAATGTAACCCCATACTTATGTATTGGTACAATTTATGGTCTATGTTATATGTTAGTTAGATCTCAATTTATGGCTAAAAAGGGGGAGAGAGTGTTAGATAAAAACATGAGCAGGTACAACAGGTGGAAGAATTGGTTGATAACCAATATGAGTACCACAGGTTATGTGGTAGTGGTAGTAACAACAGGTGGAAGAACAAGACAGCCATGAGCTGTGCTTGAGCATATACACCATGGTACATTTGTAAGGTACATTTGTAGTGGTAACAACAGGTGCTACTAATGAGGTGTGTGATAACAGTTGTTTGGGCTGTTACTGATATGATATGTATGCCATGTATGCTAGAACTAGGTTAAGCTGGATGTTACTGATATGATAACAGCTGTTTGATCATGGTTCTGGCCATTTCTTGCAATGTTCTATTTTTCCTTTCTACAACTCCATTCTGTTGAGGATTTCTAGGACAAGAAAAATCATGTGCAATGCCATTTTATTTAAAAAAAATTTTCAAAGTATTTGTTTTCAAACTCTCCACCATGATCACTTCTGACTTTAACAATTTTAAATTCTTTTTCGTTTTGGAAATGTTTGTAGAAGTCAATGAATTCAGAATGTGACTCATCCTTGTGTTTCGGGAATTTTAACCATGTCCATCTGCTGTAGTCATCAACTATGACTAATCCATACTTCTTGCCTCTGATGGATGCAGTTTTCACTGGTCCAAACTGTAAGTGCTCTTGATTGGTTGCATTTTATGGCAAAATATTAGTGCATGTCTTATGTTGATACATTCATAATATGGACTGTGCAGGGTAAGTTAACTAAGCTAACTATAAGTTAAGCTGGATGTCATACTCAATGTTATGACATAGGTCGTATGACATCAAGCGGAAGTTTGTTATTCTGGTAGCTAGAACTCAGGAAACAACTCAGAAGCTCAAGCTGGAATGCAGGAGACATTTTAGACGCCCTAGGGGAACTAATATGTACCTGATTAAAGTGGAAAACGTGCAGAACACTAAAGAGAGGTTATATGATTGATAAAACCTAATGTATGTGCCCAGGCCCAGTGACTGATCTGCTATAAATAATAGGAGAAGCAATCCTAGAAGGCAGCTGTTGGAGATAGAGAAGCAGAGAAATCACCATAGTGGTTTAGAAGTGAAGAGGTTGTTCTTCACGATTGTGTCTTAGGAACACTTGTAATCCAAGCAACTTTTGATTGCATTGGTTAGGTAGTCTCTAGGATGTGTACCACTCGAAGATGTTAAGCAAGAGTGTGTGTCACTTGATCAAAGATTTGAAGCAAGATC
The DNA here is from genome assembly GCA_963859935.3 of Lathyrus sativus. NCBI lineage: Eukaryota > Viridiplantae > Streptophyta > Magnoliopsida > Fabales > Fabaceae > Lathyrus > Lathyrus sativus. The sequence continues at coordinate 500,678,091 of OZ012735.1, forward strand.
AAGGGGTGTGTGTAGTTGAAGTGTCTCTTCATTCTAGTGTTTAATTTGTAACTGTTTGATATCACTGGTATGTGATTGTAGGGAGTGAGTGGGTATACTCAGGTCTAGAGTGTATCTAGGTTAAATTGTCATTGGGTAGGTCTTAATTGAGGAGTGCAAACTGGAGGTTTGACTCTGAATTACTGATAGTGAAATTTCTACCTGGCTTGGTAGCCCCCAGATGTAAGTGTGTTGCACTGAACTGGGTCAACAACCAACTATGTTATTTACTGCTTTATAATTACTGCATAATAGTAGCTATGTAGTGAATGTCACAGTGGATGTTATAACTTATGTTAGAACATCCATCGTGGGCTGGCCAGAATTTTCACAAACAGATCAATATGAAAAGCTCTAATGGTCTAGAGGTAGAGACAACATTTTTAGCTTTGAAAGAAGATTTTGAAATTTTTCCTTTCTGACATGCTTCACAAAGAGCATCTGAGTTGAACTTCAACTGAGGAAGTCCTCTGACCAGATTGAGCTTATTAATCTGAGATATACGTCTCATACTAATATGACCCAATCTTCTGTGTCAGACCCATTGCTCATCGTTAACAGACAGAAGGCATTTTACATTCTGAACTTTAAGTTCTGAAAGATTAATTTTTTAAATGTTGTTCTTCATTTTCCCATTAAAGAGGATCGAACCATCTTTTTTACTCACAACTTTACAACATTTTTTATTGAAGATTATATCATAACTATTGTCACTTAATTGACTTATGGACAATAGATAATGTGTTAATCCTTCAACAAGTAAGACATTAGATATGGAAGGAAGGTTACCATTACCAATAGTTCCAGAGCCAATGATTTTTCCCTTCTGGTTCCCTCCAAACTTCACGTCACCTCCAGATCTAAGTTACAAGCTTTGGAACATAGACCTTCTTCCCGTCATGTGCCGCGAGCAGCCAGAGTCCACGTACCATGATTGGTGTCTCAACTTTGCTGCTAAGGACATCTGCAACAAAAATTATTTTGTCCTTAGGTACCCATATTTTCTTGGGTCCTCTGGGGTTACTAGGTTTGAAATTCTTTCTAAATTTCTTTCCCTTAAAAGCATCTTTGTTCTGATGAAGTTTTGGTTTATTAAACACGGGTTTGTTCTGATCAGAACGTGTGTGCTTAATATCATTTAAGTGACCATATTTGAAGTGAGTATACAAAGGAGAATACTTAATGATCAGTTTATCAACAGGTTTTGGATTTAAATCCTTCCCAGAGGGTGATTCATATCCAATTCCCTTTCTGTTGTTTCTGCTTACGCCATAGATCATGGAAGCCATCTTGCTTCTATCTAGGCCTCTGGACAGAAACTTCTGAAAGCTATAATCATACTATTCTAAAATTTTTTTAGAGCATGATATAGGATCTGAGTCATATTTTTGAGCTTTTTCTAAATCATTTTTCATTTTAAGATTGTTTGCTTTAAGCTCAGCAACTTCTGATCTCAGCTGATCATTCTCATATGCAAGACAACTTTGAAGCCTCTTGTATTTGAGTTTGATCTTACTGTAGATTTCAAGAATTTCAGATAAACTTTCAGTAAGTTCAGCTCTAGAAAGTTCAGAAAATACCTCTTCTGAATCTGATTCTGATCCAGATTCATCAGTTTCTTCGTGGTCCTCCACGTCAGCCATTAGTGCCACATTAGCACATTCTTCTTCTGACTCTGATGAAGATTCAGAAGCATCTGAATCATCCCACGTGGCCATTAGAACTTTCTTCTTCTTTTCAAACTTCTTTCTAGGTTTCTCCTTCAGAAGTTTGGGACATTCATTTTTATAGTAGCCTGGCTCCTTGCACTCGTAACACACTACATCTTTCTTTCCAGATTCCTTATGACCAGAAGATTCGCCATGCTGATCAGATCTCTTGAAGTTTTTGAACTTCTTTTGTTTGTGCTTCCAGAGTTGGTTTATCCTTCTGGACAGCAAAGACAGTTCATCTTCTTCAGAGGAATATTCTTCAGAGCTTTTTTCAATTACCTGCAAAGCTTTAGTAGATTTGTTAGATTTTAGCACAACAGACTTACCTTTCTTCTGAGGTTTGTCTTCTTCCAGCTCAATCTTGTGACTCCTTTAGGAACTGAGTTCCTCCAGAGTGATCTTATTCAGATCCTTTGCATGCTTCAGCGCTGTCACCATTGGTCTCCGCCTTATTGGCAAGCTTTTGATTATCTTCTTGTCGTGATCAACAGTAGAGTAACCTTTGTCCAGAACCTTCAGACCAGCAGTTAGAATCTGAATCCTTGAGAACATAGCTTCCACAGATTCAGATTCCTCCATCTTGAAGGCTTCGTATTTCTAAATGAGAGCTAAGGCCTTTGTCTCCTTTACTTGGGAGTTTCCTTCATGCGTCATTTTTAAAGATTCAAACATATCAAATGTTGTTTCTCTATTTGTTATTTTCTCATACTCAGTATGAGATATAGCATTTAATAGAAAGGTTCTCGCCTTGTGATGGTTTCTAAACTCCTTCTTCTGTTGATCAGACATAGACTTTCTGTCAACCTTTTTGCCTTCATCATTAGTAGGATGAATATAGCCATCAGTAACCAAATTCCATAAGTCAGCGTCATAGCCTAGAAAGAAACTTTCTATTCTATCTTTCCAATAATCAAACTTCTCACCATCAAACATGGGAGGTTTGGTGCTGATTCTGTCTCTATCATCGTATTTGTTGTTGTATGAAGTTGAAGCTCCAACCATGATAAATCAAGAACAATAGATCAAGAGTTTTTCCCAACAGGATCTTTTTCTGTCACGGTTAAGTGAGAGCACTTACAGAACCGGAGCTCTGATGCCAACTGAAGGTGGGAAAAACACTTAGAAGGGGGGGTTGAATAAGGGTTTTAAAAACAATTTGAATGATAGAAAAAATAACAAGGTATTTTTATCCTAGTTCATTTGAACTCAAACTAATCCGGTCCACCCTACCAAGGTGATTTGCCTTTCTCAACAAGGACTTAATCCACTAAATCAAACTGATTACAGTGTAAAACACTAAGACAACTGTCTTAGTCTTCTCAAGAAATCTTACCACACTTGGTCTCTTAAGGAATCTTTTACAAAAGATAAAATAACAATGTGTTTAAGATTTTCTTCTAAAAAGCTATATCACAACAGGGATTTTTACACAAGTTAAAGAACAAAATAAAACTATTCAGCTAGAAGAAAGTTTGTATGAGTTGCTTGTGGAATAATTTGTCAAGAATTTGTTTCAAGTTCGTTGATAGTTCGTTAACCTTTGAAGTGATGCTGAGACTTGCTTTTATAGTATTTTGAAGTCTATTTCTCAAAGACTGTGCAATGCTGTGCATTATGTTCTTTTTGTCTTCTATTGACTTTTCCTTTCTCAGAAGGGGAATGTTCTGACAAATCCCTTTTGTCTGAATTCCTGTGTCATGCACGAATAAGGAAAGATCCGTTTGGATAATGACAAGGAATATGCCAACGAATCATTATTTGAACAACATCTTCTTCGATAACTTTGGAACTTCTTGCATCAGAACTTCTGATGAAGTTCCTAGTTCTTCAGATCAGAGTTAACTCAATCATAGTTTCTCTATCAGAGTTTGCAGCAAAGTGATTTAAGCGTGACATTCTTTATCAGATCATACTTGCTTATCAGAACCTCTGTACTTGCAGCGTTAAGTACTTTCAGAGTCTTCTGAAGCTTTACGTATGTTCTTTACTCAAGTTCTTCTCAGCTTCTCTCAAAGTCATTGTAGCAGATCAGAGTCTTCTGATTGTTGCTTCTGACGCTCAGAGCTTTTTCGTTATATAGTGTTCAAAGGCGTTATTGCTTCCAGAATAATATTAATTTTGATATCTGAAACAAATAAAAACTTGAATAAAATTAGAGTATATAAATTCTCTATAAAAAATTTCATTAATGTTATCATCAAAACAATGAGATATATTAAACACCAATCTGTGTTCTAACAGGTGTTTGACCTAATTTAGCAATTTGAGGATGCTATGATCAAATGGGAATAACTCCTTCATTTTTCAACATCTTGTGGTGGTTCTTTTTTTAATGAACTTTTCTCATCATCCATAACAAGTTATCTTTTCAAGGAAGAATCAAATTATGATAGGAAAGTTACCAAAAGTTTGATGACATTATAGGTCATTTTGAGTTTTGGAAGGATTTTTTAGTCAACTTCAAAGGGTCATAACTTGGATAATTTTCATCATTTGGAGCCCATTCTTTTTCTAGAATGAACTTGAAGATGTCCTCTACAACTTTTATTAAATGTGGAAGTGTCAAAAACCCATGGAAAGCTTTGGTTTTTATCAAAACATTATAGGTCACTATTGGTCCCTAAAAAGACTTGAATTTTTTCTAAGTGTTTTGCAATTTTGAACCTTTTCATGAAGGCTACTTTGAAGGATCATATCTCTCAACTCAGATTTCCAAGTCAATACTTTCTTTTCACATTGCAAATTTGGCATCATCCTCTATCCAATACAAGAAGAAGCATCTCAAATATCCTCCTACATTGTGAGCATCATGGTTGTAAAGTTTGAATTTAAAAGCTGAAAATCCACTTCAAGTCAGAATTGAAATTGTTTGAATTGGCCTCTAATCACCAAATTAAGCCACGAATTCAATATAAGCATGATTAACCAACTTGTCTGGGTTGATTAGAGCCTTGAAACACATGTTTTGAGTGAGTTTCGGCAGTTTTCGAGTCGCACTTTGCTCATGCTGCAAGTGTGCATGATTTTGGTGAAATTGACATCATTCACCCTTCCTCTTCATTCAGAAAGCTTCCCCTATAAATAAGGGACTCATTCCACTCATTTTCACAAGCTTTGATAGCCAGAATCACCCTGCTGAGGTCCCATTTGAACTCTTAAGCTTGAACTTCGAATTTTCATTTCCACACCCTAAATACTCAAATTCTCCATTTAGTTAGCTTCACCAACATTCAGTAAAGCTAACTGGCTCAAGAACTTGAAGGATCATGGCCTTAATCAAGCTAGGGAATTCCATTTTCAGAGCTCTGAAGTTGAACTTCAACAGGTACAATTCTTAATCATTTCAACTCAAATTTGTTGCTAAGATGTAGTCCTTGATGTGCTGATATTGTTAGGATTGTTAGATTTTGGTTTTGGTTGAGTTTTGATATTCAATTTTCAAATCCGTATTTGCTTTTCTCTCTGGTTTTTTTTCAAATCGAGTAAGCTATGGTTTAAAGAAATATGGCACGATGATATGGTTGAGATCGTCTTGAAAAGACGCATCAAATGAAACCACTATGAGCTCCAATGGTTATGGTTTGATGGATCCACGAATTTCTGCATTCTCTGATATTTTTCAGTGGCTGGAGGTTGAAGATGATGATCTCACCGTCCATCATAACACTTGTTCTAATCTGGTGGTTTTGACTTTCGTTGGTTGGAAATGATGAGGTTGACTCATATCCACCATGGATGCGCGCTTTTTGGCCTTTGGATCTGACACGTCATTTAATGAACTCAGATCCAACGCGTCTTGTTTTTCTATTTTATTTTCTTTTTCTAATTTGTTTTTAAATTTATTTTATTTTCATAAATTCATAGAAAATTCATTTATAATCAGAAAAATACCTAAATAATTTCTAAAATTTCCTTTTATTTTTCTCTTTTTGATTTTTATTTTTGTGCATTTTTATTTTCCATTTTCTATTTTTCTTAATTTTTAATTTGTTTGAGCCAATTTTAATTAGTTTAAAATTGATTTTAAGCATTTTAAAATTATGAGAAAAATATTATTTGATCCTATGATGGTTTCTGCCCTATGGTGATTTTCTTTGTTTTTTGTTTCTTGTTTTGCTATTTTCCATGTATTTTTAATTTATTTGGTTAACTTTAATTGGTTTAAAATTATTTTTGAGCCATTTAAAATTTTGAGGAAATTGGCATATGATCCCATGATGGTTTCTGACCTATGGTGATATTGTTAGACTTTTGATTATGGTCTAACCATTTCTATCTTTTTTTAGGTTTTATTTGCCTTTTTTATTTTTGTTTTTTATTTGATTTTAAATTGCAATTGAGGTGATTCTTGTTTTTAATTCATTTTTGAGTGATTTTCTGTCCCTATTCATATCTTTTGAGTTCTTGATGTTTGTTGGATGGTTGTTTCTCTTGTATGGTTGATTTGATGTTTGAATTCTTCTTGATGCATGATTTTGATTCTCACTTGTGTGATTCCTTTTGTGTGAACTTATGTGTGCATGTTTGAATGTGGCTTGTTGATCATGTTAATGTGTGGATTCTCCTTATTTTCATGCCATGTTCGCATGCTTTGCCCTTTTAGGATGCTTTGTATGCATGCTTGTATGACTTGGTGTTGCCTTGTGTATGGATGAGATGTATGATTGTCTTTTTGTGTGCTCTTATTTTGATCATTGATTTGCTTGAGTGTGATATATTATGCTTGTTTCCCTACCTTACTTCTTGTGCCTTGTGACTTCATCTCATCTTGCTTTGTGTTGGTGAATGTTTGTTTGATGTTGACTTGATGATGCTTGCTTTGTTTGAGTTGGAAGAGAATGTGGTTGTTGTCTTTATTTTGGTTTGATAATGACTTCTTGATTGTCCATTCCTCATTCTTATTTTCTCTTCATCCTTCTTTCCTTTTTGGAACTTGTTTAAGTTTCATCCTTGTTTTCATTTTTGATTGATCTGATTAGTGTTTACTTGTGCTTACTCACATGATCCCATAGGATTCTTAGTCCCTCTGTTTAAGATTGGAGTAGTAGAGACATTATGCTTTTAATCCTTTGCATGATAACAATTAGGACAATCCCATTTTATCTAAAATTTAGGTCTATCATTTGTATGATAACATTAGGTAGACATTCCTTTTAATCCTAACCTTAGGACAATTTTTGTATGATAACATTAGGGTTTTCAGCTTCCCTTTAATGTTTTCTTTGTGTCTTCTCTTCTCATCTCAAACAATCTCCAAGACACTTAATAAAGAATGATGAACATTGTGTGCCATGATCCTTAAGTACATGGGAAATGATAAGTGGGGAGTTTCTCCTCACTTGTCTAGAGTGTTTAGTGTATGCCCTTTGGGCAATATGCGACGCATTCGCTATTATATCATAGTCTTTAGTGCAACGTGAATCTCAAACCATTTCAATTTACTTCACTAAAACTCACAAACAAAATTCGAACCTTTTTATCCTTCAGGATTGTTTCAAACTCATTTTCAGGAAAGAGTACGTTACTTTTCTATTCTACCACAAACACGCATCGTCCCTAACTGCTGGAATGGGAACTTATCGTCGCTCATAAAAAACACTTAACCAACTAGTGGTCTAGTTTACCCGAACTACGTTTGCTCTGATTTCTCATACCATATGAGCATATGTAGACACAAGACGACGATGTCTTGGCGAGCAACCTTCCCCCATCACCCGTAATTTCCCGAACTACATTGACTGTCACTTTCCCATTGCATGAGGGAATACGTAGGCATAGAGTGGCGATGTCTTATCGAGTCCCCTTTTCATTTTCCATCCCCCATTTAGCGTTAACTTTTAGATAACTCGCCCCCTTTGATAGACAACAAGCATGGACCCTGCTGAGTACAACGGACGTGAAGGGTGCTCATACCTTCCTCTTACGTAACTGACTCTCAAACCCAAGATTTGGTTGTGATGACCTTGTCTTTTCTCGTTATTTTAGGTTTTCTTCGATCGTTTCATTTCCCTCTATTTAGGATAAATAACATTCGGTGGCGACTCTTCTATTTGTTTCTGCCGGCCCTTTTCACAGTTGTGACCGCTGGCGACTCTGCTGGGGACTCTGGTTTCCTATGCGAGTGAATCCTAGCACTTGTCTGTGTTGTATCTTTGGGTGTTTATTTTTGTGCATACGTATGTGTTGCAGTGAGAATCATGATACCAAGCTATTGATTGACTTGAATCTTAATTTATTAAATTCATAACCGGAATTTGATTTATCCAAAGGAAAGGTTAAAGAAAGAAAGACCTTTTGCACGATGTAACAATAACGCTAAGATATCGGGGATCGGGGGTTGGTTATTCTTAGGGTAGGTATTTCAAATCCTAAACATCTATAGTACTCTACAGGAACCTTTTGTATGTTCGTATGCTAAGTTATTAAATTCTTGCTATGGCTTGAGATTAGGGTACAAGTTTAGGTAAATACCTAAGGATAGTTCTAAGTTTGCTTGCAAAGATATCGCATCTTCTGCCTACATATCCTAACTAGGAATAGAATCAGAGCAATCGTAGTTCACCTTACTGAAGGTGGATGAACACTTGATTATGATCAAGGTTCAAAGGGGAACAAATATAACAATGCTTGTATAGAGTTTAACAAAACTCTCTATTCTATGTTGTGCACTCAAGGGGATTGACTTTGACAAAAGCCAAGAGGGGAGTAAGTAGTCATGACAATGATCCTTACATAGAGTTGACAAACTCTATCCTAGGGTTCTAGTTGAATAACACTCCTAGTAAAGGTGGGTCTTTTAGACTTAAGAAAAGTATAATGGCTTATAGGTTCAAACTTTACTAAGTTATGGTTCAAGGTGACTTAACAAAGTCAGAAAGGGGGTAATGAGCTATCTATGACCTTGGGGGTCAACAGAGAAACTTTCCTTTGGAATGGGAAAAGATGAGGCAACTGGATAAGAACTAATAAGTTCCATCACTTGGGGAATAACTTAACAAAGTTACAAGCACACATAAGCATTCATTCAAACATAATGAACATATGACAGAACATGGTAACAACCAAGAAAAGATATGGAAACATGTGACAACATCAAGCAAAGGTTACAATCAAGTCAAATGGTTACAAATAAAGATATCATAATATCTAAAAAGGAACATGATAGAGGTTCTTACAATACCAAACATATAAAGCAAGATCAACTTTAAACATCTTAACAAAGACTAAGAGTAATGAGGTAACAACCATCAAGACAATCAACAGAACATGTAAATTCAAACAAGTTTAATACAAGCAAGTTACAACTTGAGGCAAACATGTTATAGGGATTAAAGGATGTAAAATGTAACAACATAAGACCAACAATCATGCATTGATGACAATCAAGCAAATAAGCATACAAGAAGTGTTACAACAATTCAAATATGAGTTCAAGACTTCATGAGGGAAAACATACAAGTTTTATGGTTACAAGCAAGACCTAACATGTTATGGTTCTAAAAAGACACACAAACAAGTAGAGAGAGACATGATGAATACTTCCAAGAGGTTACAACATCAAGAAGTATTGTATGGTTCATAAACAAAGTTCAAAGAATGGTTTTCAATAGATGCATTCACAAAAGCAAGGATTAAACATGGTAAGACATTGGATCAATCAATTTTGATTAATCAAGCATGTTAACAAACATATATGGATCAAACACAATCAATCTTACAAGATAAATCAAATTGATAGTTGAGAATAGTTTCAAAAGCATTAAGGTGAAAACCCTAAAAACAACATGATTTTCAAATGAGTAAAAGTCTTTCTAGGATAATCATCCTTGAATTATTCACTCACTATTTGAAAATAGACATGATGAAGAACAATTTTCAAAAAGAATGGTGCAAAAAAGTTGAAAAATGAACAAGTTATGATGAAATCAAATTTGTGAAGAAATCATGAGGAAATAGTGGTAAAAAAAATATGGAAATGCACTTCACAAGGGTTGAACCCACGCCCTATGGTTCACAGGTGTAAAACCTTACCAAACCTACCATGGTGCACGTGTGATATCAGAAAGGGAGAGAATCAAGATATGTTAAAAACCTTAAAAATGATAAAAATCAAAAAGAGTTGTCCCTGGCAAGGATCAAACTCGTGTGGGCAAGGCAAAGAGAGTATAAGGCACGCAAGTCTTAACCACCAGAGTGGTGATACATCCAATGTATCAAACCACCCTATAAAAACATAACCTTAACATTATGGATTTCTGGGCACAAAACCTGACTTAAGCCAAGGCAAAAAAAACTCAAAAACGTGAACCATCAAACTCAGTCAATTCTTAATGGATTTTGGAAAATTTTTAGTCTAACTTGATTGAAATTGAATAAGGAGTGCAATGACATCCTTGGTTTCTTCTGAAAATATCTACATTTTGAAATTCGAAGACAAATGCAAAAACTGAGGTGAAAGTGCATTTTTAACATCAATGACTTGTTTAATCATGCTATGACTACAAAGAAGGTTCAAACATACTCTGAATACCATGTACAAAGTGTTCAAAAGCACATGGCACTCATACTTAAACCAGAACACTAAATGACATCATTAAATGGATTGGTATCATGTTGTGAAACAAAGAAAATCATGACAGTTTGCAATAGGTGTTGGCTCATCAATCAAATGGGATTCACACAACTCAAATAACATACAAGTGAGGTTTTTGGATCACTCCAACATTGGCTCAAACAGAATCATGACTTTGCTCATGAAAGTGAAACTTCAAGCCATCTCAAAATGCATAAACAAAATGGTTCTCATACATACCAATTTTGCATTACACAATGTTCCTACATGTTCATTATGACCTATAAATGAGTACAAGCATGACCAAAACATCAACCTTAGGCAGAAACAGAATACGGCACATGGAAGGGCAACTTCAAACCATTTCAATATGCACAAATAGAATGGTTTATAAACACATTAGTTTCTCATCATACAATGTTCATACATATTCAAAATGACCTATAAATGGACTTAAGCACTCACACAAACTAATCCTAAGCAGAATCACAAAAATGGCTCATGGAATGAAATCAAACAAATCACAAAATCATGCATCTAAACTCATAACAGTTTACAACTTTTGAGAACAACTATCTACCAAAGTTCAATCATGATTTCCAAGAGATTCTAAGTATGTTCAGCTAATGCACATCAAGGATATACATGGTGCATAAAAAGTGTAAATAGACAAAGTGACTTACCTCTTGAAGACCTCCTAGCAAGCTCTTGGTGCAAGGCTTCTGGTTGAGTATAAATGAGTTGAGTAGCTTCTCTACACTTCCAATGTAATGTCTTTGAGATTCAAGTTCCTTCCAAGCAAGCTCTTTGTGCAAATATAATGACTTAGGCAAGAAGTAACTAGTGGATCTTATGACAGATTTGTGAAATTGTGATGCAGTTGGATTGTGATGACTTGGACAGTCTCTACACCTTATATTTGAGGTGTTTGAAGTGTTGGAGGGTATGAAACAGGTCTAAATAGAGAGCTTTCTAGGTTAATGCAGAAAGTCAAATTTCTTTGATTTGAGAGTTGACTTTTGGAAAGAACAGGTTTCTAGTGGATGTAATGGTTGGGGAAGCTTCAATGCATCATTTGTGGGTTTCTAGGAGTGTTTGTGGAGAGTTTCAAAGGTTGGAAATGATTTTGGGATGGATTCTGTCGAAAGACAGATTTTGGTGTTTTTAAGACTTTCTTAGCTAACAAGAAAATGGGAAAACAGAAATGAGAGGCTTGTTTTTCCTTGAACTAATGGTTGTTTTGGTGTGTATTTTATGCACAGAGGGTTCTCTATTTATAGGGAGAGTGGAGAGTAAGGGGTTTGTTAGGTTTGAAGTCTCTTGCTAACTAAACCAATAGAGAACCAACTTACTTGTCATGATGACTTCCCTTGATTTATGGGATCAAGTACAAATCTTGATGGTTTCTAGATATGCTTCTGATATGGAGATGGACTTTGGAGTGTGAAATGAGATAAGGGAGTGTCTCAAGACAGATTTTGAGGAAAGTGTTGCTTAATCAAAATGGTATTGACCACATTATGCCATAAATGGAAGTTTTCCTTGATTCCACCCTTTAATCTTTGTGTAATCCTTGGATTTTTCGTGTAACACCTTGTTTATGGTCTATCTGGCCACTAATCAACTTAAACCAAATAGATTGACAGCTAAGAAATGGTTTTGTAACATGTCATGACAAGTTGAAGTTTTACATTTCAAGCTTTTGGACCCCAACTTCCCTCCTTCGAATCTCATAGCTCACAAATGCTATGGGGAATTTCTTGTACTTTTTGGAAAGACCTCAACAACCTCTACAACATTCATGCTTTACACAAATTCAAATTCCAAGTGGAACTAGGTCAAAAATCCCCTTGAAGTTGGCTGAAAAATTGACTTAAAAGTGCCAAAACATGAAATTTTTCTAAGTGTTTTTCCCCTCTTACCTTGTCTTTGATCATAACTCAAAAACTATTCATTTTTTGAACATCGGTCACTGTGGCACTTTTGTATAAATTCTCAAGACCTTTCCAACAAGCTTTGAACCACTCCATTTGGATGTGTGGTTAAGAAGTTATGGCCTTGCCCCTTTCAAAACCCTAATTTCCCAATTTTTCGATTACTTCTCAATTCTTGATCTAATGGTCACCAAAATTCATTATTAGATATGACATAACATTGAGAACACAATTATCTTCAATTTTGGGTCAAAACGCTTTTGGTCAGTGGGTTGACTTTTCAGTCAGACGAACCGAACGATCGAAAACCTCTGAATCGATTGTTGGTATTCTGGGTTCCCTGAGGCCTTGAAACTTCTTGAGGGGACTTCAGTAAGTCATATAAGATTTATGGACCATTATTCCACCATTGTAATTCCATTTAAATCAAAATCCAAACCACAATTGACTTTTCTGATCATAAACCCTAATCAGGGGTCCTAGTCTGCACTGCTCTTCTTCCTCTGGGGAGCAAACTCAAATTGGATTCATACTTGATCCAATATAGTACCCTTGATGATATGGAGAGTTGCTTCATGGAGAATAAATCCAAGACATTGACTGATCACATCACAGAAACCCCGATTCCTGACTGTGTGGAACCCTAATTCACTTGCATCTTAACAAAGGTCAAACTTGAAAGAGATTATGGTTAGATAAACAATGTTGATGCTCATAGAATGATGATGGAATCTAAGGGTCAAAATTTGGGGTACAACAATATGTTGTATTTGTACTTTGCTATTGTATATTGTTGCATTTACATTTTTACTTTCTACATCTTTACTGTTATCATATTATGATGCTATTTATGTGTTGTTGGATGGGTTGTTCCATGAGTGATACGCCCAATACCCAGGCTTGAGTACATACATAGGATTAGTGTGGAGAGTAGTGTGGACTTTCATGATTTAGTCACGCAAGAGTTCGCGTAAAATTCACGTCTAAACTAGGTTTTCTTTGGAGACATCTTATCCTGCGCATTTAGGGTAGTTAAGGGGGTGTTGAATTAGAAAAATAACGCCTCTAGAGACTGTTCATTCGAAAGTTAGTTGAGACCTCCTTAATTGACCATGATGCCAAACTAGAAATGGTGAATGTATCATTGTTGCTCGACGTGAGAGTCCCTGATGCTGATGACCTGCATAAGATGACGTACCTTTCAAGACTAGAACATACCTATGAGAGGGAAGGGTTTTGCAGGAAACTTTGACCTTCAACCAACCCGGTTTTCTAGTTTTCTCGTCAGTACAGATCTATGATCTTGGATGTTGTGGTATTATATCACTTTAGTATTCTGGTTTTCCGGTTTTCTTATTAGAGCAGAACTCTTGTCTAATTCAGTCAGCAGCGCAACAATTTTTGATGCCTTGATCCTTGTCTGCATTTGTATATTGATACTCATATTTGCATTGCATATGTATGTGTTTCAGGTTTTCATCTCTCCTTAGATTCTAGTCCTGGTTTTCTCTGAAGATGGAAGTAAAGAGGAAGAAGACTATTATGTATAGGTTTCCTCTACAAGATCTTGGACCTTTATTTGGTCTCATTGTTATGGCTGGTCCAGGAACTCTTGAAGTGTTTAGAAAAGACTATGAGAGAATTCTGAGCCTTGTCTGTAAGGTCACAAGTTACGAGCAAGGAGATATCCTTACTTTGCTGCAGTTTTATGATCCTCTAGTGTGCTGTTTTACTTTCCCAAATTGTGTTCTGATTCCTACATTGGAGGAGTTTGGTTTTATCCTAGGGATCCCAGTCTAGGATAAAGTATCGTTCTTTCATTCAAAAGAGGAGTCTGATCTTGAGAAGCTTACAACCGCTCTTTACTTGAGCGCATCAGAGTTAGTAGGAAGTGTGGTTACCAGGAATGGGTTCTCTGGCTTTACTTTGTATTTCTTGGTGGACAAAGCCCAGAAGCACGCCAAAGAGGGTTGTTGGGTGGTCTTTAGCACTATCTTGGCTCTATGCATCTATGGTATTTTGATGTTCCCAAACATACCTAACTTGGTTGATATGGACACCTTCAGAATTTTTGCATCCAGAAACCCTGTACCCACTCTCTTAGGAGATTTGTATCACTTAATACATTACAAGAATGAAGAGGGAATACTCTTTCTTGTTGTACCCCACTCTTCCACAGATGGTTCATTGATCATCTTTCTCGCACATGAGCTTTCTTTGACTTGAGGAATACACATGAGTGGTCTCAGAGGCTTATGGGTTTGGCTGCTAATGAAATTACTTGGTTCAACTGAGGTTTGCTTGGTGTGGAGATTGTTTCTAGCTGTGGTAGTTTTCCCAATGTACCTCTAATAAGGAGAAAAGAGGGAGTTAATTATAACCCTTCTCTCGCTGTTAGACAATTTGGGTATGCACTGAGGGGACCTCCAAAAGATGAAGAAGTACAGGAATCTTTGTACTTTACCGGTGTAGCTAGTCCTGATGTTCTTGCCAAGATTGATGAAGCATGGAGAAAGATTCATAAGAAGGGGAAGATTTATTTAGGAAAGTGTGACTGTAGAGCTTATGACCCTTACTTAGAGTGGATTCAGAGGAAGGTGGAGAAGATTTTGTTGTCGTTTCCTGTTGAAAAACCCTTATACGCCCTGATGATTGAAGAGCCCATGATAGTTGATATTTAGAGATATGATAAGCTTAGGATAGAACAAGAAGATTTGCGTAAGGAAAATGAAGAGTTGAAAAGAGAGACCAGTCAATTAAAACATGACAAGAATGAAGTTGTTTACCTAGCTAGAGTATAGACAGAAGCCTTGGCTAAGGTAGAAAAGGAGTTGGCTGAAGAGATTCTGGTACGAGGACGAGTTGGCCAAGATTTGAAAAGTATTGATAGCGTCCTAAATCATAAGAAGAAAGAACTAGATAGAACTTATTTGGAAATATCTAAGTTCAACGATCAATGGAATGCCACATTGACTGTCAACAAAGGAAGAGAGGATGAGCTTCATAGACAGATTGACAGTTTGAAGACGCAACTCAAAGTCAAAGGTAAAGAATTTTCAACAGAATCATCCCGTAGGTATGCAAGTGATCAGAAGCTACAGGAAACCTTGTCAACATTTGAGGAGTTCAAGGCCTACAGTAGTTGAAGGTTGTCTAATGTTGTCTCTTATATTTTCTCCTTTCTTGTATCTCGACCCATCACCAGATCTGTTAGATGGGGGTCATAGACTTGTATGCAGTTGTATTTCCTATTGATGATTTATATACATTGACTTTGTTCTCATTTTATTTATGAGATGGTTTTCTAGTTCTTTTGTTTATCTCTACTATTCTGTTATTATATGTGAAACTAGAATTGAGGGGGAGATCTCCTTGGAGCATATACACATGTTTGCATTTTTCATTATCATTATTGTTTGCATGGCAGGTGTCCTTGGAGCTTCTAATTTTATAATTCTATTTGGCTTTCTTCAACAGTTAATAGGATTGCAGATTCAGCCTTCCACGGATATTCTACGAGAGGAAATCAATGGAGAAATATGGATAAAGTGTATCATGGGTTACAAGAGGTCAGGGACAGAATGGCACAATTTGTGGAGATGATGCAAAGTGTGGCTAATGGGCAAGAACAAATGAGAACTTTGGTTCAACCGCTAATAGCACGGGTCAATGGTAATGGTATTCTGCATGGAGGCACTGCTGTTATTCCTCCTCTAGTGTTTGGCAACATTCCTCATGGCAATGGTGTTCCAAGAATTATTAACCCTCCAGGCAGAGGTAATCAATGTGGAGTTCATGTAGGTGGCATTAGGACTAGTGTATGTGTTGTTCAAAGAGTTGTTGGTTCCTAATAGGAAGAAGACAACCAAGATGATGTGTTCTCAATGAGAGACTTGGATATGGGGCTACCCACAAAAGCTAATAGGAGATTCAAATTGATTAAAGAAAAGATGAAAGCCTTCGAGAACCAAAATTCTTTGGGACTCAATATGTTTGACCTGGGACTGGTGACAGGGGTCAAGATTCCCTAAAAGTTTAAAGTACCAGATTTTGATAAGTACAAAGGGACGGCTTGTCCTAGAGTACACCTCAGGGCTTATTTCTGAAAAATGTCTGCCTATTCAGATGACGAGAAATTATTGATGCATTTCTTTCAGGACAGTCTGTCAGGTCCTTCTCTGGAGTGGTATATGGGTTTGGAAAGGACACATATAAAAATTTGGAGAGAATTGGGCAAAGCGTTTGTGCATCACTATTAGTACAATAGTGACTTGGCGCCAAATAGGGTGCAGTTGCAAAATCTGTCATAGAGAAACAATGAGGGGTTAAAAGAGTACGCCCAGAGGTGGCGAGAGTTAGCAGCTAGAATGCAGCCTCCAATGGTGGAGCATGAGTTGATTGACATGTTCATGGCGACCTTGCCAGGAACATATTATGAGAAATTAATTGGATGTATGTCTGGAAGCTTTTCAGATTTGGTGATGGCAGGAGAGAGGGTAGAGAGCGGTACAAAGATAGGAAAGATACCAAGTGGATTAGGCTCTCTAGCAAAAGGTTTGAAAAATCCATACAATGGAAATACAAAGAATAGAGAGGGAGATGTGAATGTAATATCACCCTATAGAGGTAAAGGTCGGGTACAACATTAGAACCAACAACAAGTTACTAGTATAGCTATTCCGGCTATACCGCAGCAACAAACTAATGCGCCTCATCATTACTAGGACATGGGAAGGATGGCCAACAGGAAATTTGAGATGCCGCCTGTGCCATATTTTTAGCTTTTGCAGCATTTATTACAATTACAGCTTATCCATAAGAGAACTTTGGCGCCACTCACTAGTGCGCCTCCGCCAGGTTATGATGCAAACGCTAGATGTGAGTTCCACTCTGGAGCTTCAGGCCACAATATTGAAAACTGCAAAGCATTTAAGCATAAGGTTCAAGATTTACTCGACTCAAAAGCAATTAATTTCACCAATGAAACCCCTGACGTAAATCAGAATTTGATGCCAAACCATGGGGTGGCCAAGGCCAATGCTATTACTGAAGGAGAAAGGATGAAATTGATAACTGATGTTGCATAGTTAAAGACCCCTTTGAGCTTCGTAAAAGACAAACTACTAAAGGGAGGTGTATATCCGGGGTATTCAGCAGGTTATTCAGAATGCGTTGTGTATCTAGAGGGTTGCATTTCTTTGAGAAATCATATTCAGAGTTTGATTAATGAAGGCAGTTTACAGTTTGACAGGGTTGTAGGAGTAGAAGTATTGATGAGGTCAATAATGAATGGGATGAAGTTGCAATGATTTCAATTCTGTATCGAACAATCAATATCTCAGCGCCGCCACGGCCAGCTCCGGTAATTATTACCACTCCAGGACATGTACCTTATGAAATCACCAAGGTCATTCCCTGGAACTATGGGGCAGAAGTGTTTTGCAATGGACAAAAACAGGAGTTGGCGGGGTCAACATATGGAGGTATTTTAGTTGGAAACATTGTCAGAACAGGAGGAGTTACTAGGAGTGGAAGGATTTTCTCTCCACCTGGAACTAGTGCTGATAAAGGTGATAAGGGTAATGGAAATGTTGTGGTAGTGTCGTACCTCAAAAAAATACGATCCTCGCAATGGAAGCGGAAAAATGTTCGAATAGAGTCGCCACCGAATTTTATTTATTCCATGGAAGGAATAGGAAAATATCGATAAAACATATAAAGAGATAAGAACATGGTCATCGTAACCAAATTTTAGGTTCGGGAGTCGATTACACAAAGGGAAGGTAATAGCACCCTCTATGTTCATTGTACTCAACGAGAACCTCTTGATTCGATTCAAGAGTAAAGTTAGCTACGCTTGTTTTTTATCTTCTAAAGATTTACTTTTAAGGGGAAACAGGTGGTTTTTATATTAGAGTGCTCGCCAAAGATTGGGGCCCTTGTGCCTACATACTCCCTCATGCAATGGGAAGGTCAGAGCATCGTAGTTCGTGGTACTACGGGAAAAGGTTAAAAAAGAAAAAGGTGGAAAAAGAAAAGGTAGCTCACTAGGATCTCGCAATCCTATGTCTACATATTCTTATTGATAAATGAGAAATCGGAGCGTCCGTAGTTCGGAATAATACGGTTGGTTGGTTTGAGTTTCACGAACGAGTGTTTAGGTCATATTCTAACTGCTAAACATTGGCTTGTTTGCTCGCAAGAGGAGGCTGAAGCATGAGTTCATATGCGCGGAAGAAGGGACTAAACAATGTTCTTTTAAAATAAGTTTTAATTGCACGGCGATAAAAAGTTGGATTAACGTGTTTGGATGACGATCACTCGAAGCTTAAGAAAGGCTCCTCGGGCCCAAGCAATTGGGAGAGTGAGTCAAAGGCTTGACTCTTTCTCTTTTTCAACCTTAATTATGAAGGAATTGGATATGGTTCGAGTAAGTTGATCGGATGAGGATTACTTGAAGCTTAAGAAAGGCTCTTTGGTCCTAAGTAATTGGGAGAGTGAGTCAAAGACTTGACTCTCTCTCTTTTCCATCTCAAAAAGAGGTTGTGTTTAGAAAACGTTTTGAACGGTGGTAGTTAAAATATTTTAATTGGATGAGGATTACTTGAAGCTTAAGAAAGACTCCTCAGACCCAAGTAATCAGAAGAATGAGTCAAAGGCTTGACTCCCTCTCTTTTCATCTTATATTATGAAAGATGTCGTACCCCAAATTTTACCCTTAGATTCATTGATCATTTGCACATCATATTGTTGAGGTGAAATCTGGATACTAAGCTATTGATTAACTTGAATCTTAATTCATTTACAACCGGACTTTAATTTATCCAAAAAGGAGAGGTTTAAAGAAAGAAAAACCTATAAGAATGCAAAGCAAAAGGCAAGGCCTAAAGCTGAGCAAAGAGAGATCTAAAGGTTCGGGGGTTGGTTATACCTAGGGAATGTGGTAGCATCCTAAGCATCTGTAGTACTCTACAGGAACCTCTTGTTAATATTTGTGTTTGCTAAAGTTAGCTCGCTAAGGGTAAAGTGCTAAGGTAAAAATCTAAAGTATAGAGGTATGTACAAGTTTGCTTGCGAAGACATCGCATCTCGTGCCTACGTATCCTGACGGGAATGGAATCATCGTAGTTCCCCTAGCTAGGGATGAGGAACTCTCGACTATGGTCAAGGTTCCTAAGGGAAGTAAGAATTCATAGTGAAGTACTTACATGGAGTTCGGCGACTCCTCTTCTAAGTTAAGATGAATAAGGTAGAGAATGTCAATGGCGGGACGCTAAACATGAGTATGGCGACTCAAATCCTAAGGCTAGGACAAAGGGGATAAAGGGTGTCCACGGCGGGACGGTTAAAAGGTGAGCACGACGGCTCGGATCCTAAGGCTAGGAAGGTGAAGGATGTCCACGGCGGGATGGTAAACATGAGCACGACGGCTCAAATCCTAAAGTAGGATAAAGGATTAAAGAGTAACGACAATCAATGTCAAAGTGATAAATGGTGAAAACATGCACTAACACGAGTAATGGGCAAAAAGAATCACTTGAAAAGGATTTAAAGTGAGAAAGTTATGAACATTTGAAATTGTGAAGAAAATATAAAATAAATAAACAAACAATTAAAACAAATGCACTAGGTGGGTGTTGAACCCAGCACCCTTGGTTTCTCAAGCAACAACACTAGCCACCGAGCCACTGCACACGCGTGTGACAAAGAGAGAGAGAGAAAAGAGAAAACAATAAGAAATGAAAAATATGAAAGAAAAAAAACAAAAGAGTTGACCCTCCTGAGGGATCGAACTCAGGTTCAAGGGTTTGGCAAGGCATTAAGGGCGCAAGTTTCTACCACTGGGGTGGCTATACATCCATTGATTATGCCACCCCAAAATAAACATAATCCATCAATGTGTGTTATTCTGGGTAAATACAAAGGCAAAACAAGTGTAAATTCAGAAATGCGTTTTCATCAAAATTTGCTCAAAACTCAACCTTTTTGAATGAAATTTAAGTTTAAATTGCATGTTTTTTTTTCTGAGGAACATGATGGTACCGCTCAAATTTTCAAATAATGCACACATTTTGAAATTCGAATGCTCATGCAATTGGACATTCGGAAATGCATTTTGAAATTCAAAACATAAACCAGATGTAATTAAAGTTATGTAATGGTCTGCACATGTTATAAATGTTATGCTTGATGAATTTCAACAGTTTGTTTAGTCAAAACACATCAGAATGAGAACTTGGCATGGTAGTTGCAAATGGAATGTTCGAAATGCATTTTTTAAAGTATGAATGAAATGCAAATAGGTTGTATCGGTTTGAAGGTATGCACAAATTTAAAACATGCTATGCATCAAGTCCAAACATGAGGATGATTAAGAAAGTCCTTAAAATCAAATGTGGCATGTGAGTTGCATATGTGTTCAATGAGTTGAAAATCCAAAAATAGCATGGTTAGTGGCAAGACCAAAACAGTTCCAAGTTTATTCACAAATGACAGTGGTATCTAAATGCAATGAACTTGATGCAGCCAATCAAACCAAGTAGACAACTTGTTCTACACCAACTGTGCTCTAGCATTTTCAGGCTGTACATGTCAAAATCTGGCTTTGCCACTCAACCAAAATCTAACAGCCTGAAGGAACCAAACTGGCACGAGAACTCTCTCTATTAACAGAAACAAATCATATATTGATCACTCATCAATCAAAAATCCTTCAGAGAAACCAGAGGTTTAGGATGACTCTTGGTATGGTGAAACCAAAATTAGCAGCTGCTAAGCATGAACATACATCACAAAGTCACAGCTGGACTTATTGTTACTT
This sequence comes from Lathyrus sativus, assembly GCA_963859935.3. Classification (NCBI taxonomy): domain Eukaryota; kingdom Viridiplantae; phylum Streptophyta; class Magnoliopsida; order Fabales; family Fabaceae; genus Lathyrus; species Lathyrus sativus. The sequence continues at coordinate 500,699,169 of OZ012735.1, forward strand.
TACCAAAGCAACATAACTTCAAAATGCTGTTATAAAGCCAACTAAGGTCAAACTGTCATGAATTTGAAGCAACCTACCACTAACAGCATCATCACAAGCCTCCAACTAAACAAAGCTTAAATTCTTGTATGGCTGATAATGGATTATCAGTGGTACTACCACTCAATGGAGTGAGAAGCAAGGGTTATATCTCTAATACCCTCCAATGCTACAGCAGCATGATTTGCAATCTCATGATAAACTCTAAATATGAAAGTCCTTGTGGAGTGCATCAGAGTGAACCATCTCAAGCTGAAATCAAACCAAACAGCAGTTGACCAACACACATTAGCAGCAAAAACCAATGACTATGTCCAAACCACATAAGCAGGCCCTTATGTACTAAAACTGAATAGCAAATATCATACACACCATACTGCTTACTAAAATGTAGCAGCCAAACCTACTTACCACATGATTGAGCACTCAAATCAGAAGCAAAGCCTCTAAACTGGAACAGATTGAGCACTCAAATCAGAACAGCCTTATCACATGATGGTGAACACAAAACCATAACAGTGTTAATCCTTCTGGCTTACTTTAAAGACTAGTTCATGATTCACACAAACCAAAATCAGGTTCATTCTACAAGCAGGCCTAAATCTAATTCAAAGTCATTTCTTGCCTATGACAGTAGTGAGACTTATGCAGGCTGTAAGCCAAAAGACTTATCCAAATGAAACTTAAAAGGGCAAAGTGAAATGAAAACAAACAGGCTGATAACCCTTCAACAGGTGATGGACAAACTCAGATACAACAAAAGAGCAGTAAGTGCTTGGTATTGATGAATTCCACTTAAAATTCCAAAGAACAACATAATAGCAAATACTTTCATGAAGTTAACTAAAGACAAGATTTTATGAATTGAAACAGCCCTAACAATGATAGCATAAGCATTACATTTCACATGACAAACATAAACTTATGACAACAAAAACCAAGTCCAATATGCTTTAATGATTCAAACTCTCACCATGCTCACATGTTAATCACAAACTTTCAACAATAATACATGATATTGCATATATGAAAAAAAAATCAAGGGTTAGAGGTCACTTACCTCTTGTAGACCCTCTTTACTATGCTATCAGTCCAGAAAAACCAGAGATAAATCCCTCCCTTTGAGCAAGTTTGTGATTTTTGCCTCTTTTTGAAGAAAAGTGCGTGTTTGTGGCCAGTTTGAGAAACTGAGGTTCCAACTGTTGTTTGAGGTTTTGAACAGCTATAATATGATGAACATGAGGTGTTTGAAGTGTTAGAATGGTAGGAATGGATCTATGTAGTGATTTGGCTTGAAAAATGCATAAAGGTCAAACTTGAGTCGTGTGGAAGTTGACTTTTTGATCCAAAGGTTTTTTGAGGAAACCAATGGTGGGAACAACTTCAGAGGGTCATTTTAAGGTAGTGTATATGGTTTTTGATGAGTTTGGATGTGTAGAATGAGGTTTAGGGGCTGGGTTGTCAAGACAGTTTTTCTTGTGTTTTTGGTAATTTTTAGATTTTGGTGAATTTGGAGTAAAGAGGGAAAGAGTAAGAACTTGTGATTACTCTGGTTTTTAGAGGTGTTCTATTGTGTGGAATGAAGTGGTGAGGGTCTCTATTTATAGGCAAACCAAAGGTATGGACAGATTTGGAGATTTCCCTCCTAGGATGGAAAAGTTTGCTTTTTGGATCCAACCTTTCAAAGAGGTTTTCTTGGCTGATAGGTAAGCTTTAAAGTCAAGAAAAATGATGAACTTAGAGTGGCTAAATGCAGGCTAGAGTGTGTAGGCTTATGGCTGGTTCAGAATCCACCTTCCACCTCTTGCTTGTTATTTCACTTTAAGTGCAAGTTGCAAGGCAACTTGCAAGTCCACTTGCAAATGTGGCAAATCCATTTCCTCTGCATATTCTTCACATTTATATGCTTCATAGCCTCTACATATCAGAAATAAAAACATCCAAGGGCTAAGATTGGTCCCCTTGATGAAAGAATGAATTTATGAAAAATTATCAATGTGGTACTCAATTGTGAAAACACCATCTTACCAAATCCATAACTCTCAGCTCACAAGGGCTATTAAGGAGTTCTAGTACTTTTTAGAAAGCCCTCAAGTAGCTCTAAAACATTCATGTTTTCATGAATTTAAAATTCTCAAAGGCGCTTGGCCAAAAAGTCACTCAAAGTTGCATAAAAACAAGCTTAAAAGTGAAATTTCTCTAAGTTATTTTCCCCTCTTGCAATGAATTTTATTCTAACTCCAAAAATATGCATTTTCTGATTGTGGACCACTGTGGGACTTTTGTAGGACTTGTCAAGAGCTTTCCAATGAGCTTTGAACCAACTCATTTGGATGTGTGGTTAAGGAGTTAGGGTTTAGCCCCTTTCAAAACCCTAATTTCCCGATTTTTCGATTACTTCCTCATCCTTGATCCAATGGTCATGAAAATTGATAGGAAAGTGCAATATGACTAAGGAAATTTTTTTATCACACTTTGAAGTCCAATTCCTTAAATTTGAAGAGATGATTTTTCGGTCAACCGTACGATCGGTCGGTGACTACCGAGTCGCCTGTTGACACTCTGGACCTTCTGAAACTTTGACACTTCTTAAATGAACTTTATTAAGCTATTTGAACTCCATGGACCATGATCCCACCATTGGAACATCTTTAAAAACAAAAGTCAACCATAGTTGACTTTTCCTGATCAAAAACCCTAATCGGGTACCCTGCAATGCACTGTTCTTGATTCTGGGGTGACAACTTCAAATTGGATTCTCATTTGACCTCATATAATATCCTTGACCTTTTTCCATGGTTGAATCAATACAAAACATTGATTGATCCAAACCTCGAAGCTTCGATTTTGGCTGTGCGGAACCCTGATTCACCTGTAACTAAATAGAGACAAACTTGAAACTGGTTATAGTTAGATAATCAAATGAGTATGCTCCTAGAATGATGATGAGGATCTAAGGGGTCAAAATTTGGGGTGCAACAGTTGCCCCTATTTAAATATCTTCACTATATGGTTTTGAGAGATGTCAATCTGCATAGAATCATAGTGAAAGGTATTTAAATATAGAAAACCAGAAATTTTGTCCCTTAGATCCGATGGTATGCAAAAGGACAAATGCCGAAATGCAATGAATTCTAAATGATGCCTTATGATGCAAGACAAATGCAACCACACGAGCAAAAATAAAAGAACAGTATAACGACGAGCGATTACTCACTGGGGAAAGACAACAACACAGGGGAAGCAACAAACATGAGAAATAAATATCTGGAAGACCATCAGATAAGTCGCGACACAAACTGTTTGGTAGGTGCCAAGTAAATTGAAATTCGTCCACAAGGTAAAACGCGAGTAAAACACGACCTCAGGAGAAAAGGTAGAATGGGGAATAAAACACCCATGTAAGGTAAACTCATCCACAAGGTAAAACGCAAGTAAAACGCGACCTCGAGAGAAATGGTAGAATGGGGAATAAAACACCCATGTAAGGTAAACTCATCCACAAGGTAAAACGCGAGTAAAACACGACCTCGGAATAAAAGGTAGAATGGGGAATAAAACACCCATGTAAGGTAAACTCATTCACAAGGTAAAACGCGAGTAAAACACGACCTCGGGAGAAAAGGTAGAACGGGGAATAAAACACTTATGTAAGGTAAACTCATCCATAAGGTAAAACGCGAGTAAAACATGACCTCGGGAGAAAAGGTAAATGGGGAATAAAGCACCCATGTAATGCATATGTATATGAATTATGCTTGTGATATACGCATGTATGAATTATGCAGATGATACGATCAAATGCAAATGCAAATGCCGATGACAAGGCTCGACTCTTTTGGTGAAAAGACAAGACTGGAAGACTGATTCCTCAACACGAAGATCACTTTCAATCTGCTTGGGGACTAAAGATGCTGTTGATGAACACATCTCTGCCGCACTGATAAATTGTATCAAATGGATAACCCTTGTAGGAAGGATAAAGAGCTGATTGGGGTTTCTTCAAGTAAACTGCCCCAGTTCAGCTGTCTTTTAAAGATGAATTGATGATGACTTCAGTTTGTCTGATGTTGACTGATGCATCAGGTGCTTGGAGAGCTTGCCCCAATCTGAGTTTTGAAATATATTTTGGATAAACCAAATCTGAGAATACCATGCCTTGAACAAATCTTCAATTGATTTTTAGATAGGATGTAAAAGGAACTTGCCCCTGATAGGATCACTTGACCAAGTCTCTCAATGTTTGAGAATTCCTTGAGAGGAAAGCCAGCTTGCAATCAAAAGTGTTCATACATACATGGTAATGTAAAGTTCATGCAACTTTTGAAATCAAAATCATTTTGAAAGATGCAAAGTAAATGAGTCATTGGTCTGAACACAGTGGTTCAAGACACTCAAAGTTTAAAGCAAAGGTGTATTGCCAAAATAATTGATTTGCAAAAATCTGTTGGAGCCAGTTTACGCAACCTTGCTGTAGTATGCTTTCAAAATAACCTTGTTTCAATTAGGTCTTTTGAGGGTTGTAATGTGGCCTGGTTCACGGTTTAAGAAACAAAGGATAAAGGCTCAAAGTTTATTTGTACCCACCCAATCTACGTGATGATCTCCAGTCTTATGCTCAGTTAAATCAGACTATGCGCTCAGTTTCCCATAGGTTAGGAGTTGCACTGATAATAGCCAAGATGATGGTTCAGAAGTCAACAGATTTTTCGAAAAGGCGGTCACTGCTTCTTTACAACATTTGGTTGTTTTTGACATTGAGGGTTTTTTAAAGATCTCTTCTTTTTATTATCCATAACTTTTGCCTGAACTGTTTTCTTATGAAAATTACAGTCAGCGGGATGCTCCAGTTTTGCCTAAGTCTCCTTCATAGGTTTTGACTTAGCGGCTTTTCTTTTGATATTTTTTTGTTTGTTGGAATAAAGTGACTGCCTAGCTTAATGATCACGGTGAACCATCATCGGCTTCTTGGCTTGAAAAACATCATTGACACTTATTTGTTGTGTGCGAAGGAAAAATTGTAGTTGCAACCTTTATATGAAAGGTGTTTTGTATAAACACACAACCGAGTTAATTGAGAACTACCCATCCCAAGGTTAAAACTGCGGGTTTTTGTAAAGAAAGAAACTCCAACTTCTAGGCTCGAAGGGTTTAACGAGTGATTATCTTCCTTATTTCTCCAGTGTTTGAGAATTGAAACAATGCCTTACATCGTCAAAAAAGTTTAATTGAAAGCATACTAACAACAATTATAGGTATCACGTTTTCATCACCCTCCCTCAAATAATTGCATAATCAAAAATTTGGACAAGGAGTAAATATTTGAAAGATACAAGATGCAAATACTGGACAAAATGAATTGAATCAAAAGTTGCAATGCTCATACATTAAGATGAAAGTACATAGACTAATTAAAAGCAAACAGCTTAAACAAAATCAAGAAAGTTCAAACAGTGAGAAACAAAAGGCCTAGTGACTACATCAGTACAAAGATGAATTGTCTTGTCTGAAACACTGGCGTCAAAAAGATAGTCTGCTGAAGTCGGACTGAAGCTTCACTTTTGATGCACTGGCAGAGGATTTTTCTGAACATTCGGATGGCTGTCTGTAAAATCAAGGATTCTAGTTCTAATCAATTCACGCACCCTAGCTTTCAATGCAAAACAATGCTCCAAGTCGTGGTCTGGGGCACCCTCATGAAAAGCACAATAGAGATCAGTTCTAAATCCAACTGGAGGAGGACTAGGAGGGGGTGGCAAAGTCTTCATAGTGATCAGCCCTTGTTGAACCAGGCTTGGATACAATTCTGTATAAGTCATGGGAATAGGATCAAACTGATTCTTATTTTGATACTGGTTCTGTCTAATAGCAGGATGTTGAGGAATTTGAACTGGTCGTGGAGCAGCAATAGCAGGGTGATTATACTGAGGTCGGGGATGAGGCCTCCTCACTTCAGCCATGACAACATTAGTATGTTCTTCTTTCTTCTTATGGAAATTCCCAAAGGATTTCTTTGCACCGTTAGAAGATTCAACAACTTTGGACACCTTACCACTTTTTAGCCCTTCTTTTAACCTTTGGCCAATGGTTACCAGATCTGTAAAACTCAAAGAGACGCTCCCAATCATCTTTTCCCAATAGAAGGGAGACAAAGTATCCATAAACATTCCAGCTAGCTCCTTTTCTACCAGAGGGGGTTCAACTTGAGAAGCTAACTCTCTCCAACATTGAGCGTATTCTTTGAATGATTCTCTTTCACGTCGAGACATGTTTTGAAGTTGACGACGGTTAGGAGCCATATCCAGATTGTATTTGTATTATCTCATGAAGGCATTGGCGAGATCTTGGAAGCAGTGGACGCTGTTATGTTCCAAATTCATACACCACTTGAGAGAAGCACCACTTATGTTGTCTTGAAAGTAATGGATGAGCAACTTCTGATTGTTGGTGTAGGCTGCCATCCTTTGGTAGTACATAACCAAATGGGCTCTTGGACATGAGTGCCCCTTATATTTCACAAATTCTGGAGTCTTGAACTTAGCAGGCATAACCAGACCAGAAACTAAGCACATATTGTCAGCATCGACATTGAAGAAATCAGTGTCCTCAACAGCTTTGAGTCTCTTGTCTATGTTTTGAAACTGTTCACGGACAATCTCAGGTTCAACAAAATCTTCATGGTCTTCACCTTGAGCACTAGCAGCATTGTAGTCAAAGAAAGGAGTCTCAAAGGGAGCTCGGCCATTCTGAGCAACGGTGTGGACCACAGGTCTGGGCTCTGTAAAGACGGGAGCTTGAAAAACTAGTCTGACAGTCGGACCAATCATAGCAGTAGATGCAAGAGGTGGAGAGTAGTTAGGAGGTAAACCAAACTCTGGCCAAGTAGATTGTGGCAATTGAATATGAGGAGGATCAGCACTTGAAACTTCTTGAATGACAGTCCTTTGAGATGGCTCTCCTCTGGCAATTAATACTTGAAGCATTTCGGTGAGTTTAGTCATTCCTGACTTCAATTCATCGATCTCCATTCGAACTTTTGCATTGTGTACTTCCTGCTCTGACATCTTGCGTCTATAGTTAGCTCTAGTCCGATATCGGTGTAGAGGAATTAGCTTGACAACTCAAAGGTACACTGGACAATGAAGACAGCTGGACATGTGCGACCGGACAAACAGAGGTATGCAAGGAACCATGCAAAGATGCAAATGCAATGCAATGCGATGCGAGAGAAGATACGAATCACATATAACAGGATCAAAGGTTCGAGATCACAGCATGGGGCTTGAGTAAAGAACCAACCATAAGGTGTGTACTAGGGGTAAAGCACTTGTACAACAGGTTCTAACAAAGTTCCCAGAGTCAACAACCCATCTTTCGGATATTATCGACACACCAAATACTTGGAAATCAATAATATTCTCAAGAGAGTCTTGTCTGAGTGTAGTATCGCGTATCAACTATTTCGGGATTACTCCCTCATAGTCATCGCACTACGTCCTAAAAGGCCAAGTGGGGTAAAAGGTAACTAAAAGTCCTCAGTATCAAAGGCTCATAGGTTGAAAGTAGTAATGCTTTCACGAATACTCGTTCAACAAAACTAACTCTCAATAGGGCCTCCACTGAGTGGTGGTTTCTCAAGTCAGCTTGGTCGGGAATAAACTCCCTACAAGCCTTCTTGAATATACCGCCATCCTATCATAAGTGCGCTCAAGTACGGGTATAGTACTATCCTTACCACTCAAAGTAACAAACCTGCATACAGGAAAACCCAAGCACAGACAAATATATGTACAAATATAAAATCAATTAAACATATAACAAACACAGATATAAACAAGGTGGGATTAACCCTCTTAGGGGAAGTTGTCCCCAATGAAGTCGCCATTTCTGTTGCGGTGATATCTGGATACCAAGCTATTGATTAACTTGAATCTTAATTCATTTACAACCGGACTTTAATTTATCCAAAAAGGAGAGGTTTAAAGAAAGAAAAACCTATAAGAATGAAAAGCAAAAGGAAAGGCCTAAAGCTTAGCAAAGAGAGATCTAAAGGTTCGGGGGTTGGTTATACTTAGGGAAGGTGTTAGCATCCTAAGCATCTGTAGTACTCTACAGGAACCTCTTGTTAATATTTGTGTTTGCTAAAGTTTGCTCGCTAAGGGTAAAGTGCTAAGGTAAAAATCTAAAGTATAGAGGTATGTACAAGTTTACTCACGAAGACATCGCATCTCATGCCTACGTATCCTGACGGGAATGGAATCAGAGCAATCGTAGTTCCCCTAGCTAGGGATGAGGAACTCTCGACTGTGGTCAAGGTTCCTAAGGGAAGTAAGCATTCATAGTGAAGTACTTACATGGAGTGCGGCGACTCCTCTTCTAAGTTAAGATGAATAAGGTAGAGAATGTCCACGGCGGGACGCTAAACATGAGTACGGAGACTCAAATCCTAAGGCTAGGACAAAGGGGATAAAGGGTGTCCATGGCGGGACGGTTAAAAGGTGAGCACGGCGGCTCGGATCCTAAGGCTAGGAAGGTGAAGGATGTCCATGGCGGGACGATAAACATGAGCACGGCGGCTCAAATCCTAAAGTAGGATAAAGGATTAAAGAGTAACGACAATCAATGTCAAAGTGATAAATGGTGAAAATATGCACTAACACGAGTAATGGGCAAAAAGAATCACTTGAAAAGGATTTAAAGTGAGAAAGTTATGAACATTTGAAATTGTGAAGAAAATATAAAATAAATAAACAAACAATTAAAACAAATGCACTAGGTGGGTGTTGAACCCAGCACCCTTGGTTTCTCAAGCAACAACACTAGCCACTGAGCCACTGCACGCGCGTGTGTTGCACCCCAAAATTTGACCAACCGGGTCTCGCATTTGGCTCGATGTTTCAACGCATGATCGCATTCGCATCTGCATATTGCATACAGTGCATTTCTCATTTGTTTTGATTTTATCAGGGATCACAGCTCTCGTCTCGTGTTTCAGGTGTTTTTAATCAGTTTTAATAGGTAGAATCGATTTTTGGGATATTTCGGTGCCCGTTTATTTTTACCGGCTATTTTTGGTGCGCTCTCGCGGTGTTATGTGTCGTTCGGTGTTATTGTGATTTTTCTGGATTTTATTGGTTATTTTTTAGGGTTTAAATAGATTTTAATCATTTTTAGCATTTTATAGGAATTAATAGATTTTTTAAGATAATATAGATTTTTTAGAACATTAATAGGATTTTTTTTATAGTTTTAATTCTTTTTAATAGGTTTTAATCATTTTAGGATTTAATAGTTTTTTAGGATAATATAGATTTTTCTAGAATATTAATTGAGTTTTGAATTTAATTTTAGATATAAATAATATAGTTTTTTTTTCATAAGAAATAATATAGTTAGGATTTTTTAGAGTATTATTAGTTTAGGAGTTAATTAGGTTAATTGAGTTTTAATAGTTAATTAGGTTTAGTTGATTAGTCTTTGATCCATTTAATCATGATTTAATTAGTTTTTCATTAATCCATTCAGCTTTTTGTGAGTTTTCTTTGGTAAGCCCATTCAATTCGCAGCCCAATGCGTTTTTGTCCAGAGGTTTTTGTCCAATTCAAAGTTCAGCAAAAGGTCCAGTAATTGCCAGATCATTCGAGCAGGTTCTGGAAGCTTCCAGAACGACCCAGGATCTCTCAGTGTATAAAACCAGCAGTACACGTGTTCACAAAGGCTGGCCCCACGCGTTTCACACCAGATCACGCCACGCCTCACCAATTCGTTCCCTCTCCATCTGCCACCTCCCACACACGTGGACGCCATGCGCGTGTCCCCTCCACCATCACTGATACGTGTAAGCACCACAACCCTCGCCTGAGACACCCACCGGCCGGCCTGCATGGCTGGCGACCACCCTCAACCTCACCGGAAAATCACTTTCTACCCAGAAGCCTCCTATCTTCATCTCCTCCTATCTTCTCCAGTTTCCGACCACCACCACCATGAACATCGCCGGAAACATCAAAATCCTTCCTCCGATCACCAACACCTCACCAAACCCAGAAAAACTCATCCAACCTCCATAACATCATCAATCGCTCTGATCAATGTCATCCACCGGACGCACCATCGTGTTCACCTTCATCACCGATCCTCATTTTTTTTCAGAAAGAGTTTTCCAGATTCATCAGGAAACTCAACGATCTTCATCATGCGTTCCCAGATCTTCATAGAGCTTCATCAAGAACTCTCAGAATCCACAAACAACCTTCAAGAACGCCTCCAGTCTTCATCAACAATAACCGTTTCCCAGATTCGGAGCTCCATCACGCATCAAGAACAACTCCTATCCAGATTCGTCAGATCCATCAGTGCGTCATCAAGAATCGTTCCCTAGGTTAAGATCCTTCAAGCATTCATCAACACTATTCCAGATTTTTGCGTAGAAGATCCTCGCACGATCTCTTAGTCTTTCCTGAAGTTCTTGGAGAGACAACACCATCATCCTCTGCGTAGCGTTCATCACCGGAAAGAGTACCCAGATCTTCACGCAAGAACCATCGTCAGGATCACCATCGCTCCGATCTTCATCCACAGATATGCATCCTGGATCCTCATGAGATTGCTAGTTAATCTTCATCAACGGTTCAAGAAGCCTCCAGGTTCGTCCAGGATTCGTCTACGCTCTTGCCACATTTTCCAGAAGTTATCAAGCTAAGTTGTTCTTCGTCAAGAACACAAAGCTTCCATGAGTTCCTCCGAGATCATCAAGGAAGAGTTCTGTGTGCTTTGAATCTTATTCCGTTGATGTAGATGTTCGTTTGAGTGGGAGAAGAAAAAGTGTTTTCTGAACGGAGGGAGGTCGGAGAGGGAGACAGCGGCGGCGGCGCCATGAGGAAGGAGAAGAAGAGTCTAGGGTTTTGGTTGTTTTCAGAATGAATGGAGAAGGAGGGGATGTGGTCCACGTGAAGATTGGGCCTTAGGCCCAATTACTTTTTTGGATTCCCCTATCTGTTTTTTTTGGGCAAACACCCCCCTCCATATGTCTGAACTGGGCTGGGCCCAGCGAATTCTTTTTGCCTACGCACTCCATTCACTCTTCTCACCCCCCCCCCCCCCATCCGCTTCCTGTGTTAATTGGGCTGGGCCCAATCTCCATTCAGTTTTTTATTTTATTTTCTGTTAAATCCCCCTGTAACAGCATTGTACCCCCCTCCCATTTCTTTGTATTTTTCCATTTCTTTCTTTGTTTAAAGTTTTGTTAGGAAAAAAACAATATATGAAGAAAAATATATTTGAAATATAGAAAAAGAAAAAGAAAGTGAAAAACAATAGAAAAGAATATTTGAAAAAATAGTTGAAAGAAAAGAAAATAAAAGAAAAAGAAATATAGAGAAAAATATGTGAAAAAATAGAGAAAAGAAAGAGAATTATTTTGAGAAAAGGGAAAAATATGTTGAAAAGAAAGGAAGAAAAAAGAGAAAAAATATTAAAGTAGGTTTAATATTTTTTAAGTACATTTTCTTTTAGGATATAGTTCTTCCATAGAATTTACTTATTTCACGATTTTAGGATAGTTTTAGAAGCCCACTTGTTAGGGGGCTATTTTTCATTCGATTTTTTAGGATAGAATAGGATAGCGTTTCCTAGGAGATTAATTTTCAGTATTCACTCAGTTGTAATCATTTTTCAGAGATTAATAAAACGAGATTTGAGCTGTGGTCCCGTAGTAGCCGAACTACAGCTGCTCTGATTCTTCGTACCAGACGAAGATATGTAGGCATAGGATGCGATATCCTAGCGAGCACACTAACAACTGACTTTCGTTCTCTCGCGGCTGTGCGATCGAGACTTTCCCGCTGACGATTAATTGTTACCCCTTTTTCTCTCTTGCCCGAGTGCATTTGAGACCAAGCCATAGTGTTGCTCATAGGTTCCCGACCCTGTGAAACCAGTTGTTTTTCTCACTGCTGTGTGAGAATGTTTGTTTAGCCGTAGTTAGTCTGAACTACGTAAAGCTCTGATCTTCCGTGCAGTGTGGAAGTACGTAGGCACAAGACGCGAGGTCTTGGCGAGCCAATTTTCCCTGTAGTCCCGAACTACGTTGACTCTGACTTTCTCTCTTGAGAATACGTAGGCATAGAGCGTGACGCTCTATCGAGTCAATTCCCTTCCGTTTAGATTTAGCAGCCGTAGATAGATTGTTTTGCATCCTTTAGACAACCCAAGCAAGCGTGGATCCCGTCGAGTACGACGGACGTGAGGGGTGCTAATACCTTCCCCTTGCGTAACCGACTCCCGAACCCAGGTTTTGGTTGCGATGACCATACCTTTTCCCCGTTTTTTGCGAGGTTTACTTCGAGCGTTTCCTTTCCCGCTCTGAGGGATAAATAACGCACGGTGGCGACTCTTCTGTCAGCCGGCGCCGATTTTCGCAGTAGCGACAGCGTGTGACAAAGAGAGAGAGAGAGAGAGAGAGAGAGAGAGAGAGAGAGAGAGAGAGAGAGAGAGAGAGAAAAGAGAAAACAATAAAACATGAAAAATATGAAAAAAAAACAAAAGAGTTGACCCTCCTTAGGGATCGAACTCAGGTTCAAGGGTTTGGCAAGGCATTAAGGGCGCAAGTTTCTACCACTGGGGTGGCTATACATCCATTGATTATGCCACCCCAAAATAAACATAATCCATCAATGTGTGTTATTCTGGGTAAATACAAAGGCAAAACAAGTGTAAATTCAGAAATGCGTTTTCATCAAAATTTGCTCAAAACTCAACCTTTTTGAATGAAATTTAAGTTTAAATTGCATGTTTTTTTCTGAGGAACATGATGGTACCGCTCAAATTTTCAAATAATGCACACATTTTGAAATTCGAATGCTCATGCAATTGGACATTCGGAAATGCATTTTGAAATTCAAAACGTAAACCAGATGTAATTAAAGTTATGTAATGGTCTGCACATGTTATAAATGTTATGCTTGATGAATTTCAACAGTTTTTTTAGTCAAAACACATCAGAATGAGAACTTGGCATGGTAGTTGCAAATGGAATGTTCGAAATGCATTTTTTAAAGTGTGAATGAAATGCAAACAGGTTGTATCAGTTTGAAGGTATGCACAAATTTAAAACATGCTATGCATCAGGTCCAAACATGAGGATGATTAAGAAAGTCCTTAAAATCAAATGTGGCATGTGAGTTGCATATGTGTTCAATGAGTTGAAAATCCAAAAACAGCATGGTTAGTGGCAAGACCAAAACAGTTCCAAGTTTATTCACAAATGACAGTGGTATCTAAATGCAATGAACTTGATGCAGCCAATCAAACCAAGTAGACAACTTGTTCTACACCAACTGTGCTCTAGCATTTTCAGGCTGTACATGTCAAAATCTGGCTTTGACCACTCAACCAAAATCTAACAGCCTGAAGGAACCAAACTGGCATGAGAACTCTCTCTATTAACAAGAACAAATCATATATTGATCACTCATCAATCAAAAATCCTTTAGAGAAACCAGAGGTTTAGGATGACTCTTGGTATGGTGAAACCAAAATTAGCAGCTGCTAAGCATGAACATACATCACAAAGTCACAGTTGGACTTATTGTTACTTTAACAAAGAAACATAACTTCAAAATGCTGTTATAAAGCCAACTAAGGGCAAACTGTCATGAATTTGAAGCAACCTACCACTAACAACATCATCACAAGCCTCCAACTAAACAAAGCTTAAATTCTTGTATGGCTGATAATGGATTATCACTGGTACTACCACTCAATGGAGTGAGAAGCAAGGGTTATATCTCTAATACCCTCCAATGCTACAGCATCATGATTTGCAATCTCATGATAAACTCTAAATATGAAAGTTCTTGTGGAGTGCATCAGAGTGAACCATCTCTGGCTGAAATCGAACCAAACAGCAGTTGACCAACACACATTAGCAGCAAAAACCAATGACTATGTCCAAACCACATAAGCAGGCCCTTATGTACTAAAACTGAATAGCAAATATCATACACACCATACTGCTTACTGAAATGTAGCAGCCAAACCTACTTACCACCAACTGCCCAAAACTATACAAAAGCCAAGGTTCCACTTATGACAGTCAGCACAATGAAAGTCTAAAAGCAGCAAGACACACCTATTTCCAATGTTATGTCCAAGCCTAGGTCTCAACAGGTATCACTATTCCAACAACACTCTCAAGAAAGCATGATTAGAAGTTCTTAGCATCAAGGATCACAAAATTAGCTTAAAACAGAAGCAAAGCCTCTAAACTGGAACAGATTGAGCACTCAAATCAGAACAGCCTTATCACATGATGGTGAACACAAAACCATAACAGTGTTAATCCTTCTGGCTTACTTTAAAGACTAGTTCATGATTCACACAAACCAAAATCAAGTTCATTCTACAAGCAGGCCTAAATCTAATTCAAAGTCATTTCTTGCCTATGACAGTAGTGAGACTTATGCAGGTTGTAAGCCAAAAGACTTATCCAAATGAAACTTAAAAGGGCAAAGTGAAATGAAAACAAACAGGCTGATAACCCTTCAACAGGTGATGGACAAACTCAGATACAATAAAAGAGCAGTAAGTGCTTGGTATTGATGAATTCCACTTAAAATTCCAAAGAACAACATAATAGCAAATACTGTCATGAAGTTAACTAAAGACAAGCTTTTATGAATTGAAACAGCCCTAACAATGATAGCATAAGCATTACATTTCACATGACAAACATAAACTTATGACAACAAAAACCAAGTCCAATATGCTTTAATGATTCAAACTCTCACCATGCTCACATGTTAATCACAAACTTTCAACAATAATACATGATATTGCATATATGAAGAAAAAAAAGCAAGGGTTAGAGGTCACTTACCTCTTGTAGACCCTCTTTACTATGCTATCAGTCCAGAAAAACCAGAGACAAATCCCTCCCTTTGAGCAAGTTTGTGATTTTTGCCTCGTTTTGAAGAAAAGTGCATGTTTGTGGCCAGTTTGAGAAACCGAGGTTCCAACTATTTTTAGAGGTTTTGAACAGCTATAATATGATGAACATGAGGTGTTTGAAGTGTTAGAATGGTAGGAATGGATCTATGTAGTGATTTGGCTTGAAAAATGCATAAAGGTCAAACTTGAGTCGTGTGGAAGTTGACTTTTTGATCCAAAGATTTTTTGAGGAAACCAATGGTGGGAACAACTTCAGAGGGTCATTTTAAGGTTGTGTATATGGTTTTTGATGAGTTTGGATATGTAGAATGAGGTTTAGGGGCTGGAATGTCAAGACAGTTTTTATTGTGTTTTTGGTAATTTTGAGATTTTGGTGAATTTGGAGTAAAGAGGGAAAGAGTAAGAACTTGTGATTACTCTGGTTTTTATAGGTGCTCTCTTGTGTGGAATGAAGTGGTGAGGGTCTCTATTTATAGGCAAACCAAAGGTATGGACAAATTTGGAGATTTCCCTCCTAGGAGGGAAAAGTTTGCTTTTTGGATCCAACCTTTCAAAGAGGTTTTCTTGGCTGATAGGTAAGCTTTAAATTCAAGAAAAATTATGAACTTAGAGTGGCTAAATGAAGGCTAGAGTGTGTAGGCTTATGGCTGGTTCAGAATCCACTTTCCACCTCTTGCTTGTTATTTCACTTTAAGTGCAAGTTGCAAGGCAACTTGCAAGTCCACTTGCAAATGTGGCAAATCCATTTCCTATGAATATTCTTCACATTTATATGCTTCATAGCCTCTACATATCAGAAATAAAAACATCCAAGGGCTAAGATTGGTCCCCTTGATGAAAGAATGAATTTATGAAAAATTATCAATGTGGTACTCAAGTGTGAAAACACCATCTTGCCAAATCCATAACTCTCAGCTCACAAGGGCTATTGAGGAGTTCTAGTACTTTTAGGAAAGCCCTCAAGTAGCTCTAAAACATTCATGTTTTCATTAATTTCAAATTCTCAAAGGAGCTTGGCCAAAAAGCCTCTCAAAGTTGCCTAAAAACAAGCTTAAAAGTGAAATTTCTCTAAGTTATTTTCCCCTCTTGCAATGAATTTGATTCTAACTCCAAAAATATGCATTTTCTGATTGTGGACCATTGTGGAACTTTTGTAGGACTTGTCAAGAGCTTTCCAATGAGTTTTGAACCAACTCATTTGGATGTGTGGTTAAGGAGTTAGGGTTTAGCCCCTTTCAAAACCCTAATTTCCCGATTTTTCGATTACTTCCTCATCCTTGATCCAATGGTCATGAAAATTGATAAGCAAGTGCAATATGACATAAGGAACATTTTTGATTCACACTTTGAAGTCCAATTCCTTAAATTTGAAGAGTTGACTTTTTGGTCAACCGTACGATCGATCGGTGACTACCGAGTCGCCTGTTGACACTCTGGACCTTCTGAAACTTTGACACTTCTTGAAAGAACTTTATTAAGCTATTTGAACTCCATGGACCATGATCCCACCATTGGAACATCTTTTAAAACAAAAGTCAACCATAGTTGACTTTTCCTGATCAAAAACCCTAATCGGGTACCCTGCAATGCACTGTTCTTGATTCTGGGGTGACAACTTCAAATTAGATTCTCATTTGACCTCATATAATATCCTTGACCTTGTTCCATGGTTGAATCAATCCAAAACATTGATTGATCCAAACCTCGAAGCTTCGATTTTGGCTGTGCGGAACCCTGATTCACCTGTAACTAAATAGAGACAAACTTGAAACTGGTTATAGTTAGATAATCAAATGAGTATGCTCATAGAATGATGATGAGGATCTAATGGGTCAAAATTTGGGGTGCAACACATATTAGGTTAATCATCCATGCATAGCTAACCATTTTAACCGTTTGTTTTTTGTTTGTTTTGTGAAGTTAGGTTATTACTGAAAGTTCAAGATGTCATGAAGGCTTTAGGTGTACTTTTTATCTCCTACAGGTTGTGCTAAATTATTTTGGAGCCACCTACCTGTCGCATCGCTGCGAAGAGGGGCCGGCAATGACAAAAGAGTCGCCACCGTTCGTTATTTATCCCAAAGAGAGGGAAAGGAAACGATCAGAGAAAACCTACGAAAAGGGAATAAGACAGGTCATCGCAACCAAATCTCGGGTTCGGGAGTTGGTTACGCAAGGGGAAGGTATTAGCACCCCTCACATTCGTCGTACTCGACGGGATCCACGCTTGTTGTCTAGTCTATAAGGGTGTAAAAACTATCTATGCTAAAGGCCACGGGGACAAAGAAAAGAAAAAGAGACTCGATAGAGCATCACCGCTCTATGCCTACGTATTCCCTCGTGCAATGGGAAAGTCAGAGTCAACGTAGTTCGGAAAACTACGGGTGAAGGTGGGGGAAGGTTGCTCGCCAAGACATTGTCGTCTTGTGCCTACTGTCGCTACTGCGAAAATCGGCGCCGGCTGAACAGAAGAGTCGCCACCGTGCGTTATTTATCCCACGGGAGGGAAAGGAAACGCTCAGAGTAAACCTCGCACAACACGGGAAAGGTATGGTCGTCGCAACCAAAACCTGGATTCGGGAGTCGGTTACGCAAGGGGAAGGTATTAGCACCCCTCACGTCCGTCGTACTCGACGGGATCCACGCTTGTTTTCGGGTATGGATTGTTATTCTATCTACTCTACAGGTCAAGGGTTAAAAGAAAATAAAATGACTCGGCAAAGTATCGCACTTTATGCCTACGTGTTCCCGTCTGGAACGAGAAATCAGAGTCAACGTAGTTCGCCTACCTACGGGAAAGGAGGGGAAGGTTGCTCTCTAGGATATCGCATCCTATGCCTACGTACTTTCATACAGCATGAAAGATCAGAGCAAACGTAGTTCGGGCCACGTATGGCACAAGCTTGTCTTGATTGATTTTATTCCTTCTGAAAAAGGTTTTTTCTGATTAGCAGTCCAAGCGGACAAAAATGACGTCTTGATGAGTTCACATTCTTTTACGGAAGAAGTGTCTTTTATTGAGTCTGAAATTTTATTGTGTTTTTCTGTTAGTTTTGAGAAAGAAGAGACAGAACTCTAACCTACAGTTGCGAAGGGAATCAAACTAACCTAATGTTATCATGCATGGGTTAAGACCTAATGTCTATCATGCTCCTCTCTTGCACAGAGAGAAACAGAGATCCTAAGGGAATAGACGGAAACAGAAACAATAGCAGATATATAATAAAGCAGTAAAATGCATGGATGCAACAATACAAGCGAGGCAAGGGAGTCTCACTCAACCTCGAACCTAGAAAACAATAGGCAAAAGTGAACAGGATTCACTTTCAACCCAACAGGGTAAACAGCAAACAATACAGTCCAGAAAACCAATCAATACATCAGAAATGAAATACAGCAGAAAAATAAACAGCATCAGCAACTCTGAAACAACACCTGACTTCAAGCTTCAGCAAGCATCAATCTCCATCTCCACAGCTTTCCAGCAAGGTCTTGATCATCAATCTTCCATCTGCAATGGCTTTTCTTCAAGTCTCAATCTCCTAAGAGGGATATCAGTCAACCAGATGAAGTGAATGAATGTTAGACAGTCAATTACCTACCAAGGGTGGTTCATCAACTGTTAACATTATACAGATAATTTTCCCTCAAAAGTTCTATCTTTCAAATACATTCACTGATCCTTCCAAAGGAAGGAGGCGGGTATTTGATAGAGACTTTGAATCATAGGGAAAGGATGGATGCAGACAAAGCATTCCATGTTTGAGAAACAAGCTTTCTAATCTAGAGCTCTGCCTAGCTCCTAAACCCTAGTCTCCTCAACAGCTGCTAGCAAGAATCTCCTCTTCAACTCTGGAAGTTGGTCTTCAGCCTCTGGATCTCCAATGGCTTCATCATCACAAGCCTTCAGCTCTCCCAATCCCCAAGCAATCCCAATACCCATACAGACAAACAATAATCCCCAGAGGGCACAGCACACCAATCAATCAAATATAGACAGTAATATACCAATAGCAGTAGGGGAATCTTAGTGATTTCTAAGGGATCTAATAACTACCCATAGTCCCTATAGCCCCAAACTTTCAATCTCTAAATCCTAATGGAAAAGAACTACTTCACCTATGTTGTCACTTAAACCCTAATTTTGTTCATGTTATTCTCACCTAAACTAAACACGTAAAATTAAGTCCTAAAAATGGGAACTAAATTGTATGTACAAGTTGAATGTCTAAACTAAACAACCTAAAAAGAATGGATTAAAAATGTTAAAGCAACTATTAGAACAAAAATTAACAAAATCATGTATCAAACTAAACTTAACAAAATGCTATTGACAAGAAAAATGCATAAAAAATATTAAAACAAAATAAAATGCCATTTTTATTTTTTCATATTTTTCTAGACAGAATAATGGACCTATAGCAAAAAGAAAGAATTAAAAATCTCAATTTTCCTATTTTTTATGATTTTTTAAAGATGTAAAAATATTAAAGGAAATTAAAACACACAAAATGGAAATTAAATGGGAGGGGGTGAGAAAAGCAGCTTCGCCTAGTAGTATTTCCAGGATGGGCTATGATGAAGGGGTGCGAACATTAAATGGCTTAGGCCCAGTTACATTCAGAAATTAAACAAAAAAAAACAAAAATTAAAGAAAAACTGGGAACGGTGTGGATAGTAATGCTTCAGGCATAATTGGGATTGGGCCTCCATCTGGGGGTGTTAGTAGCAAAGAAATAACTAAGCCCAAGGTTCACATTAATGAAATGCAGAGTTTAGAGAACTCTGGTTTCCCTCCGTTTCTTACTTTGAATTGCAGCCACACGATGCCAGGTCTTGGTCAAATCTTCGCGCGGATCCAACGGCCATGCGTTTCGTCTTCAAGCTTGAGACAGTTAGGGTTCGTGACAGCCATTGACATGCAACTTCATACGCAAACTTCCAGTCCCTCTCCCTCACTCAATAATTCACGAAATGCAACAAAACAAAGACCAATCTCGCGCCAAATCTCACGTTCTACACAACTATGGTAGTGGTTCATGCTAATACACGTCGAATTCACGAATCCGATAGCAACAACTCTCAAACACACTCAAGATTCATTATCTTATTTCTCTGATTTCTTGATACTAACCTACTCTACTCATGATGCTGATGATTCTGAACTAAAGCATGTGTACTATCCCTCGCTATCCTAGTAGTTCTAGGTCCATAAAGTTAACATGTCAAATCTCAACCTTCATGGATTGCACTCAATTTTTCCAGGAATCATCCCTAACAGTCTCTAAGCATAAAGATCCTAACCATATGATCTAGAAATGCATAAACAGAGAGTTTCGAATGGTTTTGCATACCTGCAAATTGATGATGGCAGGTGTAGTTGTGTTGCACTTCAAGGCTTGTTAATCTCCTATATTGATCTCCAATGGATGCTGATTCTTCTGTTTGCAATGGTTGTTGCTCAATCTTCTTGAATCACCTCATCCCTCTCTTCATGCAACTTGGAGTGAAAACTTGGATCACACGAACCAGCCACGAATTCCTCTCAATTTTCTTTGCCAATTACTCTATGATGATGGTGGATGATGATGATAACAAGAATTATGATGATTGATGAAGTTTCAATGGGGTTTGAAAGCAAAATGCAATATGGAGTTATGGAATCAAACTATGTAATGCAAGCACTCTCAATCACCAACCCCTGCACAAAATGCTTCATTTCATTATATAGATGATTACTAACAGCTTGAGAAGTTTCTAGATTGATCCTAGAGGGATCTAGAAACTTGTGGAAATTTCATGAACTTCTCCATGCCATGATACTTTGAATATCTCTTATCTCATGCTTGAACCTTTGTAAACTTGTGTTAAAATCTCCTTTCATGAGATATTGGGAGTGTATGTGAGCTTTCATGCCTTTATTTTTGCTTTATGTTGAACTTCTCATGTGTATCTTATTATGCAAGTAACAAAATAACAAAGCAAGTCCAAAATTTAACCCTTAACTCAAAAAAGTGGCTGAACCAATGTCTCTAAAATGATGTTGGGAATCAATTTGGTATATTGGATGACCCATATTGGATTTGTAGATCTCTCAAACCATTTTTTTATTTCAACTTTTTCAACTTATATGCCTTTTTTAGGTCATTTTTCACCAACTTTGGTCAAGTCTCATTCCATGCATTTCCAAACTTTCATGACTTCTTTTATAGACTTAAAATGGCATTTTGAGCAACTTTGATGTTGTGAAGTTTTTCATTTGAAGCTTCCTTGTATGAGTTTTAGGCATAGGCTAAGAATGACCTGTAATCCTCAGATGACCAAAATACCCTTTGCTTGCCAAGACCATAAGTAGAGTTCCACAAATCATATGAAGGAATACTATACCATTCTAGAAATATAAGACAATGAGGAACAATTCTTATGTTGACCAGAAATTCATTTGAAATCTCCTTAAGTGGTAAAAATTGCTTGGAAGTCAAGTCACTTTTACAGACAAAATTTCAGATACCTCAGATGACCTGTAACTTGCAAGGACCATAACTTGAGTTCTATAAATCTCCTTGATGTCTTCCACCACTCAAATTAAAGGTCTTGAGATCCTCTACAAGTTTCATGTTGACCAAGGATCCATTTGAAGCTTGCATTTTGACTTATCTTGCTTGGAAATTTGTCCTAAACTAGGGGATTTTACACAGAAACCCTAATTTAGAAACTCCTCTTCTCCTTGATTTCTCCTGATTTCTTCTTAGCATATCACCATATCCTTATTCTTCATGTCAAATGAGGAACCCTACATCTCTCCAATGGCCCTTAATGCCTTTCAATCAGTCAATTGACCTAGAGTTGACCCAGGGTTGACCCAGATGAAACCCTATTTGACTGTCCTCAACTGCAATACTTGTGATCATATAAAGGACTTGTCTCCTTCTCCAAATGACTTTCTAAGTCTCCCATGATGCCCACATACTCTCCATGCTCCATCCACAGCTCACAACTTACTTGTTGATCCTCAAATACTCTCAGATAGGAGCTAGAAGCCCTGCTTGATCCATTGACTTCTCAGCTTTCAAATTCTTTCTGATGACTTGAATCTTGATAGGCTATTAGAGATGAGAATAATGATTGGTCCCCTGTTGGATGACTTGCTATGCTTATGCTATGCAGATGGTTGGGCTATGTACATGACTCTATATGCAAATGCTAATGATATTGAAACATAAACCAAGTGAATAAGGTTGAGCAAATTTTAGAGTGCAACAGCTGCCCCTATTCAAGCGAATTGGACCCGATTGGGTGAAGAGCCCGGAGCCTTCAGACATTCGCGGTACGAGACGGTTGAATACTAAGAACCCGGAAATTTGCCAACCGCGGAAATAAACTGCACCACTGCTTGGGGAACGACATCCACTGCCTGGATCTGACTGCTATGGCTACCAACTGATCCATCAGCGACCGTGCTGGGGATGACTCGTCTTTCCACATAAGGAATAACCGTTCCATGTTAGGAATAACACCGTCCACGTTAGGACTCACCTTTCCACGTTAGGAATAACCGTTCCACGTTAGGAATAACACCGCTTTTCCCCGTCAGGAATAACTTTTTCTCTGCTTTGTCAAACTCTTCCACGTAAGGAATACGTCTTCTTTTGCTTTGTCCACGTAAGGAGTCTTTTCTTTTTCCACGTTAGGAATCACAAATTTTCCATGTAAGGAACCCCAATCTTTCCACGTAAGGAATACAACTTGATATGTCCACGTCAGGACTCCAATCCTTCCACGTGAGGAATACTATATCAATCTTTCTTTCCACGTTAGGAACGTCATTTTTCCACATAAGGAACACCTCTTTTCCACGTTAGGAATGCAATTTTCTTTCTACGTAAGGAATACATCATCCACGTTAGGACCCGCCTTTCCACGTTAGGAACACAATCTCTTTTCCACGTAAGGAATCATTTTTCTCTTTCCACGTAAGGAATCTCAATCTTTCCACGTAAGGAACTGAAATTTCTCTTTCTCTTCCACGTAAGGAACACGCTTTCTTTCCACGTTAGGAATACTTCTTCTTTCCACGTAAGGAATACCATTTCTTCTGAATCCGTCCACGTCAGGACTAAACTTTCCACGTAAGGAATCTATCTTCTTCTTCCACGTTAGGAATAACTTCTTTGATCTGTCCGCGTCAGGACTAAACTCTTCCACGTCAGGAATAATCTCTTTCTTTCCACGTCAGGAATCAATCTTGATATGTCCGCGTAAGGACTCAATCTTTCCACGTAAGGAATCATCACCTTTCCACGTAAGGAAACCACTTCTTTTCCCCGTTAGGAATCTCATCTTTCCACGTTAGGAATAAACTCGTCTTTCCACGTAAGGAATCTCCATCTTTCCACGTAAGGAATCTCCAACTCTTTCCACGTAAGGAAACTATTTTTCTTCCACGTAAGGAATGCTCTCTTTCCACGTAAGGAATACTTCTTTTTCCACGTAAGGAATACAACCTTCTTTCCACGTTAGGAAACAATTTTATCTTTCCACGTAAGGAATACATCATCCACGTTAGGACCCATCTTTCCACGTAAGGGATAACTTGTCCGCGTTAGGACTACATCGTCCACGTTAGGACCCACCTTTCCACGTTAGGAATAACTCTCTTCTTGATTTGTCCACGTAAGGACTCCAATCTTTCCACGTAAGGAATAAACTTGCTCTTCCACGTAAGGAACTGAAACCTCTTTTTCCACGTAAGGAATAAACTCGTCCACGTCAAGACCCATGTTTCGTCTTGATTTGTCCATGTCAGGACTCAGGCATCTTCGACCCGCTGGGGAAATAAAACTTGTCCGCGTCAGGACTCACATCTCCTCTGCTGAGAAAATAAAACTTGTCCATGTCAGGACTCACTTCTTCATTGGTCCCAACCCACGAACTTCTTAGCACTGACGTGACAGCGACTTTGAGGCGGACTCTACTGGGGATATCTGGAAACCAAACTACCGGATGCCTGTTCTGATGACCGGAGGCAACTTCTGAAATTCTGGTTCATGAAACCCCTTGATGACAAATAACTCTGCTTGGGAATAAAGAAAAACTTATCCTGATAACTATGTGGGGGAATACTGCCGAAACTGACATTACCATTGGATGTCTCACGCCGAGATCTTGAATGTTTGGTAGTTCATTTGAGCAAGAGCTCTCCCCACCTGCTGGGATACAGGAACCGCTTCAGCAAAATAAATGCTGAAGATAATGCCAACTCCGCTGGGGATAGCCAGGTGCTACAGAATTATTCCAGCAAAATAAATGCTGGAAGAGTGAAGTCAACCCTGCTGGGGAATTGGGAACTTAAACCAAGCACCTTGTTGAGGTAACACCCTGTTGGGGAATATAACTCTGCTGGGGAATAGCAGATGTGTTCAGTATGATTGGAATTCGGCTGGAGAGTGAACTGATATTACACAGTATTCCTGACAAAATAAATGCCTGGATGTACAGCCAACTCTGCGGGGATGGTCTTAATCTTCGAGTTCTACTGGGAGGAAAGAACACTTGCTGAAAGGAGAGAACTCCGCTTCGGGGATACTTACATGCCCCAGTCTGTATTTTTGCATAGCTTGCCCCTGAATCTGCAACAATTTTGGAATGGACCCTACAGTCTTTGTATCCTGACAACCAGACATGGACTGCTTCTACATTTCGGACCTCGAAGGGGTGTTTCAAGAGCATAACTTTCGTGCTTCTAGGGTGACCTGCCCCGGTCTCGCAATAATCTTTTGTCTCTGATCGACTGAGTCGTGGAGCACTGCCCATAACTATGAGAGATTTGCCAAATCTTGACCTGACTGCCCCAGATTTACTAATTCTAGGATGACTGACTCTGCCTGAATTAATCAGTATAGCTTACCCCAGTTCACGAAACATTTGGGCATTCTGCATTTTATCCTGATCAGACCTTCCACTGTAAGAATTTTTCGTGTTGGCATGCGCTTACTCGCAAGTAAAACAGGTTGTTCTGCATAAACGACATATTAAACGCAATGCATATGACAGTTTCAAAATCCAAGTCTGTTCACTGGAAAAAAAAATTTGCGACATGTAATGAATCAATTATCAAAATGTCAATATGAAAGCTGGTAAGAGGAACCCTTTTAGGAGTCAGAATCGACGAGATCTTTACTGACGTATGCTCTTGACCAAAACCTGTTTCAATTAGGACTTTTTCGGGTTGTAACATGGTCAGGTTCACGGTTAACAAGGAAAGATATAGGCTCAAAATTTATTTCGACCCACCCATTCTTCGTGATGTTCTCCAATCCTATGTTCAGCTAATCTGACTTCAGCGTTCACCTGTTAGAGGTGGAATGATAGGAGTGATGGTTCAGGATACCACACACATTTTTTTTGTTTTTGAGTGACAGTCATTTGCTTTTCGTCTTTGGGTACCTAGAGTCACACGACTTTGTCCTTTTCGAGGATTTTTCTTTTCTTTGGCAATCCTTTCCGTCTTTCGTTTTTTTTCGTTTTTCATTCCCTAACTTTTGCCTGGACTGATTATCTTTTGAGATTCTTTTAACTTTCCAGTCCAGCGGGATGCCCCTATTTTTGCCTAAGTCATTTGTTTTCATGTTTTGACTTAGCGGGCTTTTGGTTCTTTTCGCTTTTTTGTTTTTTTTTCTTTTGAACAAGTCGTGGGACACTGGTTTGTCTGACTTTTTGTGGAACAATGTGACTGTTTCACTCCTTGTCGGCAAGGTTTAGCCATTGTGGTTCTTTAGGCACGACCTATACAAATGTGATTTATCCTCAAACGGACACTCCTTTCGTAATTCGAACGCTCGGTCAAACTAACTGACACCTACCCTGCCCCGGGTTAAGATTTAGGGTTTTTTTTTTCAAAAAGAAACTCCTACTACTGGCTCGAAAGGGGTTATCAAGGGATTATCTTCCTTATATCTCCTGTATTTATGGATTGAAACAATGCCTGTATTTCATCAACAAGTTTTTATCCAAAAGCATACAATCGGAATATTATTTGTCATCTGTTTTCGTCATCCTCCCCAGATTCCTGCTAAACAAGCATTAAGCATTAAAGAAAAACAAAGAGTGAACACGACTGGATTAATTCAAAACATGCATATTCATTTCGTTTATCAATATCAATTGAAAAAAACAACAAGCTTTAAGAGCGAAATTTGCAATTACACAGAAAAGAAACTACAAATGCGAGGACATGAACAAGATAACATGAAAAATGTCGGTGTCTCAGAACTGGACTTTTTGCACTTTGACTTATTGGCGAGTCAACCATCCTCAGAAGCTATCATCAGGGGTAGTCTACTGCTGTCTCGATCTTCTTTCAACGACCCGATCAAACCTGGGAAACTTTTTCATCACCCCGGCTTTCGCTGGTCTATGGCCTTGCACCGCCTTGGGGACCCTATCAGAGAAGTTAATAACCCTGCTGTCGATTAAATCTTGGACGTTATGCTTGAACGCGTGGCAACCTTCAATATCATGTCCGGGAGCCCCGAAGTGGAATTCACAGTGCCTGCTTGCATCATAGCCATCCGGCAGAGTGCCGGTTATTGGCGCCAGAGTTCTCTTCTCCACTAAGTTCAAACCCAGTAGTGTCTGTAACAAATCTGCGTACGTTGAGGGAGGCTTTTCAAACACCCTCCTTGGCTTCTTTCCCCGCATTCTTTGCTGAGCCGCACACTGGCATCTTGTATGTTGCTGGCTTTTCTCGGACGTTCCCTTAGGCTCACGCGTTATCATCCTTAAGTTCAACCCTGGCATCGGCAACTGTTGTGGACATGGGGACTTAGCTTCCAGTGGCTCTGGGATATATCTTGATTCGTCTGCAACCTCTGGCGGAGAAATGGGAATATCAGTCCCTGAAACTTTTATGCCCCCCGGTACAAACTCAATTATTTTCTCATCCAGCAAGTCTTGAATCTTATGCTTAAAAGCTTTGCAGTTTGCAATGACATGCCCCGGTGCGCCGGAGTGGAAGGCACAATGGGCGTTCAGGTCATAGTCTGGTGGCGGCTGCCCTGTCAGTGGGACCAAAATGCGGGGCTCAACTAGTTGAAGTTGGAACAAGAGTTGCACCAGCTGATCATAATCCCCAGGGATCTCATCAAATACTCTGTTAGAAGACCTCATCCTCTTACCACACCTTCTTGAGTTATCCTGGAAGATCAATTACGACTGCTGACGAGGAGAATCCTGAGCTTCGAATCGTGGAAAGGGTCTCTTACGCCTGTCATGCGTGGGTAACGGTTCTTCAGACGCCTGAGGAGCATATAAGTCAGCCGCGTCTTCGGACATTTGCCCTCCTTCTCTTCTGAGTACGTTCCTTAATACTTCAGCCATCAACCCCATCTGTGCCTTCAATCGGCAGTTCTCTTCTTCTAACGTCTCTTGATTCGAGCGCAACGCTTGCATATCTTTCGTGAACTGCCCCAGCTGGCCTCGAACATCCGTTAATTCTGCTTGAACCTGCTTGATGGCTATCCCCACAAGTTGGCGTATGCGGCCTGGGAGAAACCCATGATTCTCTTGCTGAGCAAAATCGGCAGCCCTATCATCAGCCCGTGCAATCAGAGGCACCATATTCTGCAACTGTTTCTGACTCTCGGCCATGGCTTCCATTACCTGTATGAGCCGCATTATGTTGTCGTGCACCTCTTGCATCTCAGTCGGATCCTGACTCATGACTTCCTCACTGCTGCTTCTGGTTGAACGCTAGGGGATTCTTCGGTCGCTAATCTTGGAGGACCTGGAAGATACAGGAGATGAGATACAGTTTAATAATTACCTGTAACGCAATATGAATATGAATGCAATGCAATGTGTGTGTCTGTGCATTAGGGAATGGCATTCCCTGACTCTAGTGTGAAGGTGCCAGTGCGGTGATAGTGCTAGCAATACAAAGATCGGAGCTGAATCATAGAAAGCCTCATATATTGCAGAGAAAACTGATAGGCCAAGAATACAATGTTACTGAGCATAATAATAAGGCATGACCTCAACCAACAATCCTGGTGATGGTCAGCACTGATGCAAATAAAGCATACAAGTCAATACAAGAAATGATCAAGTACTCCCATAAGCCTGATACTCTTCTATCAACTTCTTGGTCTCTGGATGACCTGGTCGAGCAAGCAGCCCTTCAACAAGTTGGTTTCTTCTTTTGAGAACACGTCGCACGTCTTCAGCAGTTTCTTCCCATGCCCCTTCTCCGAAGCGATCTTATAACTTCCGCTTCTGAGACATGGCTTCGTTCCTGCCTTCAATAGCCTTGTTCAACGCCTTCTGGAGACTATACCTGGACATCACTTCTTCTTCGCACTTATCGATGCTGGCCTTCAACTGCTCTTCGAGGTTAGAAATTTGCCGCTTCAACTTATCCTCCCTCTTCTTATTGTTGGTCAGAGTAGCATTCCAAGTCTTATTGCAAGAAGTTATCTCTCGGTGAGCGATGTCAAGTGCTTTCTTTTTAGATTCCAGCATGTCATGGGAGCTTCTGAACTCTTGCCCCAGACGTTCGCGCTTCTTCCTCTCCTCAGTTAACTCAGCCCCTAGTCTGTTCACTAGCTCAATCTGCTGTTGGAAAGCATGCACGGCCTTGTTTTTCTCGCTACGTATCTGGGCTAGCTCATGCTCTAACCCTTCATTGATCTTCATCAAGGATTACTTTTCTTTCACAACTTGCTTGTAGGCTTCCCTAGAAACAGTAGTTAGCTCTGCTACCGGAATAGGAACAAGGACTGGTACATCTGGAAATGGCATCCGCAACTGACTTGCTCTCTCCTGGATCCAAACCCTGTAAGGTGCATAGGCCTGACAGTCATTCTTCCCTAACAACGGCTTCCCTCTTCGGTTAATACGTGTCCAGGCATGCTGCAGCTTGGCCAATAACTCCCCCTTCAAATCACCGGTGAAGTACAGAGATTCCTGTACTTCCTCCTCTGCGGGTGGGTTCTTCAGCGCATATCCGAACTGACGGACCAACAGCGATGGGTTGTAGTTGATACACCCTTTTCCTCCTATCAGCGGCACATTAGGGTACCCCGAACAACTGAATATAAGCTCATCCCCTAGCAGGTCTCGATCAAACCACTCAACGTCTTCGGAAGATAGCCTCATCAGGCGCTCTGACCAGCTAGCGGTGGTTGCACTTTCCACAAAGGATCCCTTCATGGGAAGATGACTCTTGAACCACATATTCAACAAAGGAGCACAACAGTAAACAACCTTTCCCCTTCTGTTTTCGTTCTTGTAGTGCAGGGAGTGGTAGAAGTCTCCGATCAACGTTGGCACTGGATTGCCGGCAGCAAATAGATGGAAAGCGTCCAAGTCTACGAAATTGGGCAAGTTAGGAAACAACACAATCCCATAAATGCATAAAGCCAAAATAGCATTGAAAACCACCCAACACCCGCTCTTGGCATACTCCTGAGCTTTGCCAACCAAGAAATCAAGAGAGAAACCTGAAACCAAAAGCCAAGAAGTCAATAACAGTTATGCAGCGTCCATATGCAAGGCTTTGGCTAAGTCTTCCAACTTGGGCTCAGCAGCAGAGTGAATAAAGGGAACCTTGTTCTGCACTGGTAGCTCGGTAAACTCCACATACTCCTCAATGGTGGGCCCTAGAATGAAGTCAGCAAACGTAAAACATCTAAATGCGGGGTCATAGAACTTCATCAAGGTGTACAGCCCGTTCATCTCATCAGTAGTGGGCTTGCAGACTAATCTCAGTAATCTCCCATGACTCATTCTGAAGCTTCTCCTAACCCCCTCATCCGCGAGAGATATCAGACCGAGCAAAGGAGTAATATCAGGTGTAGGCAGCTTATATGCAACTGTTTTCCTCAAACCAGCCATAATCAATACTCAGAAGTCTAGACACTAGAACCGGGGGAATGCAAATACACCTGCAGCACAGACACACGTTAGTAGGATGCAAATGATGATGAGTATGCAAACAATGCAATGCAAGTGACATGCAACAGGGACCAAATGCCGTAGCTGAATAGCCTGAAGCATATCAAGAAGTCTCAAATAGACACTCTAGAAGTCCTCAAACCCTGGTCTCAGATAGACCTAAAACAAAGCTCCAACAATGGTCTCTGACAGACCCACAGCATAACTCTGACTGGTCTCTGATAGACCTCAAATCATAACTCCAATAGGTCTCCGACAGACCTCAGAACCCTTCCACTGGTCTCTGACAGACCTCGGAACTCTCCAACTGGTCTCTGACAGACCTCGGAACTCTCCAACTGGTCTCTGACAGACCTCAGAACTCTCCATGAATACCCAGGATCTCTGATCAAGAAACAAACCGGTAGTCTGAAGGTCTAGTTACCTGCATAACCCCAAACCCTCTCACAGGTGGATGTCCTAGTAACTGACAAAGGTACGGCATCCTATGCGGTCGTCGGCGTCACAGACTTTCAGGGTTGATGATACGATTCCCAGAAGGAGTGGCATCATCAAATCCTGAAGAGGCCTCACTTAGCCAACTTCCAAATGATCGGTTCCCGGAGTCGACAATTCAGCTGACCAACAACCCCTTCGACCCAAAGGGTAGAAAAAGTTGCCAACCAGAAGAACCTCGTCTGAGTGTAGATTTCATGAGACACTAATGCAAGCAAAGCCGGCACGCGCCCACTACTTTCTACTCTAATTCTAGGTGCACTCAAGCCCAGGTCCGGCTTATCTCTCAATCAAAGAACACCCGTCACACCCTAATACAACAATAATAATCAATATATATAATGCTGAAAATAAAGGTCAGAAATATAAATCCATACAAAATCCTCGACGGGAAAACAAGCGTTAGGATTGACTCTCTTAAGGGACGTTGGATCCCAAATGCATAAGAACCATCGCAGTCCTTAGCAGCCAGGGGACGTTGGATCCCCAGCAGAGTCGCCAGTTGTCGCTACTGCGAAAATCGGCGCCGGCTGAACAGAAGAGTCGCCACCGTGCGTTATTTATCCCACGGGAGGGAAAGGAAATGCTCAGAGTAAACCTCGCACAACACGGGAAAGGTATGGTCGTCGCAACCAAAACCTGGATTTGGGAGTCGGTTACGCAAGGGGAAGGTATTAGCACCCCTCACGTCCGTCGTACTCGACGGGATCCACGCTTGTTTTCGGGTATGGAATGTTATTCTATCTACTCTACAGGTCAAGGGTTAAAAGAAAATAAAATGACTCGGCAAAGTATCGCACTTTATGCCTACGTATTCCCGTCTGGAACGAGAAATCAGAGTCAACGTAGTTCGCCTACCTACGGGAAAGGAGGGGAAGGTTGCTCGCTAGGATATCGCATCCTATGCCTACGTACTTTCATACAGCATGAAAGATCAGAGCAAACGTAGTTCGGGCCACGTACGACACAAGCTTGTCTTGATTGATTTTATTCCTTCTGAAAAAGGTTTTTTCTGATTAGCAGTCCAAGCGGACAAAAATGACGTCTTGATGAGTTCACATTCTTTTACGGAAGAAGTGTCTTTTATTGAGTTTGAAATTTTATTGTGTTTTTCTGTTAGTTTTGAGAAAGAAGAGACAGAACTCTAACCTACGGTTGCGAAGGGAATCAAACTAACCTAATGTTATCATGCATGGGTTAAGACCTAATGTCTATCATGCTCCTCTCTTACACAGAGAGAAACAGAGATCCTAAGGGAATAGACGGAAACAGAAACAATAGCAGATATATAATAAAGCAGTAAAATGCATGGATGCAACAATACAAGCAAGGCAAGGGAGTCCCACTCAACCTCGAACCCAGAAAACAATAGGCAAAAGTGAACAGGATTCACTTTCAACCCAACAGGGTAAACAGCAAACAATACAGTCCAGAAAACCAATCAATACATCAGAAATGAAATACAGCAGAAAAATAAACAACATCAGCAACTCTGAAACAACACCTGACTTCAAGCTTCAGCAAGCATCAATCTCCATCTCCACAGCTTTCCAGCAAGGTCTTGATCATCAATCTTCCATCTGCAATGGCTTTTCTTCAAGTCTCAATCTCCTAAGAGGGATATCAGTCAACCAGATGAAGTGAATGAATGTTAGACAGTCAATTACCTACCAAGGGTGGTTCATCAACTGTTAACATTATACAGATAATTTTCCCTCAAAAGTTCTATCTTTCAAATACATTCACTGATCCTTCCAAAGGAAGGAGGTGGGTATTTGATAGAGACTTTGAATCATAGGGAAAGGATGGATGCTGACAAAGCATTCCATGTTTGAGAAACAAGCTTTCTAATCTAGAGCTCTGCCTAGCTCCTAAACCCTAGTCTCCTCAACAGCTGCTAGCAAGAATCTCCTCTTCAACTCTGGAAGTTGGTCTTCAGCCTCTGGATCTCCAATGGCTTCATCATCACAAGCCTTCAGCTCTCCCAATCCCCAAGCAATCCCAATACCCATACAGACAAACAATAATCCCCAGAGGGCACACCACACCAATCAATCAAATATAGACAGTAATATACCAATAGCAGTAGGGGAATCCTAGTGATTTCTAAGGGATCTAATAACTACCCATAGTCCCTATAGCCCCAAACTTTCAATCTCTAAATCCTAATGGAAAAGAACTACTTCACCTATGTTGTCACTTAAACCCTAATTTTGTTCATGTTATTCTCACCTAAACTAAACACCTAAAATTAAGTCCTAAAAAAGGGAACTAAATTGTATGTACAAGTTGAATGTCTAAACTAAACAACCTAAGAAGAATGGATTAAAAATGTTAAAGCAACTATTAGAACAAAAATTAACAAAATCATGTATCAAACTAAACTTAACAAAATGCTATTGACAAGAAAAATGCATAAAAAATATTAAAACAAAATAAAATGCCATTTTTATGTTTTCATATTTTTCTAGACAGAATAATGGACCTATAGCAAAAAGAAAGAATTAAAAATCTCAATTTTCCTATTTTTTATGATTTTTTAAAGATGTAAAAATATTAAAGGAAATTAAAACACACAAAATGGAAATTAAATGGGAGGGGGTGAGAAAAGCAGCTTCGCCCAGTAGTATTTCCAGGATGGGCTATGATGAGGGGGTGCGAACATTAAATGGCTTAGGCCCAGTTACATTCAGAAATTAAACAAAAAAAACAAAAATTAAAGAAAAACTGGGAACGGTGTGGATAGTAATGCTTCAGGCATAATTGGGATTGGGCCTCCATCTGGGGGTGTTAGTAGCAAAGAAATAACTAAGCCCAAGGTTCACATTAATGAAACGCAGAGTTTATAGAACTCTGGTTTCCCTCTGTTTCTTGCTTTGAATTGCAGCCACACGATGCCAGGTCTTGGTCAAATCTTCGCGCGGATCCAACGGCCATGCGTTTCGTCTTCAAGCTTGAGACAGTTAGGGTTCGTGACAGCCATTGACATGCAACTTCATACGCAAACTTCCAGTCCCTCTCCCTCACTCAATAATCCACGAAATACAACAAAACAAAGACCAATCTCGCGTCAAATCTCACGTTCTACACAACTATGGTAGTGGTTCATGCTAATACACGTCGAATTCACGAATCCGATAGCAACAACTCTCAAACACACTCAAGATTCATTATCTTATTTCTCTGATTTCCTGATACTAACCTACTCTACTCATGATGCTGATGATTCTGAACTAAAGCATGTGTACTATCCCTCGCTATCCTAGTAGTTCTAGGTCCATAAAGTTAACATGTCAAATCTCAACCTTCATGGATTGCACTCAATTTTTCCAGGAATCATCCCTAACAGTCTCTAAGCATAAAGATCCTAACCATATGATCTAGAAATGCATAAACAGAGAGTTTCGAATGGTTTTGCATACCTGCAAATTGATGATGGCAGGTGTAGTTGTGCTGCACTTCAAGGCTTGTTAATCTCCAATATTGATCTCCAATGGATGCTGATTCTTCTGTTTGCAATGGTTGTTGCTCAATCTTCTTGAATCACCTCATCCCTCTCTTCATGCAACTTGGAGTGAAAACTTGGATCACACGAACCAGCCACGAATTCCTCTCAATTTTCTTTGCCAATTACTCTATGATGATGGTGGATGATGATGATAACAAGAATTATGATGATTGATGAAGTTTCAATGGGGTTTGAAAGCAAAATGCAATATGGAGTTATGGAATCAAACTATGTAATGCAAGCACTCTCAATCACCAACCCCTGCACAAAATGCTTCATTTCATTATATAGATGATTACTAACAGCTTGAGAAGTTTCTAGATTGATCCTAGAGGGATCTAGAAACTTGTGGAAATTTCATGAACTTCTCCATGCCATGATACTTTGAATATCTCTTATCTCATGCTTGCACCTTTGTAAACTTGTGTTAAAATATCCTTTCATGAGATATTGGGAGTGTATGTGAGCTTTCATGCCTT
Organism: Lathyrus sativus; assembly: GCA_963859935.3. Taxonomy (NCBI): domain Eukaryota; kingdom Viridiplantae; phylum Streptophyta; class Magnoliopsida; order Fabales; family Fabaceae; genus Lathyrus; species Lathyrus sativus. Next base: position 500,733,591 of record OZ012735.1, read on the forward strand.
TATTTTTGCTTTATGTTGAACTTCTCATGTGTATCTTATTATGCAAGTAACAAAATAACAAAGCAAGTCCAAAAATTAACCCTTAACTCAAACAAGTGGCTGAACCAATGTCTCTAAAATGATGTTGGGAATCAATTTGGTATATTGGATGACCCATATTGGATTTGTAGATCTCTCAAACCATTTTTTTATTTCAACTTTTTCAACTTATATGCCTTTTTTAGGTCATTTTTCACCAACTTTGGTCAAGTCTCATTCCATGCATTTCCAAACTTTCATGACTTCTTTTCTAGACTTAAAATGGCATTTTGAGCAACTTTGATGTTGTGAAGTTTTTCATTTGAAGCTTCCTTGTATGAGTTTTAGGCATAGGCTAAGAATGACCTGTAATCCTCAGATGACCAAAATACCCTTTGCTTGCCAAGACCATAAGTAGAGTTCCACAAACAATATGAAGGCATACTATACCATTCTAGAAAGCTAAGACAATGAGGAACAATTCTTATGTTTACCAGAAATTCATTTGAAATCTCATTGAGGGGTAAAAATTGCTTGGAAGTCAAGTGACTTTTACAGACAAAATTTCAGATACCTCAGATGACCTGTAACTTGCAAGGACCATAACTTGAGTTCTATAAATCTCCTTGATGTCTTCCACCACTCAAATTAAAGGTATTGAGATCCTCTACAAGTTTCATGTTGACCAAGGATCCATTTGAAGCTTTCATTTTGACTTATCTTGCTTGGAAATTTGTCCTAAACTAGGGGATTTTACACAGAAACCCTAATTTAGAAACTCCTCTTCTCCTTGATTTCTCCTGATTTCTTCTTAGCATATCACCATATCTTTATTCTTCATGTCAAATGAGGAACCCCACATCTCTCCAATGGCCCTTAATGCCTTTCAATCAGTCAATTGACCTAGAGTTGACCCAGGGTTGACCCAGATGAAACCCTATTTGACTGTCCTCAACTGCAATACTTGTGATCATATCAAGGACTTGTATCCTTCTCCAAATGACTTTCTAAGTCTCCCATGATGCCCACATACTCTCCATGCTCCATCCACAGCTCACAACTTACTTGTTGATCCTCAAACACTCTCAGATAGGAGCTAGAAGCCCTGCTTGATCCATTGACTTCTCAGCTTTCAAATTCTTTCTGATGACTTGAATCTTGATAGGCTCTTAGAGATGAGAATAATGATTGGTCCCCTGTTGGATGACTTGCTATGCTTATGCTATGCAGATGGTTGGGCTATGTACATGACTCTATATGCAAATGCTAATGATATTGAAACATAAACCAAGTGAATAAGGTTGAGCAAATTTTAGGGTGCAACACCTACGTATCCTCGTCTGGTACGAGAAATCAGAGCAAACGTAGTTCGGGCTGACACAACCACAGGTTGGTTCAAGTGTTTTAAACCGAGTAGGGTTAAACAGTGGCTCCAGCAGTTTAGGGACGATGTCTGTTTGCGATTGAACCAAAGCTTAACAAAACTCTTTCTGAAAATGGTTTTCCAATTAAGATCCCGAAGGGTAAAAAGATTTGATGTTTTTGTTTTTGTGTTTTATAAGACAAGAAGTGGATTGAGTTATGGTTTGAAACTCATGTCGCACTAAAGACTATGACTCGAGAGCGAATGCGTCGCATATCTCCCAAAGGGCATACGCTAAACACTCTAGATAGTTGAGAGGAGGCCCCCCAACCATCATTCCTCGAGTACTTAAGGCTCGTAGCATACGACACAAATCTTTCTTTATTAAGTGTTTTAAATTGTTTAGGAGATGAGAAGAGAAAGACTCGAATTAAGGGGAAATTGGACCTTAAAGTTATCATGCATAATGCTCCTAAAGTCGGGGTGAAAGAGAATGAAACTATCCTAATGTTGTCATGCAAAGGATTGAACACCTAATGTCTCTCCTACTCCCATCCTAAATGGAGTGACTAGGAATCCTAGGGGGATCATGGCACAAGGCCAAGTAAACACTAAATAATTCACTCACAAACGAAATAGGGAAGAAATGAAATTGACATGCAATGCGGACAAATGAGATACAAAGAAAAGATGCATACACCAAGAAAAGAGGGAGGAAAAAGTGTGGGGCAACCACCACCACAAGCACATCTCAACCAACATTTCTTAAGATTCACATAATGCAAGGCAAACAAAACAATGTAAATAAACACCAAAGGAGGCAAACAAACACCAAAATTCATGGCAAGTTCAAAGCATACACAAAGCACATTAATTTGTAAATTCAATTAAAAATAATAAAAGTAAAATGGAAAAATAAAATGAAAGTGATGAAAAACAAATTGGCACAATAAAATATTAAAATGATTTTTTTGGATTTTTATAGTATTTAAAACTATTTTAAAATAAATAAAACAAAAACAAGAAACAATTAAAATAAAACAAAGAGAAATGAAATAAATATAAAAAACAAGTCACTAAAAATAAGAAAGTGTCTCTCCAAGGCTTGAACCCAAGACCTTGGGGCTGCAGGCTCAAAACAAAGTCAGTTCTGCCACTCATATACGTGTGAAATGAAAAGGAAAAAGAAAGAAAAAATATTAAAAGCGTGAAAATAATTAAAAAGGAAGCAAAAACGCCCCCGCTGGGGGTCGAACTCTAGTTCAAGGCATGGCAAGGCAAGGTTACAACCACTGGGGTGGCGATACATCCGTTGTATCAAGCCACCCCATGCGTATAAGTACCAAGATGCGCGCGCATTTCTAGGATGGGCAACTTCTCAAGGCAAGTTGAAGGCAAAATGTCAAAAAACAGTTTCGCTCTAACTTCTTCAAATCTTATCCAAATTCCATGAAATAAAAGTATATCCTGCTTGATTTTTCATGAGGATTGCAATGGTATCAACCATATTTTAAAATAATGCACACATCACAAAATTCGAATGAACACGCAAGGGAGAAACTTGAAGTGCATTTTGAAATCCAAGGACCAAACTAGATGCATTTAAAGTCATGTAATGGCCTGAGCAAGTTTCAAATATGATGTTGGATGAGTTCTAACAAGAAAATCAGTCAAAGGATCTTAGAACAAGGAAATGGTATGTGAGTAGTAAATTGGTGAAATTGTATTTGAAATAGGCTTGGTATCCTTACAAAATTAAAACAAGTGATTCAAATTTCAATACCATATTCATCAATCTAGACTGCCACTGATCATGAACTCCCTACACATACAGTGCAAGGATCTCTAAAGTGGAGCTCTTGAGGATATTGGAAAGTGACAAAACTCAAAGTAGAACAGTCCTACCAACATAGTTGTGAGTCCAAGAACCATACTCATCTTGTTTATTCCAATGACAACTTTCAATTTTCACAAGTAGAAGCATGAAGAGCAGAATTGACTACTAGTATGTCTTGGCATATCAAACAATGCCTATGGATCAATTCTTACTACAATCTAGCAGCAACTCATGAAGAGCAGAATTTTTCAATGTAAAGTGTGATTAAAAGTCAGAAGCAACAATCAAACTTTCAATGTAATGTGAACACAAATATTTCAAGACAAACACTTGGAACCAAACCATACAAAGGCTGGACATGCTATCACAAGACCAAGACTCAGTGACAATTTTTAGTGGTTCACAATTATCAAACTCTAAACACTAAAACAATTGCCAACATGTCAAGCAACCTCAAACCAAACATGGCATGAGCAGCAGATCCAGTAATATCAGGGAAAGAAATGCAGAGTAAATCTAGTTCAAAAATGTAAGGAAGTTATGATTCTACTCTACATCAAGCAGTAGCCACAACAAAGTCCTGATGGGAGATTTGAAATGGTTTGACCTAAACACCAAAGCACACAACCTGCTCCACATCTGTACAAAGTGAAAAGACAAGCCTTGCAATCCAACAAGCTTTATCCAGTCATGGAGCAATTCTGAACACATCCCTAGGACTAAAATATAAGCCAACCAAGAAAAAAAATCAAGGACCCTATTAACAAGACTGGACAGCCAAGCACAACATCAACTCCATGTGTCAACAAAGTTGGAAACCTCAACTGCCAATGAATCTAAGAAGACCTATGGAAACAACCATCTCCCACAAGAACTGGACAATGCTAAATATCAAGGTACTATGTCAGCCAAAGTCTAGAATTCCAAGAGCAGATTAGGCCCATGACAGTCCTACTTTTATCAAGGTACATCAGTAAATAACCTATTGAAACTTAACAATATAGCCTCATTTCTTCATGTGCAAGCTATTGATTCAAAACAGGTTTTGGTAATGATAGATAGGTTTTAATAGCAGTGAAAAATGAACTCCACAATAAAGATCTTGAACATCAAATCCTAGCCTGAATTCCACTTAGACACATATGATGACACTTCCCTCTATAAGCTCAAACAAGCAAAGAACCCTATTGAAATCCTAACATCCTAACTCAAGCTTATGGCACCTCAAACAAAAATCCATGGTAAGATAGCATGGATACTCAGATTCACTCACACACATAGCTAGCAGTAGCCTTCAAAGAAGACAGTCATCAAAATCACATCCTATGCAAGCTAGCCAGATCCAGTATCACCATCATATGTCAACAAAGTCTAAAACGCCAAGGATTCAAAACAGGTTCATGACAGTCCTTAATTGGTACCTCAATTCTGTTCCAAAACCAACAGTAATTCAATGCACTAACCAATACCACTTAACTTCTAAAACCTGGCAACAACCAACATGATAATGCCAATTCCTAAATGCACCATGTATTGCATCATCACACATCCATATTCCCAAAAGCAACAAATCCCAAACACATACCCTAATGACAGTCTAGCAGCAACTATAATGAATTGAACAAGCTTGACAATGTTGATCACCATATGCTTCAGTAGCATCCAAATGAATCATCTCACAAGAGGTTATAACAAAAATACATTGTGACTTGACTGACAGCTAAACATCAATGCTTATAATTTAAAGGAGTTGGCACATTAAAACTTGGAAATGGCTTGACAGAACCAAAACATCTTTAAAAACAAATGGACCAACAATGCACTGTATATTCCAAATTGTACTTGCACATGCTAACTAGAACATGTAGTACATTAGCAGTTAAATAACAAAAGATATGGTCTGCCCCTAACCAACTTCAAAACAGTCCACAATGAAACAATGAGTTCATGGATCAGAAGCTAACAACATTCAGAACATGATAGTCAAGATGCTTTGGTACTTCAATTAGTGCATATTGATGACTTCCAATTACCATTCTGGCAGCAACTCAAAGAGCAAAAACTTAAGAAATCTCTCAATGCAAGAACAAAATTGAAGAGGTTCTATTAAGAAAAAATAATCAACCACATGCTTACATTGTGAACAGAATGCACACACATGCTTAGCACCAGCAGACCAACTTAAATTGGTCTAACCATGAAATGCACAGTCATGACAGCAAAAAGAAAAGTTTAACAAACTCATTTCTCCCCAAATCCCCTTAGATGGAAATCACAATAGTAAACAAATCCTCTCATCATGTGAAATGAAACTGGTAGTAGACAAGCACAGCTAACAAACACAGTCTCTAAGAGCAGTCCTAGATGGATTCAAGGTATTATGTCCTTACAAAAGTGATTCTAGGCAACAAGTTCAAACCAAATACTTAATCAACATAACAACAACAGGATCAAATACTTGACATGACTAGAAAGTGGGATTATGGCACAGTGGTTCATGATCCATAACAATGATCAACTCATCTTGCTTGAAACAGAAGCAAATACTAAACTTAGCATGACAATGCACACACCAGTTCCACATAATGCCTTCAACAACATATTGGCATAACATCTAGACAGAGGCAAAAACAACATGTTGGACACAACCACTACCAACCATCAAATTGTAGGCCTAAAAAAATACTTTAAGACAGTCCATAATGTAAACCACAAAAGCTAGACAGATCCACATTAATAAAAACAGTTCACCATAACAGTTGTAAATTTCACAAATGATGGTGAGAGTCTTGGTCAGCACAAAGCCACACAATCACACCAAAGCCTTATGAAAGTTGCAACTCCAAAGTGACAACCCCCAAACATAACAATGTTCAAGATCAAACAAACTAAACTAGACCTCTTCATGCTAAAAGTTCTCAAAACAACTGGTGGTTATTTCATCATAACAATGTTGAAATCAAAGTACTTAACATCACAACTGCATAGAGCCAAATGTATATCCTACTAGCATTCTAAACATAAAATGCACATGATGGATACCACATATACTTGACAGCATGATGTTGCACCCCAAAATTTGCCCAACATTTCTTTACCTAGCTTATGTCTCATTTCATTCACATTAGCATTATCATTTGCATTTCATTGACATATATGTAGGAGATCAAGAGGTATGATTACCAATCAAGAGCTAAACAAGACTATAAAGCTAAGCTAAAGAAGGTTATTCAAGTGTTCAAGGGTTTATATCCTTGACAGAGTGTTAAAAGATCCTCAAAGAGAGTGATTGAAGCCAAGAGGGTGTGTCTCCTAACTTGAGAGTTGTGGGAAGTCATCAGATGATTCTGAAGCCATGAAGTTAGACTTTAGGTCTTGAGAGAGCTCATGATAATTGTTGAAGATCACTTTGAGGCCTAGACAGGTCATTGTGCAAGAATAAGAAGCCTCAGCCATGATTGGTGCAGCTAGGGTTTGACTGGGTCAACCCTAAGTCAACTGAGGATTTGAAGGAAGTTGAGACCTAATTAAAGAGCCATGTGATCATGGATTGATACATTGAGATGTTATAAGGGTGATTCCAAGGTTAACTCATCATGATTGAAGAGCTTGAGAAGTTTCAGGCTAGGGTTTCTAAGGCTTGACAGTGTAAAATCCCCTAGTTTGACCCATATCTTCAAGGCAATTTAGCTCAAGATGTGATTGTCATCTCATCTTTCCCCCAACATGATTGTTTTAGAGCATGGTATTAGCTTTAATTTGAGTGCTAGAAGTCCTTGATAGGATTTCTAGAACTCAAGTTATGGCTTTGACAAGTTACAAGTCATCTAAGGAATGTGAATCTGGGGCTTGAAAGTTACCCAACTTGCATGAAACGTTTGCCCAAGAAGGATGATTCCTATGAACTTTTGATCAACATGAATGTTGTTCCTTATCCTCGTAGCTTTCCATAGAGTACTAGAAGTCCTTGATAGGATTTTTAGAACTCAAGTTATGGCTTTGACAAGTCAAGGGTATTTTGGGAATTTGTGATTATAGGTCATTTATGATCATAGGTCATTTTCACCAACTTAGACACCTCAAATGAAATTTTGTTCAACTTGAGAGTTGCTCAAAATGGGGTTTTAACCTTGACAATGCATCAAAGAGACATTGAAATGGCTCAAGGAAGGAAGTGGTTCAAGGAATTTTGAAAAAAGAAGAATTAAAGGCATTTAATGACCAAAAAATTGAAATAATTCATTTTGTGTCCAAACAAGGCAAAATTATAGGTCATTTTGAATGGAAAAATCATTTTAGAAACTTTGGAAATGCTAGAATTTTGGTTTGAGTCCATTTTCATGCCATTTCATTTCATTTCTTTATGATGAAGCAACATAACCAACATGAACCATTGGCTTGCAAACAAGGAAATAATCATAACAAACCAATTCAATATCTCATGAGATGAATTTTCCAAGCATTTTCATGCCCAAAGAGATCCAGAATCGTGACTGTTGTGGGAGAGATTTTGGAGAGAAATTGAAATTGCAAAATCTCATTTAGTTGGTTACAGAACTTTCTAGATGATTCTAATGAGTTCTATATAAGATTTGGAGTGTGTTCAGCCATTTTTTTGGAAACATTTGAAGCTGGTAGTAGAGATAGCAAGTGAAAACTCAGAGCTGCAATTCAAGATCGTGTTTGGAGATTGAAGAGGAATCAAGCCAAATTGAGGTGTGCATTGGCTTCAGAGGAAGATTTGGAGTGAATCTGGATCATTGTGGAGGAGAAATCGAGCAAGAATTGCATCTGTTCTTCATCTGAAACCAGGTTTGTACAAATTGAAATTGTGCTTAATCTATAGGGAGATAGCTAGAAATCTTTATGTGGTTAGGTTCTTATCATGACATAGATGAATTCTGGTACAAGAATTTGATGGATAGAGACACTCTAGGGTATGGACCATTTTCTGTTGAGCCTGATTTCTCAAGATTCTTGGTGATACATTCATGATTGGATAGTGGAAATTGATCAGTGAAGAGTGAAGATTACATTAGGATTATTATCTTTGAGAATTGTGATGATCAAGATTTGGTAGATTTCTGAAAATTCTATCGTGTTTGGAGTTAGAGAAGGAATTAGTGAATTTGGACGATGGATTCGTGATCAGGATGAAAAATTGAGTAGGATTGGGTATTGGTTTGACATTTTTGATGACCTGAGACGAGCACCTCACCGGAGAAGATGGTGGCGCTGCAGCTCAGGCCACCGTCTGGTTATTTCCCTCCATCTGATTCAAATTAGGGACGAAGCACACTGGCTGTTGGATGAAGGGTGGACCTTTGACTCAGGCAAGGAATGCACGACCACGATTGGCTCTCAAACTCTGAAGAGAGATCTCTGAATGAAACGCATCATTTCATTAATTGGAATGGTTTGGGCTTAGTGACTGAGTGATATTCACACCCCCCAATTGGCCCAGTCTGTGAAATGAACTTGAAATATTTGCTATTTGATACGCGTATTTTATTATTTTTTCTTATTTTCTTATTTTTCATCATTTTATGTGGTTTAGTAAATAATTCATAATAAATAGGAAAATAACTCAAATTGATCCAAGTTTTTTTCCCCTGACTCATGAACGAGTCTAGAATTTTAGGAAATTAAAATATTAGGAACTCATGCATTTGTGATTTTAATTGCATTTTTTGTATTCTAATTGACATTAATTTCATTATGGTTGATACCTTGTCTTGTGAAATTTTGTGTGATCATTTGATGATGATTCTTGAGCTGATTTTTTGTGTGTGGCTAGTTTAGACATGTATGCTCCCCTTAGATTTTTCTCACATTTTTGTGATGAAATTAGATGAGGTTTTTAGATTGAAACTTTAGGTGCTCTAGTGTTAGGGTTTAAGCTTAGTACCTTGTAGTTTAGATTTTATTTCTAGGACTTATTGGATGATTTAACCTCTGGATTTTGTACGGTAGAGTTATGAGTGACTTATGTCCCCATAGTTATTTTTGTAGGATTTTACAATTGGTTTTAGTATTTTAGTTAGGATTAACTTTAGTACTAGGTTTTAGGTGATCCTAACTTGCTAATTCAACTAGAATGATCTCTTTAGTTCCCTTAGATTAGGGCTTTGCTTCTCTTGCTCTTGGATGATGATGGAGGCCTGTATGGGCTGCTGAGGAATGCATGGTGGAGCTTGGACTTGAAGTTTGCTCTTCCTTTGGAGTAGTTTTGTTTAGGTGTTAAGATTAGGGTTTGTAAGTAGAGCTTCTAGATAGATTCTCTTCTTTCATAAACATGGAAGGTGCTGATCACTTCCATTCTTCCCTATGATGTAAGGTCCCCTTGTGAAGGCCTCATCCCTCCTTTGGTAGGATGTGTGGCTCTTCCTAAGTTGGTAGAACCTTTAAGGGTTCCTTTCTTTGATGGTGGGGTGTTTAGTGGTGACCTTTGGTCTTCACTTTGCTTTCCACTATCCAAACCTTGATCTTGTTAGATGAATCTTTCTCCCTTGCTAGAGGATTGAGTTCCTTGCTAGAAGATTGAAGATGCTAGAAGTTGCCACTTCTCTGTATTTGAAGACTGCCATTGGAGATGAAGCTTGAAGACCAAGAAGAACATGTTGACACTTGTGAAGGAAGATCCAGCTGAGATCAAATGAAGAGCTGAAGCTTGAAGTTGGAGAACATGTTGATACCTGTGTTTGATGCATTGAAAGCTTAAAGAAGCAAGTTGACACTTGCTATTGAAGATGAGAGCCTTGAAAACAGTTACAGACTGAGGACTGAACTGCTGTCAGAAGAGTGCTTTGCTGTGAAGCTGTGGGGGAGCTGTTGATCTGCTTTCTTTCGTGTCTGTTTGCTTGTTGTGCAACTGTATTGATGTGACTTATTTGATTTGCTTGATGCATTAGAATAAGTTCATATTTAGATTGATTTAAGCTAGGAGCATGATTGCACTAGAGCTCGAGCTGCGTACACCAAATTGTTGGAACTGTTTGTTAACCCTACTCGATAAAACAGATGAATCTGAATCCCCGTAATCCGTATTATCCCGAACTACGTAAGCTCTGATCTCTCATACATGTTGAGAGTACGTAGGCACAATACTGATGTATTGGCGAGCCACCTTCCCGGTAACCCGTAGTTAGGCGAACTACGTTGACTCTGATTTCTCATTCTCTGATGAGAATATGTAGGCATAAAGTGTGACGCTTTGCCGAGTCATTTTTCTTTTCCTTTTCAAACCAGCCTTGATAGGTAGATAGTAAAACCAACCCGTCAGATAAACACAAACAAGCGTGGATCCCATCGAGTACGATGGACGTGAGGGGTGCTAATACCTTCCCCTTGCGTAACCGACTCCCGAACCCAGACAATGGTTGCGATGACCTTGTCTTATACCTTTTCGTCTGGTTTTTCCGATCGTTTCCTTTCCTGTTCCGAGGGATAAATAACGAAAGGTGGTGACTCTTCTGTTTTGCTGGCACCTTATTTTCGCGGTAGCGACAGCTGGCGACTCTGCTGGGGACTCTGATAGTTTCCTGGGATCCAATATCCCTTATGCGAGTCAGTTTGAGGATCCAACGTCCCCTGCGAGAGTCAATTCTAGCACTTGTATGTTTACTCGTTGGGTTGTGTTTACTTATCGCATTTTATTTCCCGCACTTTATTTTCAGTATGATATGATTATCTGTGCTGTTGTGGGAGGGGCATTCTGATGAGTGAGGAGCCAGACCCAGGCTTGAGTGTACCTAGCATTAGTTGTGGAAATTAGTGGGCGCGTGCTTGCTTTGCAGGCACTAGTGTCTCATGAAATCCACGCTCAGACGAGGTTCTCCCGGTTGACTTCCTTTCCGGCCCTTTGGGCCTGAGGGGTTGTTGGTTTGGAGGATTGTCGACTCTGGGGACCGATCATTTGGGATTCAGATAAGTGAGGCCGCTTCAGGAGATGGTGATGCCACACCTTATGGGTATCGTATTATCTCTCTTGAATGTCTGTGACACTGATGACCTCATAGGATGCCAAACTTGTGTTAGTTTAGGTCCATACCTGTGAGCAGGGTCGGGTTTGTTGCAGGAAACCTTAACCTTCAGACTACCTGGTTTTCTTGATAGTGAATCAGTTTTGTTGGTATCAGAGGTTCTCATCATCAGATATGTGTTTGTTCTTGACAAAGCAGATTTATGGTCTGGTATCAAGGGTTCTTATCGTCTGAGATATGTTCGTTCTTGACAGAGCAGATTGTGGCCCTTCTCCGCCATAACACAGTCGTCTTGATCTCTTGCTGCATGATTGCATTTTGCATTATTTTGCATACTCATTTGCATATCATTAACGTGTGTCTGTGTTGCAGGTACCGTTTCCCCCGGTTCAGGTTTTCTTGCCTTCTATTGTGCTATCATGGGTTCTCTGAGGAAGACTGTGGCCCACAAGCTCCCCACTCCTGATGTTGTTCAGCTGTCTAGTTTGATTGCTTTGGCAGATGATTCTGTGAGAGGTGAATTCAGAAAGTCTTATGGGAAACTGCTCAGCTTGGTTCGTAAACCTTCTGTGTTTGAGTTGAATGGGTTGTACGCCTTGCTGCAGTTCTACGATCCTCCTTTGAGATGCTTTACCTTCCCGGACTTTATTCTCGCACCTACACTAGAGGAGTATGCTGATTTGTTAGGTGTGCCTATCAAGAGTCAGATGCCCTTTGTTCATATGGATGCTGAGCCTAATCTGGCTAGTCTAGCTCTTTCTCTTCATCTGGATGCCTCTGAGTTGGTCTTGTCTAGTTGGAACAGGGTTCTCGGTTTCTCCTTGCAGTTCTTAGTGGGAAAGGCCCAGCAGTGTGCCAAAGACGGTTGTTGGATCGTGTTCAACGCTATTCTTGCTCTTTGCATATACGACATCGTTTTGTTCCCTAATATGCCTAACTTTGTAGACTTTGACGCCTTTCACATCTTTGCAGCAGGGAATCCAGTCCCTACCTTGATTGGAGATGTCTATCATTCCGTCCACTACAAAAACGAGAACAGAAGGGGCAAGAATGTCTCGTGCTGTGTGCCCCTATTCTATAGATGGCTTGATAGTGAACTACCCAAGAAGGGTCCCTTTCCTTCATCTGCAGCCACAGCTGAGTGGTCTGAGCGTTTGATGAGTCTATCAGCGGAGGATGTTGCCTGGTTTGATAGAGATAGGTTGGGTACTGAGATTATCTTCAGCTGCAGCGGGTTTCCGAATGTGCCTTTGATAGGCAGGAATGGTTGTATCAACTATAATCCATCTCTGTTGGTCCGACAGTTTGCTTATGCTTTGAGAGCTCCGCCGAAGGATGAAGAGGTGCAGGAATCTCTATACCTCACTGGTCTTCTAGAGGGGGATATGTTATCTAAGCTTCAGCACGCTTGGAATGGTATCAGTAGGCGAGGGAAACCGTTGTTGGGAAAAAGTAATAGCCAAGCATACGCTTCATATGTGACCTGGATCAGAGCCAGAGCAGATATCATAGGGATGTCGTTTCCTCCTGCCAAGCTAGAAAGCCCTCCAGTGATTGAAGAGCCTACCACCGTGCCTATTCAGCAGTACAATCAGGTGTTAGCTGAGCGAGAGGAGCTGAAGAAGGCAAATGAAGAACTAGAGAAAGAATTGGCTCAGCTCAGAAGCGAGAGAAGTGAAGCCGTCCATTCCTTCAAGAGGAAAACAGAGCTGGTAAACAAGTTAGGCACGGATTTGACTAAGCAGTTGGCTGAGCATGAGCGTTTGGGTCGGGACTTCAAATCTGTCAACGGCGTATTGGCCACTAAGAAGCAGCACTTGGATGAAGCGTACCGGAGAATATCCAAGTTTAATCAGCATTGGAAGGCCACCCTAGCCAATGGCAAGGAACGGGAGGATAAACTGAAGCAGCAGATCTCCAAATTGAAAGCCCAGGTGAAGGCTAGTGAGAAGAGGTTTGATGAAGAAACCGCTCGCAGATATGCCACTGAAGGCCTGCTAAACAAGGGTCTTGCTAACCTGAAGGAGCGCAAACGGACGTTTGAATCCAAGAAGCAGAAGTTAGAAGATTGTTTCGGCAAAGGAGCATGGGAAGACTCAGTTGAAGGTCTTCAATACACTATTACACAGAGGGAGTTACTCGTCGAAGGGTTGCTCACTCAGCCTGATCATCCAGAAACGAGGGATCTGTTAGAAGAGTTTCGAGCCCGTGGTTGTGCTTGACTATATTTGTAATCCTTTTGTTTTGATCATTGTTGTATGCTGACCATCACCAGGCTTGTTGGTCGAGGTCATGCTATTGATTCGGCTTGTACTCAGTGACGTTATGTACCACCGTGATGGGCTTTCTTTATATATATGAGACGTTATTTCCATGACTGGACTCGGACTTCTTATTATCAGCACTGGCACTCAGGCACTAGGATCGAGGGGGAAATCTCCCTAACGCACATACACACGTTTACATTTGCATGAAGCATTTGCATAACGAGCACGTTGTCGTTTTTCTAACCCTTTGTGTATGCAGGTTGTTCCAGGATTGATCGAAGGCCAATCCACCGCTATCCGACCCGAGAAAATCAAGCTAAAGCAATGGAACAAGTGCAGACTAACGTCCAGGAGCTCCGAGAGAGGATGGACCGCTTCATGGAGCTCATGCAAGTGGTTGCCAACGGCCAAGACCAGCTCAGAACATTGGTCCAGCCTCTGATCTCAAGGGTTGACAGCAAAGGTGTACTGCATGATGGGAATGTTCCAACCCCTCCACCTGTTGAAACTCCTCAGAATGGCATCCCCGTGACCGAGGGGAACAGCAGTGGTAACGACAATGTGATCACTAACATCGGGCTCAATGGTAATACGACTGGCGTCAGTAATGGAAATTTTGAAGCTAATGGCAATGCTGGACTGGGCAACGGCAACGCAGGTGCTGGAAATCTGTATAGGCCTCAGCCATGGCTAGAAGATCGACAAGAAGATTTGTTCTCACAGAGGAGTGCTGAAGGAGAGCTGACTGCTGAAGCACGTCTGAGGTTTAAGGCACTCAAGGACAAAATGAGGAATTTCGAGAACCTGAACACTATGGGTGTCGACATGAGTAAATTGGGATTGATTGTTGATTTCAAAGTGCCTCCTAAATTCAAGGTACCCGACTTTGAGAAGTACAAGGGCACCACCTGCCCTCGTGTCCACTTAAGGTCATACTACCGAAAGATGTCCGCTCACTCTGAAGACGAGAAGTTGCTGATGCACTTCTTTCAGGATAGCTTGTCCGGGCCATCCTTGGAATGGTACATGAGTTTGGAGCCTACCAGTGTGCGCACGTGGAAGGAACTTGCCGAGGCATTCGGGCACCATTATCAGTATAACAGTGACTTGGCTCCGAACTGGGTTCAACTACAGAACTTGTCACAGAGGAACAACGAAGGGTTTAAAGAATACGCCCAGCGGTGACGTGAATTAGCGGCTAGAGTTCAATCGTCGATGGTTGAACGGGAGCTTGTTGAGATGTTTGTATCCACCCTCCCAAGGGTTTATTACGAGAAACTAGTCAGCGGTATGTCAGGAAGTTTCTCAGATCTCATCATTACTGGCGAGCACGTTGAAAACGGGATCAAGTTGGGGAAAATTCAAGGTGGTGATCTATCCTCAGCTGGAGGAGGAAAGAAACCATATGGTAGCAAAAGGCGTGAAGGGGAGACGAGCGCCGTGTCCAATGCTCGCAAGAAAGGTAAAGGCTCGCGCCAGCAGGTGGGTAGCATAACCATCCCTGCTGTCCAACAACCCCAGCTGCAGCAGCAGCAGCCAAATCAGCAAGGATACAGAAAGTATCAGAACAGGGCCCCTCTGTCGAGCCGTCACCTTGAGACATCGCCCATGTCTTATGCTCAGCTGTTACAAACTCTGCTTCAGTTACAGCTAATCCAGAAGAGAACCCTGGATCCCTTGACAGGGGCACCTCCGCAGGGTTATGATGCGAATGCAACATGTGATTTTCACTCAGGGGCACCCGGCCACACGATAGAAAACTGCAAAGCCTTCAAGCACAAGGTGCAAGATATGGTGGATGCTAAGATCATCAATTTCTCAAATAATGTGCCGAATGTCACAAAGAACCCTATGCCGAATCATATAGGAGGTGGGGTGAATACCGTTATTGAAGACGAGAACTTGGATTTATTGTCCGATGTCAAGGATCTAAAGACACCGCTTAGCTTCGTTAAGGCCAAGCTGATGAAGAGAGGCTTCTTTCCGGGCTGTGGAGAACTATGTATGGGTTGTGTGACTCGTCCTGATGGATGTGAACAGTTGATAGAGGGGATTCAGAGTCTGATGACTGAAGGAATCTTGCAGTTTAGCCGAACGGCCGAATGTGGATCTGGAGAGGTAATGCTGAAGCAATATGATGAGGTTGCCACCATCACCATCCCTCGCCAGACGATAACCATTTCTGCACCCAGGCCGCCCACAATAACCATCACGAAGGCCGGGCCGATACCTTTTGAAAGCACCAATGCTATCCCATGGCATTATGGGGCAGACGTCTACTGTAACAGACAAAAATTGGAATTGGAACCATCTGGGCAGTCTGTGGGTAACCTAGTGGGAATTGGCGGAATCACGCGCAGCGGAAGAGTATTTGCTCCACCTGAGGTTGTGGCGGACAAAGCAGATAAAGCTGAAGAAACCGATAAGGGAAAGAGTAAAGTCGTTGAGGAAACCCCTCGTGGGGTAGAGAAGGACTTACTTGTAAAGGACGCTAAAGAGTTCATGAGGCTGATCAAGAAGAGCGACTACAAGATCGTAGATCACCTCCATCAAACACCCTCGAAAATTTCCATCCTGAATTTGTTGCTGTGTTCGGAGTCACATTGCAACGCGCTGTTAAAGGTTTTGAATGCCACGTATGTACCGTAGGAAATCTCGGTCAACCAGTTGGAAGGGGTAGTAGCCCACGTGAATGCTGGAAACGGGTTAGGGTTCACTGACCTGGAGCTGACGCCGAAGGGAAGGAACCACAACAGTGCCTTGCACATCTCGATAGAGTGTAGGGGAACGATTATGTCTCATGTGTTGGTGGACACAGGGTCGTCACTCAATGTTCTTCCGAAGAAGGCGTTGATGAAGTTAGATACTCGGGGATTGATTTACACACCCAGTGATCTGGTTGTGAAGGCTTTCGACGGAACCAAGCGTCATGTCTTTGGGGAGGTGACTTTGCCAATCCAAGTTAGGCCAGAAACTTTCGACGCGATCTTCTACATCATGGACATCATGCCAGCCTACAGCTGTCTCCTAGGCCGGCCATGGATCCATTCTGCTGGCGCCGTGACATCCACGTTGCACCAGAAGCTCAAGTATGTTGTCGGAGGCAGCATCGTAACTGTTTGTGGCGAGGAAGACATAATGGTGAGCCATTTGTCGTCCTTCAAATATGTTGAGATGGATGGGGAAATCCACGAAACCCTATGTCAGGCGTTCGAAGCTGTTAAGGTCAAGGACGTGACTCCTATAATGATTAAGAAACCAGAGATGACTCTCTCTTCCTTCAAGGAAGCCCGGGCCGTTGTTCAAGCCAGATCTACCCCAGGCTGGGGGCAGGTTCTAGAAATACCTAACAAATAGGACAAGTTTGGGTTAGGATACTCTTCTGCGGCTGAAGCCTCCTCTTCTCACAGTGCGTCGTGAGGTAAAGGGCCGATCCAGTTTACCAGTGGCGGGGTGATATTTGAAAGTGTCAACGCAGTGTCTGAAGACGGCAAAGACAACGATTGCGACCTAGATTCTTGGATCCAGCCAAGCAAACTAGGCCAGAGCCTCAACAACTGGTCCATCAGGGATACCATCCAAGTGACAGGCAAATAGAAATGATTTACTTTCTCCAATCATTGTATGCCCTACCCGGGGCATAGTGGTTTTATTGTCAGGGCCTTGTTTGATTATGTACATGCATTTTACCAATAAATCAAAAGGCATTCTTTCGCATTCAAATGTTGTGATCTCTGTTATTCCTGTTTTATATTTGTTTTGAAAAACAATAAAATGGCAATGGGGTTTGTGCTAACTTGCATATCCTTGTTTTAAGCTTAACCCTTGTTATTGCATGATCCACATAGCAGATGACATCGACTCTGGACCTTCTACGACTCACTTCGACTTCGATTGCCCGATCTATCAAGCCGAAGAAGAGATTGATGAAGACGAAGACCTTCCCGAAGAGTTGGCCCGCTTGTTGAAACAAGAAGAGAAAGTTATTCTGCCTCACGAGGAAGAGATTGAGATTGTGAATTTGGGTTCTGAGGAACTGGTCAGGAACGTCAGGATAGGGGCTGCATTGCAGAGTGATGTCAAGCAGAGATTGGTCGAAATGCTAAGAGAGTATAGTGACATCTTTGCTTGGTCATACGAAGATATGCCCGGACTTGATACCGACATCTTGGTCCACTACTTGCCGCTGTGAGAAGATTGTCCTCCCGTTAAGCAGAAGCTTAGGAGGACGCGACCAGATATGGCCGTTAAGATCAAAGAAGAAGTGCAAAAGAAGCTTGATGCTGGCTTCTTAGCGGTCACTACTTACCCTCCGTGGGTCGCCAACTTAGTGCCTGTACCGAAGAAGGACGGTAAGGTGAGAATGTGCGTTGATTATCGGGACTTGAATAGGGCGAGCCCTAAAGATGATTTCCTGCTCCCTCATATTGATGTGTTGGTCGACAATACAACTCAGTTCTCCATATTTTTGTTCATGGATGGCTTCTCCGGCTACAATCAGATCAAGATGGTGCTGGAGGACATGGAAAAAACTACGTTTATTACACCTTGGGGAAAATTTTGCTACAAGGTAATGCCTTTCGGTTTGAAGATCGCAGGGGCCACTTACCAACGAGCAATGGTTACTTTGTTTCATGACATGCTTCATCATGAGATTGAAGTCTATGTTGATGACATGATTGCGAAGTCCCAAACGGAGGAGGGACATCTGGTCAATTTGCTGAGGCTTTTTGAGAGGCTTAGGAAGTTCAGGTTGAGGCTGAATCCTAACAAGTGTACTTTCGGAGTACGGTCTGGAAAACTACTGGGGTTTATCGTGAGTGAAAGAGGCATTGAGGTTGATCCTGTGAAGATTAAAGCAATACAAGAAATGCCTGCGCCAAAAACCGAGAAAGAAGTTCGTGGCTTCCTGGGCAGAATAAACTACATTGCAAGGTTTATCTCTCAGCTCACGGCCACGTGTGAACCGATGTTCAAACTGCTAAAGAAAGACCAGGCGATCATCTGGAACGAGGATTGCCAGAAGGCATTCGATAAGACAAAACAGTATCTACAGGAACCTCCGATCTTGATACCCCCAGTGGC
Organism: Lathyrus sativus; assembly: GCA_963859935.3. Taxonomy (NCBI): domain Eukaryota; kingdom Viridiplantae; phylum Streptophyta; class Magnoliopsida; order Fabales; family Fabaceae; genus Lathyrus; species Lathyrus sativus. Next base: position 500,752,143 of record OZ012735.1, read on the forward strand.
CGGACGACCCTTAATCATGTACTTGACAGTTCTTGAGAATAGTATGGGGTGTGTTCTCGGTCAGCACGACGAGACGGGCAGAAAGGAGCATGCCATTTACTATTTGAGTAAAAAGTTCACAGACTGTGAATCTCGTTACTCGATGTTGGAGAAGACGTGTTGTGCACTAGCCTGGGCTGCCAAACGTTTACGACAGTACATGCTCAATCACACGACCATGCTAATTTCGAAGATGGATCCGATCAAGTACGTCTTCGAGAAGCAAGCGCTTTCGGGCAGGATTGCCAGATGGCAAATGGTGTTGACGGAATACGATATTCAGTACGTTTCCCAGAAGGCCATCAAGGGCAGCGTATTATCTGAATACCTTGCCGAACAGCCAATCGAGGATTATCAGCCGATGAAATTTGAATTCCCTGATGAGGATATCATGTTTCTCAAGGTGAAAGATTGCGATGAACCGTTGCCCGACGAGGGTCTAGATAGGAAATCCCAATGGAAATTGATATTTGACGGGGCGGTTAACTCTTATGGAAGTGGCATTGGGGCGATCATCACGACTCCCCATGGATCCCACATCCCGTTCACTGCTAGACTGACGTTTCCGGTCACCAATAACGAAGCAGAGTACGAAGCATGCATCATGGGCCTGGAAGAAGCAATTGATTTGAGAATCAAGAACCTAGATGTATATGGTGACTCAGCGCTTGTGATTAACCAGATCAAAGGGGAGTGGGAGACTCGTCAATCGAATCTGGTGCCGTACATGAACTATGCCAGAAGGCTGCTTCCGTTCTTTGATCGAGTGGAACTCCATCATGTGCCCAGGGCTGAGAATCAGATGGCTGATGCCCTAGCCACGTTGGCTTCGATGTATAAAGTCAATTTTTGGAATGAAGCTCCAAGAATTGTCCTTTCCCGTCTTGATAGACCTGCATTCGTCTTTGCGGTCGAGGAAGCCTCCGATGGCAAGCCATGGTTCCATGATATCCAGACTTTCCTTATGACTAAGGAGTATTCTGCGGAAGCGTCAACCCAGGATAAGAAGACTCTGAGGAGGCTGTCTGGAAATTTTTATCTCAATCCTGATGGAGTTTTGTATAAGAGAAACCACGATCTCGTGCTACTCAGATGTGTAGATGAGAAAGAAGCGAGTATGCTCATGGAAGAAGTCCATGAAGGCACATTTGGTACGCACGCCGGCGGGCTTGCTATGACGAGAAAGATCCTGAGAGCAGGATACTACTGGCTGACGATGGAATCAGATTGCTTTAAATTCGCGAAGAGATGTCATAAATGCCAGATTTATGCTGATAAGATTCATGTGCCGCCATGCCCGTTAAATTTCATGTCCTCCCCATGGCCGTTCTCCATGTGGGGCATCGACATGATAGGCAAGATCGAGCCCACCGCATCTAACGGTCATCGCTTCATTCTAGTAGCCATCGACTACTTCACCAAGTGGGTGGAGGCAGCCTCGTATGCTAATATGACCAAGCAGGTGGTGGCTAGATTCATAAAGAGGGACATCATCTGTCATTATGGAATTCCCGAGCGGATCATCACTGATAACGGTTCGAATCTGAATAACAAGATGATGAAGGAGTTGTGCCAGAGTTTCAAGATTGAACATCACAACTCATCTCCTTACCGGCCGAAGATGAATGGTGCCGTTGAAGCGGCCAATAAAAACATTAAGAAGATTGTACAGAAGAGGGTTGTGACCTATAAGGATTGGCACGAGATGTTTCCATTTGCACTACACGGTTATCGTACAATGGTACGTACATCAACTGGGGCAACTCCTTTCTCACTGGTGTACGGTATGGAAGTTGTCCTACCGTTAGAAGTGGAGATCCCTTCCTTGCGAGTTTTGGTTGATGTGAAACTCGATGAGGCAGAATGGATTAAGAACCGACTAAACCAACTCAGCCTGATGGACGAGAAGAGGTTGGCATCGATTGCATATGGTTGTCTGTACCAAAGCCGAATGAAGAAATCTTATGACAAGAAGGTGCGTCCTAGAAGCTTTCAGACGGGTGATCTCGTCCTGAAGAAGATTCTTCCTCCACACTCCGATCACCGGGGTAAGTGGACTCCCAATTACGAAGGTCCGTACATCGTCAGCAAGGTCTTCTCGGAAGGAGCCTTGTTGTTATCCACGATGGATGGCGAAGATTTTGCATCCCCAGTGAACCCGGACGCAGTTAAAAAATACTTTGCTTAAAAAATGATCCGCTGGAAAGAAAAAGAATATCCAGGCAAAATGGGGCATCCCGGCGAACCATAAAAAAGGAAAAAAGGTTCGGGCAAAAATTAGGGATATAAAAGAAAAGAATGTACACCCGCAAAGTCGAAAACCTAGAAGGGCGACTTTGGCAAAAAAGGGTATCCCGGTGAATCGAAAACCCGAAAGGGCGATTCAGGAAAAAGTTAGGGATTTGAAAAAGCAAATGACTGCGTTCCGCGTGTGGACTTTCATTGTTTAGTGGTTTGGAGGACCTGAGGGCCATTTATCTGAATCAATCTCTTCTAAAGCTGAAGCGTCCGAGAAGTATTGAAGTCGAGTGGGTCATAGAGGGATCAACTCATGGTGTTCGTCTACGCCTCATTGCCGACATTTGTGTATATATTGACGTATATTTATGTTTTTATATTTGCGCAGTTTCCTCATTCCAGGAGCTTGCATCTGTTGTAAAACATTTTCACCCATTCAGGGGTTCATCATCAGTAAAATATATACTATTCAGCAATTATGTTTACTTGTTTAGCATTTATCTGTTTTGTTTGCGAAAAAGAACACCGATGTTTTTGATAAAATGCGCATACATAAACTTACTGGCCTAGGCCACTGATTGTTTAAACAATGAATTACTTGAACATTGTCACAAGATGATAACCTTGATAGGTCCCTTTGAGAAGGGTATTTTGTCTGTTTGTTTGCATGATTGCAGGTATAGCATATTCCAGGCAGTACGCCGTATGCGTCCCCAAGCAGGATGATTCCTTCTTCTCCAGCAAGTGTAGCAGCATCTCCCCATGGAGTTTGAACATAAGACCAAGAGCATTGATATGTATTCCCCAAACAGAGAAGATTCTCTCCCCAATCAGCGGTATCTTGAAGGATCGTCATCTCCCCAGCTGAGTCATGCGCTGAAGCGTATATTCATTCCCCAGCACTGGGTCAAAGTGCAGTTTTCATAGAAGACTATCCGCAAGTATGCAGCACTCGATAGTTCAAGACTGAAGTCTCCAGCGGAATTGAGATTCCCCACAGAGTTGTACTCTCCCCAGTAAGCAGGATGACTCCTTCTTCCCCAGCCGAGTTCGCGAATCCCCAAGAGAGCCGAGTTCTTGGAAAGCAGTTCGGGTCATGATTGGTTTTCCCTGGTAGAGTGTTGAATAACTGATGCTGTATTTCCCCATCGGAGTCGTTATCTCCAGGAAAGTTTTATCCGCAAAGGCCGCGCAGTTTATTTCTGCGATTGACATTGTTTTCCCCAGCTTGTGGTTTGTATGCCTAGTTGAGCGGGTTCAGGTTCTCATAGAACTTCATTCCCCTGCAGCAGTCGCCTGAAGATCATTTCCCCAGGCGGAGTCCAATTGAGATTGGTGTGACTTCTTCTCCTCGGCAGGATGATTCCTTCCTCCACCAGAGTGGTCCTTTCTCCTTGACAGGAGGTTTTTCCCTTCAGCATTTATTTTGCAGATGGGGTCATAGCATTTTGCATGATTGCATAGCATTTACCCTAAATGCGTAGCATTTCCACCGTGTGGAGCATTGCGCCGTTATCAAAGCATATGCATATGAAACATGAGCTAGGTCGTTACCGTTCTTGTTTTGCAGGTGTTCCTCCATAGAATGGTTTTCTCAAGATGATTCTTGAATTCTCCAGTAAAGTTGATGGCTTAAGATGATTCTTACAATCCCCAGTGAAGTCGCTAGAGTTGGTTGCTCAAGCTGATGCTTGGAGTCCCCGGCAGAATGCTTGCTCAGGATGATTCCTGAAATCTCCAACAGAGTTACTGGTTCAGGATGATTCTTGAAGTCCCCGACGGATTTATTTGTCCAAGATGATTCTGGAAGTCCTCAGCAGAGTTGATTCACCCAGAATGATTTTTGGATCCCCGAAGCAGAGTTACTCGATAGTTCTCCAGAATCCCCAGCGGAGATGTGTCATCCCCAGTAGGTTTTAAACGGAGAAATTGAAATTTCCCTTGAAGACTTGATGATTGAAGTCTGGCAGTAGTGCCAAAACCCCTGACTTATTGATGAATTCTAACTGCAATGTCGAAGCAGTTCTCCCAGCTGACGCGGAGTGCCTGACGGTAAAAGAATGTATATCCTTATCGGTTCGTGGTTGATTAAGGATTCCATTTGAAGACTTACTGATGAAGTCCAACTGTGAAGTCGACGCAGTTCTCTCAGCTAATGCGGAGTGCCTGATGGCAGATGTTTGGATATCCCTATTTGGTTTATGATTGACCGAGGATTCTATTTCCGACTTACTGACGAAGTCCGGCTGACGCTCGAGAATTTCTTTGAATGCCCGACAGCATAATTGCAGAGATTGTAAAGAAGTTCCTAATGACCTGATGAGTCCCGAGGAATTCTTCTGCTACGATGCAGGATTCCTGACGGCATGATCAACCATCCATTGCCAATTACCGTGTGACCAATTCCCCAACAAGTTGCCGTGCAACTGTCATGCTCAGTTTTTGAAGATGTTCCTAACAATCAGAGTATCGTTTACCTGTGCGTGGTTGGCAAATCACCCGTTACCGTGTAACCGGTGATCCCTTGATGATTTGAGGACGCAATGATATCAGATAAATCAGAGAATCATCCTGACGGAGGTTCAGATCAGTATTTCTCCAGCTAGTTGTCGGGCAGCTATTATTTCAGTTTCCGAAAATTTGTCCCCATCAGAGTACCGTGTACTTGTGCAGTTGGCAAATTTCCGGGTTTGTTGGTATTCAACCGTATTTTACCTTGATTGTTTGAGAATCGTTCAGTTCTCACCCAGTCAGGTCCAAGCCGTTTGAATAAGGGCAGCTGTTGCACCCCAAAATTTGCCCAACATTTCTTTACCTAGCTTATGTCTCATTTCATTCACATTAGCATTATCATTTGCATTTCATTGACATGTATGTTGTAACACCCATTTTATTTATTTAGTCATTTTGGTGTTAATTTAATTATTTTATGTTGGTGTGCCCTTAGGTGGGGTGTGTTGGTATGTGATTGGTGAGTATCCTTGAGATATAAGGATCATTGGTGGTGTGGAGATAATAATATAATACTTAATAGTAATATTGGTGGTATTATTATTATTATTATTATTATTATTATTATTATTATTATTATTATTGTCATTATTATTATTATTATTATTATTATTATTATTATTATCATCGGTATGAATATTATTATTGGTGGTGAATTGGTGTAGATATAATAATATAATAACTAATAGTAATATTGGTGGGGGTATTATTATTATTATTATATTTATTACATTTATTATTATTATTATTATTATTATTTTGGTGAGATAATAACATTATTATTATTATTGTTATTATTATTAATAGTATTATTATGATTAGTATTATTAATATTAGTAATATTATTATATTATTATTATTAAGTTATTATTATTATTGGGACTAGAGAATTAAAATAGAGAATGTGAGGGGTTAGTAGTTTCACGATACATTGTGAGAAGTTAGAGAAAGTGGGAAAAGAACGATAGAAAGGAGAGAATGAGAAGAACGGGAAAGGGAACGGAAAAGGGAGCGAAGAACGAAGGAACGGGGGAAAATCAGAATTGGCCAAACCTTGGAGGATTCATTCATCGATCAACCGATTAACAAGGTAAGGGGGGAGAAACTTGATTGGGATGGTATATACATGTATAGGGTAGAGGGGATTCCTTAACCCCGTAGGAAAATTCCGATCTATGAAGTTTTATATTGGCATGCTTGTTATTGTTGTTGCTAATGCTAAATTGATGCTTGATATTGATGAATTGTTGATTGGTATTGGTGAATTTGGTATATATATATATATATTATGGTGATGTTAGTGAGATTATGGGTTGTTACTGCAGTGTTGATAGTAAATATAAATAGAGTTTTGGTGAGATTATGTGTTGTTACTGTAGTGTGGGTAATGACCATGATTATAGCTTTGGGGAAAATTATATGTTGTTACTGCAGTGTTGATAATAACTATAAATAGAGTTTTGGTGAGATTCTGTGTTGTTACTGTAGTGTGGGTAATGACCATGATTATAGCTTTGGGGAAAATTATATGTTGTTACTGCAGTGTTGATAGTAACTATAAATAGAGTTTTGGTGAGATTCTGTGTTGTTACTGTAGTGTGGGTAATGACCATGATTATAGCTTTGGGGAAAATTATATGTTGTTACTGCAGTGTTGATAGTAACTATAAATAGAGTTTTGGTGAGATTCTGTGTTGTTACTGTAGTGTGGATAATGACCATGATTATAGCTTTGGGGAAAATTATATGTTGTTACTGCAGTGTTGATAGTAACTATAAATAGAGTTTTGGTGAGATTCTGTGTTGTTACTGTAGTGTGGGTAATGACCATGATTATAGCTTTGGGGAAAATTATATGTTGTTACTGCAGTGTTGATAGTAACTATAAATAGAGTGTTGGTGAAGTTTCGCCTGGCGAATGGTGGAAAGGGGGCTTCGCCAGCAGGTTCGCCTAGCGAATGCTAGCGAGGGTTCGCTACGGGGCTTCGCCTGGCGAATGTCAGCGAACGTAGCAGAACCAGAATGTGAGTGTTGTGATATTTTGGCCTTGAGCTCTGGACTTGTGTGATTCCTTTGGCCTGGATGCCATGTATGAATGATGACTGTGGGAATTAACTTGTGTACTCGGTGATAGTACATGTTTCCCGTAATAACGACTGGTGGGCAATTAGTTGATGTATATGTGTGTAGTGATCAGTAGGATCGTGTATTCCCCGAGTGTTGGGATGTGATTATATATGGTGTTAGAGTGTGAACTCATTTAATATCTAATTTAATTAAAATGAATGATGGGTGTATCATGTATATGATTATGGTGCAGTGATCAGTAGGATCGTGTATCCCCGAGTGGTGGGATGTGTTTATGTCTGGTGTTGTGGTATGAATTCGTGTACTATCTGGTTGATTTATATGGTGTTGGTGTAATATATCTATACATATATGCATTGATGTATGATGATATGATCAGGAGGATCGTGTACACCTTGAGTGCCTAATTATGATAGTATGCATTGGTGTGTGCATATCATGGTGTTTTGGTGGGATGAATCATGTCTCAGGAGGAGCGTAAGTGATTCATCCGTACTCCTTTGTGGAGAATGGTGGGGGATAGATCATGTCTCAGGAGGAGCCTAAGTGATCTATCCAGGTTCAATTGAATGAACCAATGAGTCGGTACCGCATGCATGGAGTTGAGTTGCATATTTGCATTATAATATGTTATATTGTAATTTGAACAGTAGGTTCGTCATATGGTGTTGTTAGGGGTGAATCTTGGTGTGTTGGTGTGTTGTACTACCTTGTTTACATGTATTACATTACCATTATATTCTGATCATTATTTCTCACCCCTTTGTTGTTGTTGTGGTCTGTGCTTCTTCGGAAGTACAGATAATCCAGGTGCTTAGCTAACTTGGATAGTGGTGTGACAGTCGAGTCGTAGGATGCTCTGATACGTAACACGGGATATGGGTGTTTTAACTGTTTCATGTCAAACTTAATGTAATCCTGTGACGTATCATGAATTTGATGTATTTTATTTTATTAAACAAATTCCGCTGTATTATTTTGAAAAGAATGAATAAAGTATTTTTATAAAATTTGGAGATGTGATATCCCACTTTTTGGTGAAAACTCTGATTATTATTATAATATTTATATTTTATTTAATACGGGAAAGTGGGGTGTTATAATTGGTATCAGAGCAGGTCGGTCCGTCCGGCCAGTGTTGTTGAGTTGAGTTGAGTCTGTTCTTTGGGATGGAGACTGTGTGTTGTTTAACCTGGTGTTGTGGTTTAAATCCCTAGTATACGGCATGTGTGTGAAAACACTGTCGGTACGTGTTTATTTCCTAACCTTGTCTACAGAAGCAGGAATGATTCCAGTGGGGGGAGAAGTTTGTAATTCTCCGGAATGCTACGGTGTGGTGGCTTAGTGTGTGGAGGAATGTTATCATAGTTTGGTAAAGATGGTTTGTACCCCATCATGATTTCGGCTGTCTATTAACAAATTGAGGAACTGATCACCCTTAATCTCTTGTTAATAGTAGACGGGATTGTGTTGGATGGGATAGACGTGTCTTGCAAGCTTGTGTGGCGTGAGCAACGAATTGTCCTGAGTTAAGCTAAGTGTTTAAGGGATTATTTTGAGGAGTTGGCGTAATACGGTGTTGAGACGTTTATTTTGACGGAAACTTTGAATGAGAAGGAAAGTGAGAAAATTGGGATTTGTCAATTAGTTGAAATTGCCAGGGGTTCCCTGAGGAAGTAAGCGATTTACTATCGGAGTGTGAAGTAAAGCTTACTTGTTTATTTTGTTTTTGGGACGAGTCTGATATTGATGACTCCATATTGTATGTTTACGTTGGGATTGGAGAAGTTGAAGAGTCAACTTGAAGACCCGTTGGGGGAGAGGTTATTTTGTTTGAGTGTGTTACCGTAAGGTGCACCAATTTTTGTTGGTTAGACAGACAGAAGGTTTTGTGAAGCTTTGGGTGAACTATAGATAAGTGAACAAGGTGACTGTCAAGGATAAGTGTTCGCTTCCAAGAGTTAATGATTTGATGGATCAATTGATTGAAGGACGTGAGTTTCCGTGTTCGTGAGATCGCGAGTAGAATTATTATGTTGTGGTGTCGAAGGTCGAAGTGGTATCGTAATAGGAGGCTCCACGATCTGCTGTTGAGATTGGAAGTAATCGGGTTTTAAAATATTTAAAGATTGAAAATGTGTTGGACGGCCTCCTAAGTATGAAATTGTGGTTATACGTTGAATTCCAAGATCGCAGCTTTTTACGGAATCGAAATCGGACACTCGGAAGTCAAGTAACGGTCGAAAATAGAATTTCGGGACTGTCATGTTCGCCGAGATTCGCCTGGCGAAGTGCCCTGAGCAGAAAATGTTGTTGTGGTATTTTTGTCGTAACGGGAGAACCGTAACTCGGAATGACGCCCGGTTCGAAGCGTTGGAAAGCTATTGAAATTATCTATGAGATGGTGAAGTATTGACATGGAATTAAGCTATTTAATGATTAAGTGTGTTTGAATGTTGCAGTAAGGGCTGGCAGTACGGTACGTGTTCCCGCCATAACTCACAACTTGTTTGTCCATTTGGCATGGGATCTTCTTTAATTATTTATATAAGGCAATGGTTATGTTAATAAATGATATTTTAAGGCATTCGAAGAGTATAGAGGATTATGTTGAGCATAAGGAACTGGAGTTATCAGTGTTAGAAAAAGAGCGGTGATATACTTCCGTAAGGAAAGTTCTGCCGAATCCGATAGAACTAATTGTGGTGTTTGTGATGCTTGTTGATATAATTAGGGGATTTGCTAAAGACAACTTCAGCGAGTTCAGTTATGCAAAAGGAAACTTGAAGTGTGTAAGAGAAACCATCCGACCAGTGATTTAGAGTTGGTTGCTATTGTGGTTGTACCGGAGTCGGAGGCTTCGAAAGTTCAGACTGAGATCGGAGATGTTTGGTGATCTTAAGAGTTTAAGGTGTTTGTTTGATTTGAAAAAGTTGAAAATGAGGCAGAGGAAATAATTAGGATTTCTGAAGGATTACGACTTTGAGTGTAATTACCCTTTGGGTAAAGTGGATGTGGTAGATGATGCGGTGAGTTGGAAATGTTTGTGCATACCGAAGATGATGGTGGAAAGAGGTAGAACTGATTGAGAAATTTCATAATATGCGCTTTGTGAGTAAGGATACTTCTTATGGAGTTAAGCTTTTATTATTAAGATCTAACTAGTGATATCCTTGAGAAGAATCGAGAAAGTCAGAAATCTGGGTTGAGTAGTGAATTAGTTGAGATTGATAAATTAGAGTCGAAGAGTGGATTGTCGGGTTTGTGGAAATAATACCACGAGGTGTTATGATAGAGTATGTGTACCATATGTTGTTGAGGGGAGTAGAAGTACTCGTGGAGAAATACATTGGGGTAGATGGAATATCCACCCCAGTGCTATGAAGAAGTAACCGAATTTGAGTAGATTGTTTTGGTGACCATAGATAAGGAGAGAAGTGGTTGAGGTTGAATATGCTGGTTAAAATCGCCGAAATTCGAAGAGTGAACATCAGAGACTGTTGAGTCTGATGCAGCCGTGAATATTCCAGAGTGGGAATCGGGTAGTATTTTCGTGGAGTTGGTGTTGAGATTTCCAAAGAATTGGGAAGATATAATTTTAATTTGGATTATTGTTAGTGGATTAACTATTCTACGTTGTGGATATATGAGATGCATATTGGGTAAGTGGCGAAGTTAGAGGAGATACTGACGAATATTGTGTCAGATGGGAATTTGAGGTTTATATTGAGATTTTGGAGGGGCTTACAGGAAGCATCGGGTACTAAGTTGAAGTTGAGTTCGACTTACCATCCGCAAACCGATGGTCAGTCAGAGAGGACTATTGAGTCTGTAGAGAATTAGTGAGAGCTTGGGTGTTGGATCGAGGTGGATTGTGGGATGATTAATTACCGTTGGTTGAGTTACCTATAATAACGGTTACCATCCTAGTGTCGGAATGGCACTATATGTGGCTTGGTGAAATAGGGAGTGTAGGACTCTACTGTGTTGGAATGGGTCGAGTGAGAGTGTTGTGCTCAGACCTGAAAATTATGTTGAGAGGGCTGAAAAGATCAAGAGGATCCAAGGAAAGATGTGTTTGGAGAGTCACGCCGGTGACTGATGTTGGTCGAGCTTCGAAGTCTCAGAAGTTCGCACCGTGTTCTGTGGTTTGTATCAGAGTGGCGCAGCAGAGGTATGGGAGGAGTAACATGTTAGACCATTTTTCCCACTGTCGTTATGAATTGGCATGATATGTTTCATGTGTCGTAGTTGAGAAAGTACATTGAACTAGGTGGATGATGTACAAGTGAAAATAATTTGATTGTTTAGGCATTGCTATTTCGTTTGGACGAGCGAGAAACAACTCCGAAGGGAGGAGATATCTTTGGTGAAAGTAACTTGGGGAGGTGCTGCAGAAGGCAGTGTGACCTGTCAGTTGGAATGAAGGATGCGGGCAGCGTATCCGGAAGTGTTCCATCAGGAAATTTTCGAGGACGAAAATACTTAAAGTGGGGGAGAGTTGTAACACCCATTTTATTTATTTAGTCATTTTGGTGTTAATTTAATTATTTTATGTTGGTGTGCCCTTAGGTGGGGTGTGTTGGTATGTGATTGGTGAGTATCCTTGATATATAAGGATCATTGGTGGTGTGGAGATAATAATATAATAGTTAATAGTAATATTGGTGGTATTATTATTATTATTATTATTATTATTATTATTATTATTATTATTATTGTCATTATTATTATTATTATTATTATCATCGGTATGAATATTATTATTGGTGGTGAATTGGTGTAGATATAATAATATAATAACTAATAGTAATATTGGTGGGGGTATTATTATTATTATTATATTTATTACATTTATTATTATTATTATTATTATTTTGGTGAGATAATAACATTACTATTATTATTGTTATTATTATTAATAGTATTATTATGATTAGTATTATTAATATTAGTAATATTATTATATTATTATTATTAAGTTATTATTATTATTGGGACTAGAGAATTATAATAGAGAATGTGAGGGGTTAGTAGTTTCACGATACATTGTGAGAAGTTAGAGAAAGTGGGAAAAGAACGATAGAAAGGAGAGAATGAGAAGAACGGGAAAGGGAACGGAAAAGGGAGCGAAGAACGAAGGAACGGGGGAAAATCAGAATTGGCCAAACCTTGGAGGATTCTTTCATCGATCAACCGATTAACAAGGTAAGGGGGGAGAAACTTGATTGGGATGGTATATACATGTATAGGGTAGAGGGGATTCCTTAACCCCGTAGGAAAATTCTGATCTATGAAGTTTTATATTGGCATGCTTGTTATTGTTGTTGCTAATGCTAAATTGATGCTTGATATTGATGAATTGTTGATTGGTATTGGTGAATTTGGTATATATATATTATGGTGATGTTAGTGAGATTATGGGTTGTTACTGCAGTGTTGATAGTAAATATAAATAGAGTTTTGGTGAGATTCTGTGTTGTTACTGTAGTGTGGGTAATGACCATGATTATAGCTTTGGGGAAAATTATATGTTGTTACTGCAGTGTTGATAGTAACTATAAATAGAGTTTTGGTGAGATTCTGTGTTGTTACTGTAGTGTGGGTAATGACCATGATTATAGCTTTGGGGAAAATTATATGTTGTTACTGCAGTGTTGATAGTAACTATAAATAGAGTTTTGGTGAGATTCTGTGTTGTTACTGTAGTGTGGGTAATGACCATGATTATAGCTTTGGGGAAAATTATATGTTGTTACTGCAGTGTTGATAGTAACTATAAATAGAGTTTTGGTGAGATTCTGTGTTGTTACTGTAGTGTGGGTAATGACCATGATTATAACTTTGGGGAAAATTATATGTTGTTACTGCAGTGTTGATAGTAACTATAAATAGAGTGTTGGCGAAGTTTCGCCTGGCGAATGGTGGAAAGGGGGCTTCGCCAGCAGGTTCGCCTGGCGAATGCTAGCGAGGGTTCGCTACGGGGCTTCGCCTGGCGAATGTCAGCGAACGTAGCAGAACCAGAATGTGAGTGTTGTGATATTTTGGCCTTGAGCTCTGGACTTGTGTGATTCCTTTGGCCTGGATGCCATGTATGAATGATGACTGTGGGAATTAACTTGTGTACTCGGTGATAGTACATGTTTCCCGTAATAACGACTGGTGGGCAATTAGTTGATGTATATGTGTGTAGTGATCAGTAGGATCGTGTATTCCCCGAGTGTTGGGATGTGATTATATATGGTGTTAGAGTGTGAACTCGTTTAATATCTAATTTAATTAAAATGAATGATGGGTGTATCATGTATATGATTATGGTGCAGTGATCAGTAGGATCGTGTATCCCCGAGTGGTGGGATGTGTTTATGTCTGGTGTTGTGGTATGAATTCGTGTACTATCTGGTTGATTTATATGGTGTTGGTGTAATATATCTATACATATATGCATTGATGTATGATGATATGATCAGGAGGATCGTGTGCACCTTGAGTGCCTAATTATGATAGTATGCATTGGTGTGTGCATATGATGGTGTTTTGGTGGGATGAATCATGTCTCAGGAGGAGCGTAAGTGATTCATCCGTACTCCTTTGTGGAGAATGGTGGGGGATAGATCATGTCTCAGGAGGAGCGTAAGTGATCTATCCAGGTTCGATTGAATGAACCAATGAGTCGGTACCGCATGCATGGAGTTGAGTTGCATATTTGCATTATAATATGTTATATTGTAATTTGAACAGTAGGTTCGTCATATGGTGTTGTTAGGGGTGAATCTTGGTGTGTTGGTGTGTTGTACTACCTTGTTTACATGTATTACATTACCATTATATTCTGATCATTATTTCTCACCCCTTTGTTGTTGTTGTGGTCTGTGCTTCTTCGGAAGTACAGATAATCCAGGTGCTTAGCTAACTTGGATAGTGGTGTGACAGTCGAGTCGTAGGATGCTCTGATACGTAACACGGGATATGGGTGTTTTAACTGTTTCATGTCAAACTTAATGTAATCCTGTGACGTATCATGAATTTGATGTATTTTATTTTATTAAACAAATTCCGCTGTATTATTTTGAAAAGAATGAATAAAGTATTTTTATAAAATTTGGAGATGTGATATCCCACTTTTTGGTGAAAACTCTGATTATTATTATAATATTTATATTTTATTTAATACGGGAAAGTGGGGTGTTACATATGTAGGAGATCAAGAGGTATGATTACCAATAAAGGGCTACACAAGACTATAAATCTAAGCTAAATAAGGTTATTCAAGTGTTCAAGGGTTGATATCCTTGACAAAGAAGTTAAAAGATCCTCAGAGAGAGTGATTGAAGCCAAGAGGGTGTGTCTCCTAACTTGAGAGTTGTGGGAAGTCATCAGATGATTCTGAAGCCATGAAGTTAGACTTGAGGTATTGAGAGAGCTCATGAGAAGTGTTGAAGATCACTTTGAGGCCTAGATAGGTCATTGTGTAAGAATAAGAAGCCTCAGCCATGATTGGTGCAACTAGGGTTTGACTGGGTTAACCCTAAGTCAACTGAGGATTTGAAGGAAGTTAAGACCTAATTCAAGAGCCATGTGATCATGGATTGATACATTGAGATGTTATAAGGATGATTCCAAGGTTAACTCATCATGATTGAAGAGCTTGAGAAGTTTCAGGCTAGGGTTTCTACGGCTTGACAATGTAAAATCCCCTAGTTTGACCCATATCTTCAAGGCAATTTAGCTCAAGATGTGATTGTCATCTCATCTTGCCCCCAACATGATTGTTGTGGAGCATGGTCTTAGCTTTAATTTGAGTGCTAGAAGTCCTTGATAGTATTTGTAGAACTCAAGTTATGGCTTTGACAAGTTACAAGTCATCTGAGGAATGTGAATTTGGGGCTTGAAAGTTACCCAACTTGCATGAAACCTTTTCCCAAGAAGGATGATTCCTATGAACTTTTGGTCAACATGAATGTTGTTCCTTATCCTCTTAGATTTCCATAGAGTACTAGAAGTCCTTGATAGGATTTGTAGAACTCAAGTTATGGCTTTGACAAGTCAATGGTATTTTGGGAATTTGTGATTATAGGTCATTTATGATCATAGGTCATTTTTACCAACTTAGACACCTCAAATGAGATTTTGTTCAACTTGAAAGTTGCTCAAAATGGGGTTTTAACCTTGACCATGTATCAAGGAGACATTGAAATGGCTCAAGGAAGGAAGTGGTTCAAGGAATTTTGAGAAAAAGAAGAATTAAAGGCATTTAATGACCAAAAAATTGAAATAATTCATTTTGTGTCCAAACAAGGCAAAATTATAGGTCATTTTGAATGGAAAAATCATTTTAGAAACTTTGGCAATGCTAGAATCTTGGTTTGAGTCCATTTTCATGCCATTTCATTTCATTTCTTCATGATGAAGCAACATAACCAACATGAACCATTGGCTTGCAAACTCAGAGCTGCAATTCAAGATCGTGTTTGGAGATTGAAGAGGAATGAAGCCAAATTGAGGTGTGCATTGGCTTCAGAGGAAGATTTGGAGTGAATCTGGATCATTCTGGAGGAGAAATCGAGCAAGAATTGCATCTGTTCTTCATTTGAAACCAGGTTTGTACAAATTGAAATTGTGCTTAATCTATAGGGAGATAGCTAGAAATCTTTATGTGGTTAGGTTCTTATCATGACATAGATGGATTCTGGTACAAGAATTTGATGGATAGAGACACTCTAGGGTATGGACCATTTTCTGTTGAGCCTGATTTCTCAAGATTCTTGGTGATACATTCATGATCGGATAGTGGAAATTGATCAGTGAAGAGTGTAGATTACATTAGGATCATTATCTTTGAGAATTGTGATGATCAAGATTTGGTGGATTTCTGAAAATTCTATCGTGTTTGGAGTTAGAGAAGGAATTAGTGAATTTGGACGATGGATTCGTGATCAGGATGAAAAATTGAGTAGGATTGGGTATTGGTTTGACATTTTTGATGACCTGAGACGAGCACCTCACCGGAGAAGACGGTGGCGCTGCAGCTCAGGCCACCGTCTGGTTACTTCCCTCCATCTGATTCAAATTGGGGACGAAGCACACTGGCTGTTAGATGAAGGGTGGACCTTTGACTCAGGCAAGGAATGCACGACCACGATTGGCTCTCAAACTCTGAAGAGAGATCTCTGAATGAAACGCATCGTTTCATTAATTGCAATGGTTTGGGCTTAGTGACTGAGTGATATTCACACCCCCCAATTGGCCCAGTCTGTGAAATGAACTTGAAATATTTGCTATTTGATACGCGTATTTTATTATTTTCTTCTTATTTTCTTATTTTTCATCATTTTATGTGGTTTAGTAAATAATTCATAATAAATAGGAAAATAACTCAAATTGATCCAAGTTTTTTCCCCTGACTCATGAATGAGTCTAGAATTTTAGGAAATTAAAAGATTAGGAACTCATGCATTTGTGATTTTAATTGCATTTTTTGTATTCTAATTGACATTAATTTCATTATGGTTGATACCTTGTCTTATGAAATTTTGTGTAATCATTTGATGATGATTCTTGAGCTGATTTTTTGTGTGTAGCTATTTTAGACATGTATGCTCCCCTTAGATTTTTCTCACATTTTTGTGATGAAATTAGATGAGGTTTTTAGATTGAAACTTTAGGTGCTCTAGTGTTAGGGTTTAAGATTAGTACCTTGTAGTTTAGATTTTATTTCTAGGACTTATTGGATGATTTAACCCCTGGATTTTGTATGGTAGAGTCATGATTGACTTAGGTTCCCATAGTTATTTTTGTAGGATTTTACAATTGGTTTTAGTATTTTAGTTAGGATTAACTTTAGTACTAGGTTTTAGGTGATCCTAACTTGCTAATTCAACTAGAATGATCTCTTTAGTTCCCTTAGATTAGGGCTTTGCTTCTCTTGCTCTTGGATGATGATGGAGGCATGTGTGGGCTGCTGAGGAATGCATGGTGGAGCTTGGACTTGAAGTTTGCTCTTCCTTTGGAGTAGTTTTGTTTAGGTGTTAAGATTAGGGTTTGTAAGTAGAGCTTCTAGATAGATTCTCTTCTTTCATAAACATGGAAGGTGTTGATCACTTCCATTCTTCCCTATGATGTAAGGTCCCCTTGTGAAGGCCTCATCCCTCCTTTGGTAGGATGTGTGGCTCTTCCCAAGTTGGTAGAACCTTTGAGGGTTCCTTTCTTTGATGGTGGGGTGTTTAGTGGTGACCTTTGGTCTTCACTTTGCTTTCCACTATCCAAACCTTGATCTTGTTAGATGAATCTTTCTCCCTTGCTAGAGGATGGAGTTCCTTGCTAGTAGATTGAAGATGATAGAAGTTGCCACTTCTCTGTATTTGAAGAGTGCCATTGGAGCTGAAGCTTGAAGACCAAGAAGAACAAGTTGACACTTGTGAAGGAAGATCCAGCTGAGATCAAATGAAGAGCTGAAGCTTGAAGTTGGAGAACAAGTTGATACCTGTGTTTGATGTATTGAAAGCTTAAAGAAGCAAGTTGACACTTGCTATTGAAGATGAGAGCCTTGAAAACAGTTACAGACTGAGGACTGAACTGCTGTCAGAAGAGATCTTTGCTGTGAAGCTGTGGGGGAGCTGTTGATCTGCTTTCTTTCCTGTCTGTTTGCTTGCTGTGCAACTGTATTGATGTGACTTGTTTGATTTTCTTGATGCATTAGAATAAGTTCATATTTAGATTTATTTAAGCTAGGAGCATGATTGCACTAGAGGTTGAGCTGCGTACGCCAAACTGTTGGAACTGTTTGTTAACCCTACTCGATAAAACAGATGAATCTGAATCCCCGTAATCTGTATTATCCCGAACTACGTAAGCTCTGATCTCTCATACCTGTTGAGAGTATGTAGGCACAATACTGATGTATTGGCGAGCCACCTTCCCGGTAACCCGTAGTTAGGCGAACTACGTTGACTCTGATTTCTCATTCTCTGATGAGAATACGTAGGCATAAAGTGCGACGCTTTGCCGAGTCATTTTTCTTTTCCTTTTCAGACCAGCCTTGATAGGTAGATAGTAAAACCAACTCGTCAGATAAACACAAACAAGCGTGGATCCCATTGAGTACGATGGACGTGAGGGGTGCTAATACCTTCCCCTTGCGTAAATGACTCCCGAACCCAGACAATGGTTGCGATGACCTTGTCTTATACCTTTTCGTCAGGTTTTTCCGATCGTTTCCTTTCCCGTTCCGAGGGATAAATAACGAAAGGTGGCGACTCTTCTGTTTTGCCGGCACCTTATTTTCGTGGTAGCGACACATGATTATCAAACCAGTTCAACATGATAATGCATAAACATATTCACCAAAAAATCAATCAACACATGATGCATAATGAGTGTGTTTAGGACTACATACCTCTGGTAGGTCCCTCACAACAAGCTAGCAGCAAAAAGGCAAGAATTCCTTCCCCCTGAGCAAGCTTGCAAATTCCTTCGTTATGAAGCGAAAGGTGATTTTTTATGACATTTCTAACAAGTGGTGTTCCAGCTAGTTTTTAATGACTTGGACAGTTGGTACAACATAAATATGTGGTGTTCAAAGTGTTAAAGAGTTTAGAACTGGTCTAGGCAGTGTGTTTCATCATCTTATGCAGCAAAGTCAATGTTCATGGTGTGGGAAGTTGACTTTTTGGGTTATGGTGTTTTTGACTGGTTTAATGGTTGTAACACCTTCTAAACATGATTTTGAGGTTGTGTGGATGATTTTTGAGGTGATTTTCAAGCAAAGAGGGAAAGAGGATGAGAGGTGTGTTTTCTCTGGGGTTTAGAGTGCTCTGGTGTGTTTTGAAGAGTGTGATGAGGTCTCTATTTATAGGCCAAGAGAGGCATTGGGGCAGATTTGAAGTTTCAAGCTTTTGGGGGGAGTTTTGGAAGAAAATCTATCCAATATCATGTGCAGTTGTACTCATCAGTCCCTTGGCTCAATGCAGTGAAAAACTTAAGTGAAATGAAGGACATGAGGTGACTGAAGTGAGGCTAGAGGCTGCAGCTACAAGTCTTCACCAAAAAGTTTCTCTTTTCTCTATTTTTGAATAAAATAATGTCCACTTGCTTGCAACTTGCAAACTCTACCAAATCTCATTATTTCTACATTTTATAACCATCATCCTCTCTAAATATAAGATTAAGACATGATCCAATGGTTGAGAATGGTCAAAGTGGCTAAAAAGTGAATTTGTGAAAAAGTGGAAATGGTGCACTCAAGTGTGGAGACCCCAACTTTCTGAATTCATAACTCTCAATTCGTAAGGGCTATGGAGGATTTCTACAACTTTTTGGAAAGCCCTCATGGAGCTCTACAACTTTCATGTTTACATGATCTTTAGATTCCAAGTGGAACTAGGTCAAAAATCCCTCCAAAGTTGGCTGAAAACATGATTTGCAAGGCCAAAAAACTTAGAATTTTTCTAAGTGTTTTCCCTTCTTGTAATGATTTTGATCATAACTCCCAATCTACTCATTTTTCGCACATGGAACTCTGTCAGACTTTTGTAGGATTTGTTAAGACCTTTCCAACAAGCTTTGAACCACCTCAATTGGATGTGTGGTTAAAGAGTTATGGTCTTGCCCCTTTCACTATGCCAGAAATGACATTTAGCAGCGCATACAAAGACAGCGCTTTTAGAAAAAGCGCTGCTAAAGAGGAATAAAAAAAGAGAAAAAAATTGATAACCAAAGACAGCGCTTTCTCAGAAAGCGCTGCTAAATGGGGGTCCTAAGACAGCGCTGCTAAAAGGGGGGTCTAAGACAGCCCAAAGACAGCGCTTTTTAAAAAGCGCTGCTAAAGGGGGGGTCCTAAGGCAGCGTTTCCAAAAAGCGCTGCCAAATGGGGGATCTAAGACAGCCCAAAGACAACGCTTTTCTAAAGCGCTGCTGTAGGTATGGTCTACGAGAGCGCTTTTTCCATAAAGCGCTGCTATATGGGTTACATTAGAAGGTCTTTGAGAGCGCTTTTTAAAGCGCTACTAAAGCTATTAAAAAGTGCTGCTATAGGTTTATTAGAATTAATTTAAAATACCCACCAGAATTTTTATGAGAAACAGAACAGTCATATTACGTTGCTTTCTTTCTTTTTCTCTGGCGAACAAAGAGCGTTGCCCTATAAACCACCGTTGTCGTCCAACCGTCGCCGTTCGTCCAACCGTCGCCCTCCTCTGTTGTATTTCGCAGTCGTTCACCGTCCCTCTGCTCGTCTACATTGCATTTCCGCCATTGTTACGGTATTTGAAGTTTTACTCTGGTTTTCTTTTTTACGTATATTTTCACCATTGTTGCTGTAATCTTTAAGACAAACTTAATATGTTTTTATTATTTGAATGCAATCAAGTTAAGTCATTTTTTGTCATCTTGTTGTATGGATATCTACATGTTAAGTCTCTCTGTTGCATGTTATATATTTTGTATTTTAATCTACATGTTAAGTCTCTCTGTCATTGTTACGGATATTTTGTATGTTTTAGATTGACAAACAAGAGTTTGGATTGAAACTAATGAATTGCCCTGGGAACTGTTTGTTGTTTTTATATATTTTGATTCAATGTACTGATAAATTCAGAACAAGAGTACAATTAGAAACAAGGTGAATAGAACCAATACACTACGATAGTGAGATATTGAAGGTTAGTCGATAGTGAGAGATGAATAGAATCAAAAAAGTGAAGATAGTGTGTAAAAGTTGTACAAATGGAGAATTAAAATTAGTGGTTAGTTTATATTATGATGAATGTTAGTGTTGTTAAGTGATGGCTAGGTGGTAGATAGTTTTGCAAGGTGAATAAAGAATGGAAGAGATTGATAAAAGTTGTACAAATGGAGAATGAATAGAATAAAAAAAAAGGAAGGGAAAAGTGAGAGAAAATGAATAGTTAATTAATTAAAAAATATTAATGTAACTTGATAGAGCATATTTTTTTCAATATAGTTTGGAAATTCCTATTTTTTAAGAGAGTAGCCAACATGAATATGGTTTTATATGTTATTATGGTTTTATATGTTGATGGTTTTATATGTTGATATGTTAGTATGGATTTCTCAATGTTTATATGATATGTTATTATGGTTTTATATGTTTAGTTAGGATTTCTCAATGTTTAGTAAGGGTGTCATTTTGGTTTAAGGATTATCTAGAATTTTTAATATGATTTGTTTTGGTAGATTATCTAGTATTTTTGTCTTGGTTAATTATTAATATGATTTTAATAAAATTTATATTTTGTCTGCTATAGGGGTTACCTGTGAAGAGCAAAGCTGTGATCGTTTCCAAGCATCCTATTGCGTAGCATTCTTAGAAGTTTGTGATTTCCTTACAGGTATTCTCTGTTTTGTTTAACTTTTATAGTTTAGTGTAGATTACTCAATTAGTATGGATAAAAAATGGATGTCTGGTAATCGATTGTCAAAAGAGTACGAGAATGGGGTATCGAAGTTCGTTAAGTTTGTTGTTGAACACGCCAAAGACCCCAGTAGGATCACATGTCCTTGCTTAGGATGCTGTTATGGGCGTCGAGTTGACGCCGTTCAGTTGGAATCTCATTTAATGAGACATGGAATTGATCGAAGTTACACATGTTGGACATTACATGGTGAGATAAGTAACGAGAATGTTGAACCCCGGAATAATATGACATGTGCTTCAAAGGACAATGGCAGGGATACATATGATTGTGATCGAGTCGAAGAGATTGCAGAAGCACTTGAAGAAGATCTTCAATATTGTCCCAAGATGTTTGAGAGGTTGGTAAGCGATGCAGAGAAACCTTTGTATAAAGGTTGCACTACTTTCACAAGATTGTCCGCGGTATTAAAGTTGTACAATTTAAAGGCGCGTAATGGATGGTCGGATAAAAGTTTCACAGAGTTGTTAGCCCTACTTCAAGAGATGCTTCCGGAGGATAATGTTCCTCCCAATCGAACCTATGAAGCTAAAAAAATGTTATGCTCTATTGGCATGAGCTATGATAAGATACATGCTTGTCCAAATGATTGCATTTTGTTTCGAAATGAATATGCATCATTAAACGAGTGTCCTAAATGCGGTGTATCTCGGTATAAGAAAAAATTGTCACCAGCAAAAGTATTATGGTATTTTCCTATAATTCCGAGATTCAGACGCATGTTTCGTAGTGAACCAGATGCAAAACACCTGACTTGGCATGCAGATGATAGAATTGTAGATGGGAAGTATCGACATCCGGCAGATTCACCACAGTGGATGAAAATTGATAATGATTATCCTGATTTTGGAGAAGAAGCTAGAAACCTTCGCTTGGCATTATCGAATGATGGAATGAATCCGCATGGTCTGCAGAGTATCTCACATTCCACCTGGCCTGTAATTATTATGATTTATAACCTTCCTCCATGGCTATGTATGAAGCGTAATTACATGATGTTATCTATGTTAATTTCTGGCTCTAAACAACCAGGGAATGACATAGACGTATACCTGACACCTCTAATCGAAGACTTAAAGAGTTTGTGGGAGAACGGTGTGGAGGTTTATGATGGATATAGGAAAGAAAGTTTCAATTTGAGGGCGATGTTGTTTGGCACAATTAATGATTTCCCAGCATACAGAAATCTATCGGGGTATAGCATTAAAGGTCAATGTGCGTGTCCTATCTGTGAAGAAAACACAGATTGGACGCGGTTGGAACTTGGTCAGAAGAATGTCTTTCTTGGTCATCGTAGATTTTTAAATTCTAGTCATCACTACCGTGGGTGGAGAAAAGCATTCAATGGAAATTCAGAACAACGTAAAGCTCCACCTACATTGACCGGCGAACAAATTTTTGAAAAGGTGAAAGATGTGAGTACTAAGTTTTGCAAGCCTTTTGCTCATACGATTGTCACGCGTGGGTGGAAGAAGAGGTCAATTTTGTTTGAGTTGCCGTATTGGAAGTCGTTGTATGTAAGACATTTTCTTGATGTTATGCATATTGAAAAAAATGTATTTGAAAGTGTTATTGGTACGTTACTCAATATACAAGGAAAGTCTAAGGATGGCCTTAAAGCAAGAAAGGACTTGGTAGCAATGGGAATAAGAAATGAATTAGGACCCTTAAAGAAAGGAAACTGCACATATCTACCACCTGCTGCTTATACTTTATATAGAAAGGAGAAAAAGATACTGTGTAAGTTTTTGAGTGAAGTTAAAGTTCCAGAAGGATACTCTTCAGATATTAGAAGACTTGTTTTTATGAAAGACCTCAAGTTAAAAAGTTTAAAGACACATGATTGCCATGTTATAATGGAACACTTTCTACCAATAGGTATACGTTCTATTTTGCCAGAAAAAGTGAGAGGCGCAATAACTAAATTGTGTTTTTTCTTTAGGTCAATCTGTAGTAAGGTGATAGATCCTGCGATCTTACCAACATTGCAAAGAGAAATAGTTATTACTTTGTGCATGCTTGAAATGTATTTTCCTCCATCATTTTTTGACATAATGGTACATCTAGTTGTTCATCTTGTGAAAGAGACACAACTGTGTGGACCTGCCTATATGAGATGGATGTACCCTGTTGAACGTTATATGAAAATATTGAAAGGGTATGTGAAAAACCGAAGTCGACCAGAGGGATGTATTGTTGAACGATACATTGTTGAAGAAGCTATTGAGTTTTGTACTGAATATTTGTCCAACGTTCAATCCATTGGCCTCCCAAAATCTCATGTTGTTGAAAAAATAGATGGTAAACAGTTAATTGGAAATAAAGTTGTGACAGTTTCAAGGGATGAACGGGAGAAAGTGTATTTGTATGTTCTGCACAATGACATTGAGGTTGAGCCGTATGTTGAAATGCACAAGGACGTTCTCCGAGGTTTAAATCTGAATAGAAATGAAAATTGGATAGTACATGAGCACAATCGAAGTTTTATAACATGGTTCAAGGAGCATATTTTTTCAAAGTTTTATTCTGATCCCGCTTCAATAACAGAAAGGTTGAGATGTTTAGCATATGGTCCAAGTTTGCATGTGTTTTCTTATAGCACATACGCAATTAATGGATACACATTTTATACCAAGGAACAAGATGATAAAAGTACAATGCAAAATAGTGGTGTCACCGTGCTTGCCGAAGCAATGCATATTTCCTTGTATAATGGGGTTATCGAGTGCATTTGGGTGTTTGATTATGAGAAGTTTCAGATTCCTATCTTTGGATGCAAGTGGGTTGAAAATAATAGTGGCATACAAATGGATAAATCAGGTTTTTTGAAAGTGGATCTTAATAAGGTGGGGTACAAAGATGAGCCTTTTATTCTAGCCACACAAGCTAAACAAGTGTTCTATGTCACTGATCCGACAAGTACGAAATGGTATATAGTTCTTTTTTCCAGCAAAGTAATCGATGATAACATTGGAGAAAAGGGGGATGTTTATGTTGAGAATGAATCTTATGTTATAGATGATCCAGATGAGAATATTAGAGCGGACGAATCATATATTAGAAATGATCATAACGAGGGAATTTGGATCAATCCATCTGTCTGTGTTGTTAAGAGACAAGTAAACCCCGTTACAACGAAAAAAAGAAAGAGATGTTAAAGGTACTTGTAACATATTATTTCTTATTTATACCATGTTTTCTTATTTACACATTTCTTATGTATATATTTGTTATTTACATATTTGCATGTCATTCATTTGATACTTTGGTTTTTCTGAATTACAGGTATATATATTATGGCCAGCAATGAGGAAACATCACATGATGGAAAACAAACAACAAAAGACGTGGAAGGCGATATTAAAAGAGGCATAACAATTATGAAAAAAAAATCATCCGTGCGAGAGATAAAGGAGTAAAGTATGATGTCCATTGGAATGAAAGAGATCAGTTAGTTGAGCCTAATGGTTCGTTGCTAACAAGTTACATCGGAGCACTTGTACGTTCGCAAGTTCCGATTACTTGCGATAATTGGAGAATTGTTTCATTATAACCAGCTAAAGATAAGATTTGGACTGAGATTCAGGTATAATATTTGATTATTTTTAATTATGTTGACAGTTACGTCTTTAAATTAATTATACTAACATGTTATATGTATGTGTGTTTGTTTGCAGAGATCTTTCAATATTGAAGATCGTAGGAGAAAATATTGTATTCAATTGGCCGGAAAACGCTTGAGGGGATTTAGAGCGTTTTTAACAAACAAGCTTCTAAAAGATTCTGAAGGAAACTTTGTTGACTCGGAGCGTCCAATGAAGTACGCGGATTTGATTTCGGAGGAAGAATGGGAGACGTTTGTTGCAAAGCGAAGAACAAAACAATTTGAAGTAAGTACAACTTATCATGAACTATGTATAGTATATATACTTCTTCCACAAGAGTTCTGATAAACTTGTTTTTTCAGGTTGTTAGTGGCGTAAATCGTCAACGGGCATCAAATCCCGCATATCCATACAGAAAGGGCCGTTTGGGATATGCACGATTAGAACAAAAATTAGTAAGTACATATAAATGCTTTAATATGATATATTTACAAAAAATAGTAAGTATATATAATACGATATAATGCTTTATTATCCGTCTTAATGCGTAACTGGAAGAGGAGAAGAGTGATGCGTCATCTCTTCCGGACCATGTTGTATGGAAGGCTGCCCGTATGGGGCGAGATGGAGTCGTCCAGGAAGAAGTTCAACAAGTCTTTGAACAATGTGTAAGTACAACGTTATCTTTGTCAGTATCTGATCAAAAGTGTATAATATATTTATATATGTGTTTATCTATATTTCAGGAGACTCTATCCCATACCATAACTCCCGCCGAGGACGATGATTGCAGGAGCTTACTGAGTCGGGTGCTAAATATTCCTGAGTATTCTGGGCGTGTGAGGGGTAAGGGATTTGGTGTCACTCCATCCAAACTGTATAAGCATCCAAAGAAAAAAAATCCAACCAATAAATAAGTGATGGATACTTTGGAGGAATTGAAAGCACAAATCCGTGAATTACAAAAGGATAAGGAGAGATACATGTCGGAAAGACGCGCTCCAGAGGGTAAAGCTACTAGTGACAAAGATAGTATCGGTTGTCCGCAGAAGCTTCCAAAGGTAATTGTATATATTACATTGAAATTAATTTAGCACAGTTTACTTAATTGACACATTAACTGATCATTATTTGTTTAGGACATTTCACTTTGCCGACTATATTTATCGTCACCTACTCATCGAATGGTTGGCAGGGGAAAGGTGCATAACTTTTTGGGAGACTTACTTCACCACAAACCGCTCCCTTCTGGATTTTTGAAAGTATCTATTGATATTGCATTAGAGGGGAGTGTGTTGTTGCCTATACCAGATATTTCAGGCGCAACAGTGGTGGGAGACGCAATAGGAGCGTATGTGGCATGGCCGGCAAATCTGATTTGCATAGATGATGAGGTAGGTTGAACCTTTTAATACTCAAATGTTTTATGATCCATACATGAAAGTTATTCTTACATCTACATTTTCTTATTTACATGATGATCTTAGACTCCTACAAAATCCAAATCAAAAGATGATAGAATTATTGTGCGGGATACCGATTCAGCTGCATCAAAGAAATAGGTACTACTACAGTTACATGACTATCTTGTTATACATTAATTACTGAACTTATATATGACTTTTAGGTTCATGATCAGCAGTCGCAACAAGTCAGCAAGGGTAAGATGCCTGAAACTTCCAAGGTTCCCAGAAAAGCATTTGTTCCTCGATTTAGGATGTGCCTTGAAACATATGTCGGAACATCAGATGTGCCTGAGGGTGGCATCCGTCAAATACACATGGAGGCAGGTATTTTCGGTTTTAAATATCCCGAAAAATTGCTAAGGAGGATTTTGATCAGGTTTTCAACCATTCTGAATTGGGTGTCGGTGTTATGTATTCATACATCAGGTACTTCGATCCATTTTAATGAAATAATTGAACATTTTAAAATTTGCTCGTTTAACTGAATATTCTAATGTTGATTATGTTTTTTTAGGTTCTTGTATGACAAGTTATTGGTCCCGAATGAATTGACTTCAGTATTCGCATTCTTATCTGCTAGCTGTGTCAACTCACGTATAATAGACCAGACACCGGATACAATCAAAGAATACACAGTGCAGAGATTTATGCGCGCGACTACGGAGAAGTTGTTCTTGTTGCCATATAATACTGGCCATGGGTTAGATTTTATTCTAAATTCATTTATTATAATTGTTCGATTTTTCCCTTTCTATATAACATTTCCGTCTAAACTGTTGTCTTATTTTATAGTGGACATTGGTTGTTGATCGCGATTAATCCAACAAAAGAAATAGTGTATTATATAGATTCATTGGATGGCGATACAACAAAATATGAAAATCTGAGGAACTTTGTTGATACGTAAGTGATGAAATATACTATTGTCTTTAATTATATATCTTTATTTATTATGTGACATTGTTCTAAATATGCGTTTATATTATGTTAGAGTTATACAAATATTCAAAGCACAAAGAGATGCAACGGTGTCAAAAAGCAAGGCTAACAACATCAACTGGATCAGAGTGGAGGTATATTTTCGCATGTTTGACTGTTATAGTGGTTCTACTTGATAAAATTATTTAAAATATATATCCTGATAAATGTTCGTTTGTTTTTTCCATTTACAGTGTCCTCGGCAGCGCAATGGTATTGACTGTGGATATTTTGTATTGCGCTTTATGAGGGAAATTATTCTTTCTGGTCAACTTGAGATTCCAGTCATGGTATGGATCAATTCATTATATAAGTTATATGATTCATTTTGATAATTATTCGATACTTCATCTGAGTAATTAGTTTTAAAATTAAATCTTATTCGATCTGTTATATTATGTAGTATTTTGGTGAATTCAAGTGCGCTACTTACACGAAAGCAAAATTGGAAGAAATTAAAGAGGAATGGTGTCAATTTATTCTTGGGTTGAGAATTGTATAGAGTTATCAGATTGGAAGACTTGTAATTATATGTAAATTGAATATATTTATGTTGCTGTAATTCTGAGGATCGAATTTTGTTGTAACATATTTAAACAAGTTTATGTGTATATTAAAATGTTTATGAACAAAGTGATGAGTTAAAATGTATCCAAAGTTTTGAATTGTATATATAAGGCCAAATTAAAGTTTGAATTGTATATTTAAGGCCAAAGTTTTGAATTGTATATATAAGGCCAAAGTGTTGAAATAAAGGCCTGAATTATAAGCAGGTTTGTGTAATATAAGCAGGTTATTGGTAAATATACAAAACAGGGTGAATATTTTTAAAAAAAAAAATTTAAAATCTGGGAATTAGACAGCGCTTTTACAAAAAAACGCTGCTAAAGGTCACAAACATTACGCTACAAAAGCGCTGCTATAGGTTTGGAAGGGGGGGTTCTAAGACAGCGCTTGTAAAAAGCGCTGCTAAAGGGTGGGCTATGGCAGCGCTTTCTAAGAGCGCTGCTAAAGGTGGGGTCTAAGACAGCGCTTTGTGAAAGCGCTGCTAAGGGGGGGGGGGATGGTTGGGGGAAATATGCAGCGCTTATAAAAGCGCTGCTAAAGGGCTAAAAAAGCGCTGCTAAAGGAGCTGCTGAAGGGAGCCTTTAGCAGCGCTTTTTCCATGAAAAAAAGCGCTGCCTTTACCTTTAGCAGTCCCACTTTTGGCAGCGCTTTAAAGCGCTGCTAAAGGTCTTTTTTGGCATAGTGTTTCAAAACCCAAATTTCATGATTTCTCGATTACTCCGCCATCCTTGATCCAATGGTCATGAAACTTCATGGATAGGTGTAATATGGCATTAGGAACATTTTTGCTTCACACTTTGAGGTCAACTTCCTTATGGTTGAAGAGTTGAAGTTTTGGTCAACGAAACGATCGATCGATGACTACCGAGTCGGTTGTTGATGTTCTGGGTCTTCTGAGGCCTTGAAACTTCTTGAGTGGACTTCACTAAGCCATATGAGCTTCATGGACCATAATTCCATCATTGGAACACCTTTTAAATCGAAAGTCAAACTACAGTTGACTTTTCCTGATTAGAAACCCTAATCGGGAATCCTGAACTGCATTGTCTTCAATCTTTGCGTGACAACCTCAAATTGGACTCATACTTGACCCATCGGAGTATCTTTGATGATGTGGAGATTTGTTTCTTGGAGAATAAATCCAACACACTGACTGATTAAACCGTCGAAACCTTAATTTTTTACTGCACGGAACCCTAATTCACCCATTTTTGCCTAGGCAATGTGCAGGTGAATTGAGTGACCATTCCCACTCCAAAATGACCTCTGAGGTACTCAACAAGCCTCTACCAATGATCACACCAATGACAAATCTTCATGGACCCCTTGACAACCTTCTGATGGTTCTTTGATATTGAGCTATGACACACCTCTCCTTTCTAGGAGCTTAGATATCTTCATGATGATGACATACACACAACAACCTCTGCCAATGCCTCTGCTTGAGCTTGTGGTAAATAAGGCTCTCCTCTTGGATAGAAAACACAAACACTTGATCCCCTGTAAGAACTATGTTATGCAAATGCAAGATGCTAAAATGCAATGAAACATAAGTCAAAGATTAAGAAAAAGGTTTGTCAAATTTTGGGGTGCAACAGCTGCCCCTATTCAAGCTGCTTGGACCTGAAGGGATGAAAAGCGAACGACTTTCACACATTCGAGGTAAAAGACGGTTGAATACCAAAGAACCCGGAAATTTGACAACCGTGGAATGAAACTGAATAAACTTATTTAATGGAATAGAAATCCCAAGGAGCCAAAATGGTATCTGATAGTTGCAACGACAATAAACTAATTGGTTATCAACTGAAAAACATCGACCTGCAGGTGGAAGAAAAAATATGACTTCGCCGTTAGTCATCAATATCAAGTAAAAGCATCTGACTTCGCCGTCAGGCCTCGACACCAAGTCGGAAAAAGCATCTGACCTCACCATCAGAACTCAACGTCATATCCGTAAAAACATCTGACTTCGCCATCAGAACTCAACATCGTATCTGTAAAAACATCTGACTTCGCCGTCAGAACTCAACATCATCTGAATTCACCATCAGAACTCAACATCATCTGACTTTGCCGTCAGAACTCAACATCATCTGACTTCGCTGTCAAAACTCAACATCATCTGACTTCGCTTTCAGAACTCAACATCATCTGACTTCGCCGTCATAACTCAACATCATCTGACTTCACTGTCAGAACTCAACATCATCTGACTTCGCCGTCAGAACTCAACATAATCTTACTTCGCCGTCAGTTCTTAAAATAATCTGACTTCGTCGTCAGTTCCCAAAAACATCTGACTTCGCCGTCAGTTCCCAAAATCATCTGACTTCGCCGTCAGTTCTCAAAATAATCTGACTTCGTCGTCAGTTCCCAAAATAATCTGACTTCGCTGTTAGTTCTCAAACTAATCTGACTTCGCCGTCAGTTTCCAAAAACATATGACTTCGCCGTCAATTTCCAAAATCATCTAACTTCGCCGTCAGTTCTCAAAATAATATGACTTCGCCGTCAGTTCCAAAAATAATCTGACTTCGTCGTCGGTTCTCAAAACAATATGACTTTGCCGTCAGTTTCCAAAAACATCTGACTTCTCCGTCAGTTTCCAAAATCATCTGACTTCGCCGTTAGTTCCCAAAAACATCTGACTTCGCCGTCAGATTCCAAAATCATCTGACTTTGCCGTCAGTTTCTAAAATCATCTGACTTCGCCGTCAGTTTCCAAAATCATCTGACTTCGCCGTCAGTCATTCTCTAAATAAAGGCGAGCATCGACCCAAAGGCCGGCTCAACCCTAAGTTGAGAAGAACATTCGTCGATTCACCAACCGGGTGAAGAAATCCATTGGGGAAATATGAACTTGAATAAATAGACTCTGTTGGAGAGAATGATAAGATGAACACGTCTATCAACGATTTTGCTGGAGACCTGGATACCACACAGGCTTGAGAAATATACTGATAATTGTTGGAGATACACCTGAAAACAAAGAGGTAACAACCTGGCTTATGTTTCAAATGCAGATGTTTGAATATGGCGTAATGCTCCATACGAAATGGAAATGCTACGCGTTTGTGAGGATGTCATGCACGATGCAAATGCAAAGGAACCACTTCAGCAAAATAAATTTTGAAGAGAGGAAACCAACTCCGCTGGGGAAAGACTAAACACGCCTAGTACAAAAGGACTCATGCTGGGGAATACAAGCCTCAGATGGCCCCCGAGAAAATTTCTGGGTAAAATTGCTCTGCTAAGCATAAATCCACTCTGCTGGGGATCAGAATCAAACTTTGCTGAGGAAAACGTCCCAGATGGCCTACCAGAATACAACTCTTCCGAGGAACTAACAACTCGGCTGGAGACAAATAACTCCACTCTACCGGGGAAATCAACCCTAGATGGTCTGCCAGAATATAACATTTCGGGGAACAAACAACTCTGCTGGGGAATACAGGCAGATTGCTGAGGGACGACTCTATTCTGCCAGAGATTTCGCTCTGTTGAAGATTTAATCTGCTATCTATTAGGGATTATGAATAAGATCTATTGGGGAACCGTCCGAAGCTCTTTCTCTGCTGAGGATGGAGAATAACAATCTCTGAGTCCGTCCCACTTTGTGGGGGAAGAAAACTAACTTCGGTGACTTCACTAGGGATTAGATAATGAGGGAATCAACATCGACCTCTGCTTGGTGAGTGTGAGAAATAAACTCAACAAAAAACTACTTCCGTTTGAGGAATGAGTTAATGACCTAGACTCTGAGGGGAAAACAAAATTCTGAATTTGTTCCACTGCTAGGGATAATCCCACGCCTACTTGTTGGAGATGATCCTACTCTGCTGGAGATATCAATCTCGACCTGCTGAGGATATCCTTGACTGTATGAAGTTTCAACCTGTTGAGGACGAGAACACACTTAAACTGCACACTTCCTTTATATGCGGGACCTTTGGAAAAGTCCCGAGGATGAGGGTCCTGCGAATAACAAACAAACAAACATGTTTTGTGCAGCAAGCGTCATCTTAATTATAACCTATGACATTATTCAAGCAAAAATGTTGTTTCGATTATGGTTGGCAGAGCCCACAAAATTATGAATGCAAATTTTTATCAAAAACATCAGGCGTCTTTTGCAAACAAAATGTTAAAAGCTGAATCAAAGACAAAAGTTTTATGAATAGTATGTTTTATTGATAAATAGCCTGTAAATAGGAAAATTTACAAAGGATGCAACTCCTGAAATGAGAAAGTTGCGTAAGAAAAAATATAGAAATGCACAAGAATATACAAAAATGTCAGCAATGTGGCACAGACAACCACCATAGAATGACTCAACTATGACTCGCGTGACTTCAACGTGTTTTCGATGCTTCGTCTTCTGAAGAGATTGACTTGAACGATTGACTCTCGAGTTCTCCCATAATCCACTATGCTTTGAAGATCAACGTGCGGACCGTAGTCGTTTGCTTTTCAAATCCCTAACTTTTGCCTGAATCGCCCTTTGCGGGTTTTCGATTCACCGGAATACCCATTTTTGCCAAAGTCGCCCTTTCAGGTTTTCAACTTTGCGGGTTTACACTTTTTTCTTTTTATCCCTAATTTTTGCCTGAACCCATCCTTTTATGGTTCGTCGGGATGCCCCATTCTTGCCTGGATTTTCTTTTTCTTTCCAGCGGCTCTATTTTTAAGCAAAGTATCTTTTGATTGCATCTGCATTCACAGGGAACGTGAAATCTTCACCGTCCATAGTTGAAAGTAGCAAAGCTCCTCCGGAGAAGACTTTCCTTACAACATATGGACCTTCTTAGTTGGGAGTACATTTGCCCCTGTGGTCGTTCTGTGGTGGGAGAATCCGTTTCAACACCAAATCACCTGCCTGAAAGCTTCGAGGACGCATCTTCTTATCATAGGATTTCTTCATCCTGCTCTGATACAGACGACCGTACGCAATAGACGCCAACCTCTTCTCATCCATCAAACTGAGTTGATTTAGCCTGTTCTTCACCCATTCTGCCTCATCTAGCTTAACGTCAGCCAGAACTCTTAGAGAAGGGATCTTGACCTCCAATGGCAGGACAACTTCCATACCATATACCAACGAGAAAGGAGTTGCCCCAGTTGAAGTACGCACCGAGGTACGATATCCATGTAGAGCAAAGGGCAACATCTCGTGCCAATCCTTATAAGTCACAACCATCTTCTGTACTATCTTCTTATTGTTCTTGTTGGCCGCTTCCACGGCGCCATTCATCTTCGGACGATAGGGAGAAAAATTGTGATGTTCAATTTTGAAACTCTGGCACAGTTCCTTCATCATCTTGTTATTCAGATTGGAACTATTGTCAGTAATGAGCCTCTCAGGTATCCCATAGCGGCAGATGATGTCCCTTTTGATGAACCGGGCTATAACTTGCTTGGTGACATTAGCATAGGAGGCTACTTCGACCCACTTGGTGAAATAGTCAATAGCTACTAAGATGAAACGATGTCCATTGGATGTAGTCGGCTCGATCTTGCCAATCATATCAATGCCCCACATGGATAAAGGACACGGGGATGATATGACATTCAAAGGACACGACGGCACATGAATCTTGTCGGCATAAATCTGACATTTGTGGCATTTCTTGGCGTACTTGAAGCAATCATACTCCATAGTTAACCAACAATACCCTGCTCTCAACAGTTTTCGAGACATGACATGCCCACCTGCATGTGTTCCAAAAACACCTTCGTGGACCTCTTCCATCAGCAAATTCGCTTCTTTTTCATCCACACATCTTAGTAGCACCAAGTCAAAGTTTCTTCGATAGAGTACACCGTCTGGATTCAGATAGAAGTTACCAGACAACCTCCTCAAGGTCTTCTTATCTCAGGCCGATGCCCCAGACGGATATTCTTGGTTCTTGAGAAAGTTTTGGATGTCGTAATAACACGGCTTGCCATCAGAAGCTTCTTCTATTGCGAAAATGAATGTCGACCTATCAAGGCGTGAGATGACGATTCTTGGTGCATCGTTCCAAAAGTTCACTTTGTACATTAAAGACAATGTAGCTAAGGCATCTGCCATCTGATTTTCTTCTCTTGGCACATGGTGAAACTCTACATGGTCGAAGAAAGGTGTCGCTTCCGCGAGAATAAGGTGCCGGCAAAACAGAAGAGTCGCCACCTTTCGTTATTTATCCCTCAGAACGGGAAAGGAAACAATCGGAAAAACCTGACGAAAAGGTATAAGACAAGGTCATCGCAACCATTGTCTGGATTCGGGAGTCGGTTACGCAAGGGGAAGGTATTAGCACCCATGACGTCCATCGTACTCGATGGGATCCATGCTTGTTGTGTTTACTAGACGGGTTGGTTTTATCTATCTACCTATCAAGGCTGGCTTAAAAAGAAAAGAAAAGTGACTCGGCAAAGCGTCGCACTTTATGCCTACATATTCTCATCAGAGAATGAGAAATCAGAGTAAACGTAGTTCGACCTACTACGGGTTACGGGAAAGGTGGCTCGCCAATACATCAGTATTGTGCCTACGTACTCTCAACAGGTATGAGAGATTAGAGCTTACGTAGTTCGGGCTAATACGGATTACGGGGATTCAGATTCATCTGTTTTTGTCGAGTAGGGTTAAACAGCAGTTCCAGTAGTTAGGGACAAAGCCTGTTTGCGGTGACGCTGAAGTTTAACGACACTCTTTTCTTCAGAAAAGCTTCCTTTGAATTACGGGCCCACGGGGCAAAAAGGTTTGAAGTTTGTTTCCTGTCTTTTACGAAAGAACTGTTTTTTATTGTGTTTGCAACTAGTATCGCACTAGAGACTATGACCTGAGAGTGAATGCGTTGTATATCACCCAAAGGGTACCATACTAAACATCCAGACTGTTGAAAAGAAACTCTCCAACAATCCTTTCTCAGATAGCTTAAGGCTCGTAACGTACGACGTCAGTTAACCTTTATTATTGTATTTTCATTTGTTTTGAGAAGAGGAGAGAAGGGGATCAACTAAAGGGAGACTATCAAGTCCTAATGTTGTCATGCCAAGGATTCATCCTATGATTGAGGTTTGAAACAGGGAACTCCTAGAAGTTATCATGCATAGGCTTCAACCTAAAGTTCTATCATCACTTCCTTATCAAAGGAAGTGAGATTCCTAGGGGGGCGTGTCAATGATAAACAGAAACAGATAAAGCATCATCTTAAACAGTAAACAGATATACAGTAAAATGCATGCAATGCAAGTGAGGGAGGAAATGTGTGTGGGGCATCAGCCTCCACAAGCTCATCTTAACCTCAAGCCAGATATGAATAATTGTAATCATACAGAGGAAATAAAATAAAGTGCTATCAAGCAAGATATCAGTGACTGCAATCATACAGAGGAAATAAAATAAAGTGCTATCAAGCAAACACAAACCACATGGGCAAGGGAGCTGGGCTCTACCGAATACCAGCAAGCAAAGCCACACAATAAAAATACAAGCAAAGGGAGCAACTCAACCTCTAGTGCAATTATGCCCCTAGCTTACATCAGTCTAGATATGAACTTATTCTAATTCATCAAGCAAATCAATACAGAAGAGAAAACATACAAGAGAGGAAACAGATCCACCACTCCCACAGCTTCACAACAAGGCAATCTTCTGCCAGCAGCTCAGTCTTCAGACTTCAATCACCCTTCAAGGCTATCATCCTCAAGAACAAGCCTCAACTTGCTCCTCCAAAGTTTCAACCCATCAAACATAAGTATCAACTTATTCTTTCTTCCTCAAGCTTCAGCTCTTCACTCAATCTCAATTGAATCCTCTTCATAAGTATCAACTTGCTCTTCTTGCTTCAGCTCTCTTTGCTTTACCAACATCAACTTGGTCTTCTTCATCTACAAGCTTCAGCTTCTCAGAGTAATCTTCAATCACATGGAAGTGTCAACTTCACACTTCAATCTTCTTCAAGCAAGGAACTCCATCCTCTAACAAGGGAGAAAGATTCATCTATCAAGAGCACAATTTGGATGATTGGTAGCAGAGTGAAGACCAAAGGTCACCACTAAGCATCCTATCATCAGAGAAAGGGACCCTCAAAGCTTCTACCAATTTGCAAAGAGCCACACATACTACCAAAGGAGGGATGAGGCCTTTACAAGCGACCTTACATCATAGGGAAGAATGGAATTGATCAACATATTCCATGTTTATGAAGGAAGAGAACTATCTAGAAGCTCTGCCTACAAAACCCTAATATTAACCTAATCAAAACTACCCCAAAAGAAGGGAAGATCTTCAAATCCAAGCCTCTTCAAGCAATCCAATGCATCTTCAACTTGTCTTCATCACCATCCAAGAGCAGGAGAAACAAAACCCTAATCTAAGGGAACTAAAGATATTAACCTAGTTGAGTTAGTGCCTTAGAATCATCTAAAACTAGCACCTAAACTAAAATCAATCAAAAATAGCAAACTATCTTATAAATTTCTACAAAAATTCCTAAGGGATCCTAATTCAATTAAGAATGCCTCATACAAAAACCAGGGACTAAATCATCTATTAAGTCCTAAAATTAAGTCCTAAATCCAAAGGTATCAACCATAAACCCTAAAAATGGAGCTTCTAAAAGTTTCAACCTAAACTACCACCTAAGTTCATCACAAAAATGTGAGAAAATTCTATGGGGAGCATGCATATCTATTCTAACTACTCACAAAAAATCAGGATCAAAATCATCATCACATGATCACACAAAATTTCACAAAATCAAGTATCAAACATGACTATTTTAATATCAATTAAAATGTGAAAATTCCCATAAAATCAGAAAATGCATGACATAAGAATATTTTTTATCTAAAAAATACTAGATCCTATCATGAATCCAATGCAAAAAGAATGGGATCAATTGAGTTATTTTTCAATTTTTTATGATTTAATCATGAACCATGTATAAAATGAAGGAATATAAGGAAAATCCAAAGAAAATAATAAATGCACGGTGCAGATAGTAGTAGACATCAGTTCATATCATGGATTGAGCCATCAGGGGGTGCAGGTATCAACCAATTCACTAAGCCCAGCATCAGCAACCAAATGAAACGATGCGTTTCATTAAAACTCAGATCCTTCGCAAATTGAAACACACGCGTGGCCGTTGGATCATTTCTCCAGTCAAAGGTCCACCTAAATCCAAGGGCTCTAAAGTCATATTCAACCTTTTGAATCTCTGAATCTCGCGCGCAGCTCCGGCCACCACCGGTGGTGCTCCGATCATCGTCCCCAACCCTAACTCTCTCTAGGATCCTCCATTGCAAGTGGTCTATACATGAAACTTGTCCCAAATTTCCTCACGAATTCATTCATGCCCTTTATTCTCTCTGAAACCTCAAGATTTGCCATAACCAATTCTCAACCGAAAATGGTAACATCCTTAATTGGTCACTAATTCTCAAATTAACTATCTGAAAACCTTCCTACACCGTTCTACAATGCATCTAACATCCTAATTCGTATTGATTCTACCTAAAACAAGCCAGAGATCAAAGGTTACCAACCTGGAAATTTCGCGTGCACAGAAGTAGCAAGACCTCAAATCAAGCCTTCAAATGCTCCAGACTCCTTCAGTGAATCACTTCCAAGCTTCTGTATGCAATAGAACTGATTGAAATGGCTTCAATTCTTGGAACCAACTCTGAGTTGCAGGTGGAAAAATCTGAGTTCAAGAACACCAATCAGCCACGAATTCCCTTTGATTATGATCTGGAATCATTCCCTAGCATCCATGGAAGAGATTGCAATCAAGAAAATGGATGGAAAGTGAGTGAAATGATGTAACCGAATTCAGTTGCAAGCAATGAAATCTCAATCTCAATCTCTGCTCTCTCCTTCAATCATCACCAACCTTTCATCTGAACCTCTTCTACTCAATATATAGAACATGTGTGGATGATCTAGAACCCTCTAGATCCTTCTAATGAGAAATCCAATCTCTCATGACATGAGAAGTTCACTTATATTCCATGGTGTGCACAACTCT
Organism: Lathyrus sativus; assembly: GCA_963859935.3. Classification (NCBI taxonomy): domain Eukaryota; kingdom Viridiplantae; phylum Streptophyta; class Magnoliopsida; order Fabales; family Fabaceae; genus Lathyrus; species Lathyrus sativus. Next base: position 500,790,089 of record OZ012735.1, read on the forward strand.
GCAAACAGCTTGAAATCAATCCCATTCCCTTCCAATTTCTCCCCTCACGACATTTTGGAAGTGTTTGGCTTGCAAGGGATCTTGATCATGCCTTGAATTTGAGTTTTGCAAATGTTACTTAAGATGTAAGTAACTACTTTTCAAAGTAAGTCCACAAATTACACCTCAAATCAAAAAAGTGGCTAAACCAATGTTCTTAAAATGCTTTTTAGAGTCAAAATGACCTATTACATGCCTTGGTTTGGATGTGTAGATCAAAAGTATCAATTTCCAACTTTGGTTCATTTAACTTATATCCTTATTTTAGGTCATTTTTGCAACTTTGAGCTACAAGCATTTCCAACATCTCATGATCTCTTGACTAGCCTTAAAACATCATTTTGAACAAGTTTTATGTTGAACATTTTCCAATTTGAAGCTTGGAAATACGAGTTATGGCCTTATGGTTACAATGACCTATAATCTCCAAATGACCAAAATGCCCTTGACTTGTTAAAGCCATAACTTGAGTTCTACAAATCCTATCAAGGACTTCTAGTACTCTATAGAAAGCTAAGAGAATAAGGAACAACACTCATGTTGACCAAAAGTTCATAAGGATCATCCTTCTAGGGCAAACGTTTGATACAAGTTGGGTAACTTTCAAGCCCCCAAATTCGCATACCTCAGATGACCTGTAACTTGTCAAAGCCATAACTTGAGTTCTACAAATCCTATCAAGGACTTCTAGCACTCAAATTAAATCTAAGACCATGCTATACAACGTTCATGTTGGGGGCAAGATGAGATGACAATCACATCTTGAGCTAAACTGCCTTGAAGATATGGGTCAAACTAGGGGATTTTACACTGTCAAGTCTTAGAAACCCTAGCTTGAAATTTCTCAAACTCTTCAATCATGATGAGTTAACCTTGTAATCATCCTTAAAACATCTCAATGTATCACACCATGATCACATGGCTCTTGAATTAGGTCTCAACCTTCTCCAAATCATCAGTTGACTTAGGGTTGACCCAGTCAAACCCTAGCTGCACCAATCATGGCTGAGCCTTCTTAATCTTGCACAATGACTTGTCTAGGCTTCAAAGTGATATTCAACACTTATCATGAGCTCTCTCAAGACCTAAGTCCAACTTCATGGCTTCAGAATCATCTGATGACTTCCCACAACTCTCAAGTTAGGAGACCTACACACTTGGCTTCAACCACTCTCTCTGAGGATCTTTTAACTTCTCTGACAAGGATATCAACCCTTAAACACTTGAATGACATTCTTAGCTAGCTTCATAGTCTTGCATATCCCTTGATTGGTACTCATACCTCTTGATCTCCTGCATACATGTCAATGAAATGCAAATGATAATGCTAATGTGAATGCAACGAAACATAAGCTAGGTAAAGAAATGTTGGGCAAATTTTGGGGTGCAACAAAAGGTAGTAACCTTCTTGCATAGTTCATATAAGGGATCAGATTTGGTTGGCGGGTCTCCCACTCTCCCTTGATCTGATTAACCACCAAAGTTGAATCTCCGTAAATATTAAGGTTTTTGATTCTCAAATCAATTGCCTCCTCAATACCCATGATACATGCTTCGTATTCGGCTTCGTTATTGGTACATGGAAATGTTAACCTTTCGGTGAATGGTATATGAGAACCATGGGGAGTTGTAATGATCGCCCCAATTCCACTACCGTAGGAGTTAACTGCACCGTCAAAGATCAATTTCCACTCGGAACCCAACTCTGGACCTTCGTCAAGCAACGGCTCATCACAATCCTTCATATTCAAGTACATAATGTCCTCATCAGGAAAATCAAACTTCATCGGCTGGTAGTCGTCAATCGGTTGCTCTGTGAGATACTCCGACAGAACACTCCCTTTAATAGCTTTCTGGGAGGCGTACTGAATGTCATATTCTGTCAGAACCATCTGCCATCTAGCAATCCTCCCTGACAGTGCTTGCTTTTTGAATAGGTACTTAATCGGATCCATCTTCAAAATTAACATGGTTGTATGGTTTAACATATACTGTCTTAGGCGTTTGGCAGCCCAAGCAAGTGCGCAATAAGTTTTCTCCAACATTGAGTATCTGGATTCATAGTCTGTGAACTTTTTACTCAAGTAGTAAATTGTATGCTCTTTTCTTCCAGTCTCGTCATGTTGACCGAGAACACAACCCATGGAATTCTTAAGAACCGTTAAGTACATTATCAACAGTCTTCCAGCCACCGGGGGCATCAGTATTGGAGGTTCCTGTAGGTACTCTTTTATCTTCTCAAACGCCCCTTGGCAATTTTCGTTCCAGACGGCCGCCTGATCCTTCTTCAATAGTTTAAACAATGGTTCATGGGTGGCTGTGAGGTGAGATATGAACCTTGCAATGTAGTTCAATCTACCCAGGAAGCCACGAACCTCTTTCTCGGTCTTTGGTGCTGGAATTTCTTGAATTGCCTTGATCTTCGCAGGATCGACCTCAATACCTTTCTCGCTGACAATGAAACCCAACAGCTTCCCTGACTGTACACTGAAAGTACACTTCTTTAGATTCAGCCTAAGTTTGAACTTCCTTAATCTCTCAAACAGCTTTAGAAGATTCACCAGATGCCCCTCCTCCGTTTGGGACTTTGCAATCATATCATCGACATAAACCTCAATCTCATGATGAATCATGTCGTGAAAAAGAGTTACCATAGCCCGCTGATAAAATGCCCCTGCGTTCTTCAAACCAAAAGGCATTACTTTATAGCAGAACATCCCTCATGGCGTAATAAAAGTCGTTTTCTCCATATCCTCCGGTGCCATCTTGATCTGATTGTAGCCCGAAAAACCGTCCATGAAAGAAAACACTGAGTATCGTGCGGTGTTATCAACAAGCACGTCAATATGGGGGAGTGGGAAATCATCCTTTGGGCTCGCTCTATTCAGGTCCCTATAGTCAACAGACATCCTGAATTTTCTGTCCTTCTTAGGCACGGGCACGATGTTTGCAACCCACGGAGGATAATTGTTCACAGCAAGAAATCCAGCGTCCAATTGCTTCTGAACTTCTTCTTTGATCTTCACTGCCATATCTGGCCTGGTTCTTCTAAGCTTCTGTTTAATGGGAGGACATTCTTCTCGAAGAGGCAGGCGATGAACTACAATGTCTGTTTCTAGTCCAGGCATGTCTTCGTATGACCAACCAAAGACATCCTTATACTCTTGGAGCAATTCAACCAATCTTTGCTTGACATCACTTTGTAGCGTGGCCCCTATTCTGACTTCCTTCTTATCTTCCTCTGTTCCTAGGTTGACGACTTCAACTTCCTCCTGATGAGGCAGGATGACCTTCTCCTCTTGTCTTAACAATCTGGCAAGCTCTTCGGGCAGGTCTTCGTCTTCTTTGATCTCTTCTTCCGCTTGAAAGATCGGATTATCAAAGTCACACCGAGTCATAGACGAGTCTGAGTCGGTGGTATCTGAAATGTGTAACCTGCAATGATGATGATTTTATGCTTAAATGATATGCAAACAAACAAACACAAACCACATTGCCATTTTATTGTTAGGAAAATAAAAACAAGAAAAACAAGGATCACAAATTTTGAATGAAAAGATGCCTTTTTGATTGATGATAAAGAAGATTGTTCACACACATAACAGATAGGGCCCTACAAATAAAGACCACTATGTTCCGGGCCGAGCATAGGGCAATACATTAATCAAAACAAAGCAATTACTCTTCATAGGTCACAGAGATAACTTCTTCTACAGTCCAATTCTTCAAACCCTGGCCAGGGATACATGGCTTGATCCACGCATCCATGTCACAATCGCTGTCTCCTTCCTCGTCAGATACGGCATTGATCCTTTCGAATATCACCCCCCCTAGTGAACTGAACAGGCCCCTTGTAGCGAGGGGCGCTTTGTGAAGAGGATGCATATGGGTTGTATCCCAATCCAAACTTATCTTGTTTGTTGGGGACGCTCACCACTTGCCCCCACCCCTGTGCTGATCTGGACTTCACTACGGCTTGTGGTTCCTTGTAGGATGACATAACAACTTCTGGCGCTTTGGCTTCAGCTGGTGCCTTCTCCTTGATTTGGACAGTCTCAAAGGCTTGGCATAGTGTTTCATGAATTTCACCATCGACCTCCACATATTTGAATGAAGACAGATGGCTCACCATGATGTCCTCCTCTCCGCAAACAGTCACAATGTTGCTGCCCACCATGTACTTCAATTTTTGGTGCAGGGTTGATGTTACAGCTCCTGCTCAGTGTATCCAAGGCTGACGCAAAATACAACTATACGCTGGTTGATATCCATTATATAGAATACTGCATCAAAAATCTCAGGACCGACCTGAATTGGCAAGGTCAGCTCCCCAAACACGGACCTCCTCGTCCCATCAAATGCTCTAACCACCAAGTCACTCGGAGTACATATTATCCCTTGAGTGTCCAGCTTCATGAGGGATTTCTTGGGCAGCACATTTAGTAACGACCCAGTATCTACCAATACATGAGACAAAACAACTCCTATACACTCGATGGATATGTGTAACACCGAATTGTGATTCCTCCCTTTTGGTGTTAAGTCATAGTTAGTGAAACTCAACCCATTGCCTGTGTTGATGTGGGCCACCATCCCTTCCAACTGATTCACGGATATCTCTTGAGGGACGTAAGCATTATTCAAAACCTTGAGCAAAGCATTCCTATGAGCTTCAGAATATAACAACAATGACAAGATGGAGATTTTTGAAGGAGTCTGTTGTAAATGATCCACAACCTTGTAATCACTCCTTCTTATCAAACGCATAAACTCCTCTGCCTTCTCCAACAAGGTTCCCTTCCCGCTATTTTGAGAACCCTCTTCAACTACTACCTTCCCTTTTCCTTTGTCAGTTTTTCAGCATTTACTTCAGGAGGTGCAAATACCCTTCCACTTCGAGTCATTCCTCCAATTCTTACCAGATTGTCAATCAAGTCCAAGGGAGAACTTTTTAATTCCTGCTTCTGCCCGTTGCAATAGACCTCGGCCCCATAGTTCCAAGGGATCGCCTTAGAGCTCTTATATGGAATAGGTCATGCCTTTGTAAATATGATAGTAGGCTGTGCTAGAGGCGCAGAAATGGTAATTGTTTTGTAAGGGATGGAGATGGTGGCCACCTCATCCTCCTCTTCACTTATCATCTTTTCATCATCCTTCTCCTGAATCCTGTCAAATTGTATTATATTGTCATCCATCATACGTTGCACATGGTTCCTCAGATTTAATCATCCCTCAAGACAAGTCACACAGTCTTCGCAATCTTTCCCACAACCGGGGAACACCCCACCTTCTAATAACTTACTCTTCACAAAGCTTAACGGAGTCTTCAAATCCTCCACACTAGACACCAAGTTCAAGCCTTCCTCACTGGCAATAGCATTCACACCATCGGCCCCTCCATGGTTAGGCATGAGGTTTTAGACGATATTTGGCGCATCATGATTAAAGTTGATAGCCTTGATGTCGACAAGGTCTTGTACCTTGTGTTTAAAGGCTTTGCAGTTGTCGATGTGGTGGCCGGGTGTGCCAGAGTGGAAGTCACACCTGGCGTTGGCGTCATACCCGGGAGGTGGTTGACCAGTTAGAGGTGCCATTGTCCTTTTATGGACCAACTGGAGCTGTATTAGATGTTGCAATAATTGGGTGTAAGGCATTGGTGGTGCGTCAAAGTGCCTATCTATCATCCTTCTCCAGTCTTGGAACTGTATCGGTGCATGATTTTGTTGTTGAGGTCGTTGTTGTTGCTGTTGTTGACGTGGTTGTTGTTGTTGTTGTTGTTGAGGTTATACCGCCGGAATGGCAGTACTAGCTACTTGTGGGGGTTGTTGATAGTATGGCTGTTGTCGATGTTGGTTCTGATTCTGATTCCAATTTTGATTCTTAAAACCTAACACTGCATTTGTCTCATTCTCCCTTTTTTAATACCAAAGTTCTTCCTTCCACCTCCAGATGAGGTCCCTTCCCCTGCTTGTATCTTTCCCAACTTAATCCCATTTTCAACTCTCTCGCCTGTAATGATCAAATCTGAGAAGCTTCCAGACATGTTGCATATCAATTTCTCATAATATACACCAGGCAATGTAGCTACAAACAAGTCAATGAGTTCTCTCTCCACCATCGGAGGTTGAACCCTTGCAGCCAGCTCATGCCACCTCTGGGCGTACTCCTTAAATCCTTCATTATTCCTTTGCGATAGGTTCTGTAACTGTACACGATTCGGTGCCAGATCACTGTTATACTGGTAGTGTTTGACAAAAGCTTCTGCCAAATCCCTCCAACTTCTGATATGGACTGGCTCTAGTCCCATATACCATTCTAAGGACAAACCTGACAAGATATCTTGAAAGAAGTGCATCAGCAACTTCTCATCACCGGAGTACGCAGACATCTTTCAGAAATAGGAGCGAAGATACACCCTTGGACATGTTGTTCCTTTGTATTTATCGAAATCTGGTAGTTTGAACTTTGGAGGAATCCTAAGTCCTGAAATCAATCCTGGATTGGACATGTCAAGACCCATAGCATTCTGGTAGGACACCACTGCCATCCACTCGAGCTATCAATTGTTGAACCAGAGTTCTTAATTGTTCCTGCCTATTGGCTACCCCTTGCATCATTTCCATGAATTGTGCCATCCTTTCGCGAAATTCCTGAAGCTCTGTCTGAATCTGTTCCATGGCTCTTTGCTGATTTCCTCGTGTAGAATACCGGTGAATCGGTTGAACTTCAATCTTGAAACAAACTCTGAAGAACCACAGGTAGAGGTAAGGTTAACAGTAACAGAACACCTATAATGCAAATGAAGAATGATGCAAAATGCATGCAAATGTATTTCAGGGAAATTTCTCCCCTTGATTCTAGTTCCACGCACATGGTAGGAGAATGTAAAACCACAGAGATAGCCGAAAAGAAATCTTCCCATATATAAGATGAGCCATATAATATCAACATACAACATCACAAGAGTACCATAAGATAAGCACGACCTCATCCAATAGTCCTGGTAATGGTCGGAAATACAAAACAACAAACAAACAAGGGAAAATACATCAGGTACAACGTAGATTCTGGAACTCTTCTAATAGCTTCTTTGTGTCCGGATGATCGGGCCTGTCGATCAATCCCTGAATAAGCGAGTACCTCTTCTTGATAATTTCCTGCAAATCTTGGGCGTAGTCTTCCCAAGCGCCCTCCCCAAAAGTGTCTTCAAGTCTTGGTTTCTTCAAGTCTAACCTCAGCTTGTTTTTTCCAACGTTGCAAGAGCTTCGTGGAGTTTGCGATCGCTTTCTAGGAGGCGCATGTATTCACCAAGATATTTTTGAATTTTAACTTGAAGCTGAGCTCTCAAACTATTTACCTTTTGACGGAGTTTGTCTTCTCTTTCTTTGTTGTTGGTTAAAAGAGCATTCATTGAGCTTCAAACTTGGATATGCTCAGATGAGCTTTCTCCAAGTCCTTCTTTTTGCTTGAGAGGACATCACTGACGCTTTTCAAAGCTTTACCCACTCGTTCTCGGTAACTAATCTCCTTTGTCAATTGCGTATCCATCTTGTTTACTAACTTCGTCTGCTTCTTAGACATGTGAGTGGCTTCACTCTTCTCGCTCCTAAGCTGAGTAATTTCCTTTTCCAGCTCTTCATTAGCCCTACACAGCTCTTCTTTCTCAGCCCACAGTTGATTATATTTTTGCACATCAACTGTCATAGGCTCTGTAACCACTGATGGGTATAAGGGTTCCCTTACTGGAAAAGGGAGAATAGTCTCTCGACTCTCTCCTGAATCCATCCTATGTAAGGTTCATAGGCTTTGGAATTGCTCTTGCCCAAATACAGTTTTCCTCTATGATGGATGTTGCTCCAAGCCTGCTGCAAACTAGTTAGGGTAGTGGCATCAACTAAGCCTGTGAAGTAGAGAGATTCCCGCAATTCTTCCTCCTTAGGGGGGGCTCTTAAAGCGTAGCCAAATTTCCTGATGGCGAGAGCTGGGTTATAATTTATGCCTCCTTTCCTCCCAATCAGAGGAACATTGGAAAAATCTCTGCAACTGTAGACAATCTCCTTACCCAAGAGGTCTCTATCAAACCAAACAACATTTTCTGCTCTTAAACCCATGAGTCTTTCTGGCCAACCGACAGTACTGGCAAGGTCAATAAAAGGTCCGGACTTTGGAAGATGTGAGGCAAACCAATTGTACAACAATGAGGTACAACAAGAAACAGTCTTCCCTCTCCGGTTCTCATTCTGGTAATGAGTGGAGTGATAAACATCGCCCAAGAGAGTTGGCACTGGATTCTTCGAGGCAAAAATACAGCAAGCATCCCAATCTACAAAGTCGGGCAAGTTAGGGAACAAGACTATCCCATAAATACAGAGCGCCAAGAATGCATTAAAAACAGACCAACACCCTTCCTTGGCAAAATGTTGAACCTTACATACTAAGAATGGCAATGGAAACCCAGGCACTCTGCTTCTCCTTACCAGCTTTCCATTTAATTCAGAGACAACCACATGCAGAGAATCAGCTAGCTTAGCCAAATTGGGCTCTTCTTCAGAATGCATAAAGGGCATCTTATTCAACACTGAAATTCCTAATAACTGAGCAAACTCTTCCAAGGCGGGTAACAGGACGTACCCAGGGAAAGTGAAACAGCGTAACTGAGGGTCGTAAAATTGTAGTAGTGCGTGGAGACCCTCCAACTCATACTTTGAAACTCTGCGGGCAAGACCTAAGATCTTCCCATACTTCTGCTTGAAGTCCTCCATAACTCCATGCTCCACTCCAAAAATGAGACCAACCAAAGACTTCACATCTCGTTTCGGGAACTTGTAAATGACTGCTTTCTTGAGACCAAGCTCCATGGCAATAGTGGATTGAGATTACTAGAATCAAGGAGAGGGTATACACCTGAAACACAGATACATGTTAATGTCAAAATGCAAATGCAACAGAGGATCAAGTTGTTGTGTTGTTGACGAAGATGGACCAGCGCTTCGCTTTGATGGCAATACAACACTAGCATAAGGATCCCACTGTAACTGTTCATACTGACGGGACAAACAGGTAGCTTGAAGGTCAAGGTTCCTTTCAAACCCAATCCCTCTCACAGGTATGGACCTAATCTGAGAAGGTTCGGCATCCTATGTGGTTGTCAGCGTCACAGACTTTCGAGAAATGGTGATACGTTCACCATTTCTGGTTTGGCATCATTGTCTCACGAAGCGGCCTCACTTAGCTGACTCCCAAGTGATTGGTCTCCAGAGTCGACAACTTTCAGATCCAACACCCTTTCTTGACCAATGCACAAGATAGGATGTCTTCAACTGAAAACCTTGTCTGAATGTGAATTTCATGGAGACTAGTGCATGCCTAACGTGCAGGTCCCCACTACTCTCTACTCTAATGCTATGTGTATCCTCAAGCCTGGGTTTTGGCTTATCTCTCAATGGAACATCCCCTCCACAGTACAACAAAATGATATATATATATATATATATAACAATGGTGAAAGTAAAATACAATAATAAAAATGAAAATGCAACACATATACACATATATACACACCCAAAGACAAAACACACAAGCACTAGGATTGACTCACATAGGGGATGGGAAAAGTCCCCAGCAGAGTCGCCAGTTATCGCATCGCTGCGAAGAGGGGCCGGCAATGATAGAAGAGTCGCCACCATTCGTTATTTATCCCAAAGAGAGGGAAAGGAAACGATCATAGAAAACCTACGAAAAGGGAATAAGACAGGTCATCGCAACCAAATCTCGGGTTCGGGAGTCGGTTACACAAGGGGAAGGTATTAGCACCCCTCACGTCCATCGTACTCGACGGGATCCACGCTTGTTGTCTAGTCTATAAGGGTGTAAAACTATCTATGCTAAAGGCCACAGGGACAAAGAAAAGAAAAATAGACTCGATAGAGCATTGCCGCTCTATGCCTACATATTCCCTCGTGCAATGAGAAAGTCAGAGTCAACGTAGTTCAGAAAACTACGGGTGAAGGTGGGGGAAGGTTGCTCGCCAAGACATCGCCATCTTGTGCCTACGTATCCTCGTCTAGTACGAGAAATCAGAGCAAATGTAGTTCGGGCGAACACGACCACAGGTTGGTTCAAGTGTTTTAAAACCGAGTAGGGTTAAACAGTGGTTCCAGCAGTTTAGGGACGATGCCTGTTTGCGGTAGAACCAAAGCTTAACAAAACTCTTTCTGAAAATGGTTTTCCAATTAAGATCCCGAAGGATAAAAAGATTTGATGTTTTTATTTTTGTGTTTTTTAAGACAAGAAGTGGATTGATTTATGGTTTGAAACTCGTGTCACACTAAAGAGTATGACTCGAGAGCGAATGCGTCGCATATCGCCCAAAGGGCATACGCTAAACACTCTAGATAGTTGAGAGGGGGCCCCCCCAACCATCATTCCTCGAGTACTTAAGTCTCGTAGCGTATGACACAGATCTTTATTTATTAAGTGTTTTGAATTGTTTAGGAGATGAGAAGAGAAAGACTCTAATTAAGGGGAAACTGGACCCTAAAGTTATCATGCATAATGCTCCTAAAGTCGGGGTGAAAGGGAATGAAACTATCCTAATGTTGTCATGAAAAGGATTGAACACCTAATTTCTCTCCTACTCCCATCCTAAACGGAGGGACTAGGAATCCTAGGGGGATCATGGCACAAGGCCAAGTAAACACTAAATAATTCACTCACAAACGAAATAGGGAAGAAATGAAATTGACATGCAATGCGGGCATATGAGATACAAAGAAAAGATGCATACACCAAGAAAAGAGGGAGGAAAAAGTGTGGGGCAACCACCACCACAAGCACATCTCAACCAACATTTCTTAAGATTCACACAATGCAATGCAAACAAAACAATGTAAATAAACACCAAAGGAGGCAAACAAACACCAAAATTCATGGCAAGTTTAAAGCATACACAAAGCACATTAATTTGTAAATTCAATTAAAAATAATAAAAGTAAAATGGAAAAATAAAGTGAAATTGATGAAAAATAAATTGGCACAATAAAATATTAAAATGATTTTTTTGGATTTTTATAGTATTTAAAACTATTTTCAAATAAATAAAACAAAAACAAGAAACAATTAAAATAAAACAAAGAGAAATGAAATAAATATAAAAAACAAGTCACTAAAAATAAGAAAGTGTCTCCCCCAAGGCTTGAACCCAAGACCTTGGGGCTGCAGGCTCAAAACAAAGCCAGTTCTACCACTCATATGCGTGTGAAATGAAAAGGAAAAAGAAAGAAAAAATATTAAAAGTGTGAAAATAATTAAAAAGGAAGCAAAACCGCCCCCGCTGGGGGTCGAACTCAGGTTCAAGGCATGGCAAGGCAAGGTTACAACCACTGGGGTGGCAATACATCTGTTGTATCAAGCCACCCCATGCGTATAAGTACCAAGATGCGCGCGCATTTCTGGGCTGGGCAACTTCTCAAGGCAAGTTGAAGACAAAATGTCAAAAAAACGGTTTCGCTCTAACTTCATCAAATCTTATCCAAATTCCATGAAATAAAAGTCTATCCTGCTTGATTTTTCATGAGGATTGCAATGGTATCAACCATATTTTAAAATAATGCACACATCACAAAATTCGAATGAACACGCAATGGAGAAACTTGAAGTGCATTTTGAAATCAAAGAACCAAACCAGATGCATTTAAAGTCATGTAATGGCCTGAGCAAGTTTCAAATATGATGTTGGATGAGTTCAAACAAGAAAATTAGTCAAAGGATCTTAGAACAAGGAAATGGTATGTGAGTATTAAGTTGGTATGTGAGTAGGAAAAGATAATGATAGATAGGTTTTAATAGCAGTGAAAAATGAATTCCACAATAAAGATCTTGAACATCAAATCCTGGCCTGAATTCCACTTAGACATACATGATGACACTTCCCTCTATAAGCTCAAATAAGCAAAGAACCCTACTAAAATCCTAACATCCTAACTCAGGCTTATGGCACCTCAAACAGAAATCCATGGTAAGATAGCATGGATACTCAGATTCACTCACACACATAGCTAGCAGTAGCCTTCAAAGAAGACAGTTATCAAAATCACATCGTATGCAAGCTAGCCAGATCCAGTATCACCATCATATGTCAACAAAGTCTAAAACTCCAAGGATTCAAAACAGGTTCATGACAGTCCTTACTTGGTACCTCAATTATGTTCCAAAACCAACAGTAATTCAATGCACTAACCAATACCACTTAACTTCTAAAACCTGGCAGCAACCAACATGATAATGCCAAATCCTAAATGCACCATGTATTGCCTCATCACACATCCACATTCCCAAAAGCAACGAATCCCAAACAAATACCCTAATGATAGTCTAGCAGCAACTGTAATGAATTGAACAAGCTTGACAATGTTGATCACCATATGCTTCAGCAGCATCCAAATGAATCATCTCACAAGAGGTTATAACAAAAATACATTGTGACCTGACTGACAGCTAAACAACAATGCTTATAATTCAAAGGAGTTGGCACATTAAAACTTGGAAATGGCTTGACAGAACCAAAACATCTTTAAAAACAAATGGACCAACAATGCACTGTATATTCCAAACTGTACTTGCACATGCTAACTAGAACATGTAGTACATTAGCAGATCCTGGCCTAAGCTAAAGTTTCCAATAACAGTCAACAATTCCCATGCTAAACCAACACATACCAGTTAAATAACAAAAGATATGGTCTGCCCCTAACCAACTTCAAAACAGTCCACAATGAAACAATGAGTTCATGGATCAGAAGCTAACAACATTCAGAAGATGATAGTCAAGATGCTTTGGTACTTCAATCAGTGCATATTGATGACTTCCAATTACCATTCTGGCAACGACTCAAAGAGCAAAAACTTAAGAAATCTCTCAATGCAAGAACAAAATTGAAGAGGTTCTATTAAGAAAAAAGAATCAACCACATGCTTACATTGTGAACAGAATGCACACACATGCTTAGCACCAGCAGACCAACTTAAACTGGTCTCACCATGAAATGCACAGTCATGACAGCAAAAAGAAAAGTTTAACAAACTCATTTCTCCCCAAATCCCCTTATATGGCAATCACAACAGTAAACAAATCCTCTCATCATGTGAAATGAAACTGGTAGTAGACAAGAACAGCTAACAAACTCAGTCTCTAAGAGCAGTCCTATATGGATTCAAGGTATTATGTCCTTACAAAAGTGATTTCTAGGAAACAAGTTCAAACCAAATACTTAATCAACATAGCAGCAATAGGATCAAATACTTGACATGACTAGAAAGTAGGATTATGGCACAGTGGTTCATGATCCATAACAATGATCAACTCATCTTGCTTGAAACAGAAGCAAATACCAAACTTAGCATGACAATGCACATACCAGTTCCCCATAATGCCTTAAACAACATATTGGCATAACATCTAGACAGAGGCAAAAACAACATGTTAGACACAACCACTGCCAACCATCAAATTGTAGGCCTAAAACAAATACTTTAAGACAATCCATAATGTAAACAACAAAAGCTAGACAGATCCATATTAATAAAAATAGTTCACCATAACAGTTGTAAATTTCACAAATGAAGGTGACAGTCTTGGTCAGCACAAAGCCACACAATCACACCAAATCCTTATGGAAGTTGCAACTCCAAAGTGACAACTCCTAAACATAACAATGTTCAAGATCAAACAAACTAAATTCGACCTCTTCATGCTAACAGTTCTCAAAACAACTGGTGGTTATTTCATCGTAACAATGTTGAATCAAAGTACTTAACATCACAACTGCATAGAGCCAAATGTATATCCTACTAGCATTCTTAATAGAAAATGCACATGATGGATACCATATATACTTGACAGCATGATTATCAAACCAATTCAACATGATAATGCATAAACATATTCACCAAAAAAATCAATCAACACATGATGCATAATGAGTGTGTTTAGGACTACATACCTCTGGTAGATCCCTCACAACAAGCTAGCAGCAAAAAGGCAAGAATCCCTTCCCACTTAGCAAGCTTGCAAATTCCTTCTTTTTGAAGCGAAAGGTGATTTTTAATGACAGTTCTAACAAGTGGTGTTCCAGCTAGTTTTTAATGACTTGGACAGTTGGTACAACATAAATATGTGGTGTCCAAAGTGTTAAAGAGTTTAGAACTGGTCTAGGCAGTGTGTTACATCATCTTATGCAAAAAAGTCAATGTTCATGGTGTGGGAAGTTGACTTTTTGGGTTATGGTGTTTTTGACTGGTTTAATGGTTGTAACACCTTCTAAACATGATTTTGAGGTTGTGTGGATATTTTTTGAGGTGATTCTATGGTTAAAAGGGTTGCTGGTATGAAACTTGCACAAGGCAGTTTTTTTGTGGTTTTGGAAGATTTCTTTACTTTCAAGCAAAGAGGGAAAGAGGATGAGAGATGTGTTTTCTTTGGGGTTTAGAGTGCTCTGGTGTGTTTTGAAGAGTGGTATGAGGTCTCTATTTATAGGCCAAGAGAGGCATTGGGGCAGATTTGAAGTTTTAAGCTTTTTGGGGTAGTTTTGGAAGAAAATCTATCCAATATCATGTGGCAGATGTGCTCATCAGTCCCTTGTCTCAATGCAGGGAAAAAAATAAGTGAAATGAAGGACATGAGGTGACTGAAGTGAGGCTAGAGGCTGCAACTACAAGTCTTCACCAAAAAGTTTCTCTTTCCTCTATTTTTGAATAAAATAATGTCCACTTGCTTGCAACTTGCGAACTCTACCAAATCTAATTATTTCTTCATTTTCTAACCATCATCCTCTCTAAATATAAGATTAAGACATGATCCAATGGTTGAAAATGGTCCAAGTGGCTAAAAAGTGAATTTGTGAAAAAGTGGAAATGGTGCACTCAAGTGTGGAGACCCCAACTTTCTGGATTCATAACTCTTAATTCATAAGGGCTATGGAGGAGTTCCACTACTTTTTGGAAATCCCTCATGGAGCTCTACAACTTTCATGTTTACATGATCTTCAGATTCCAAGTGGAACTAGGTCAAAAATCCCTCCAAAGTTGGCCGAAAACATAATTTGCAAGGGCAAAAGACTTAGAATTTTTCTATGTGTTTTCCCCTCTTGTAATGATTTTGATCACAACTCCCAATCTACTCATTTTTTGCACATGGAACTCTGTGATACTTTTGTAGGATTTGTCAAGACCTTTCCAACAAGCTTTGAACCACCTCAATTGGATGTGTGGTTAAAGAGTTATGGTCTTGCCCCTTTCAAAACCCTAATTTCCCGATTTCTCGATTACTCCTCCATCCTTGATCCAATGGTCATGAAACTTCATGGATAGGTATAATATGGCATTAGGAACATTTTTTCTACACACTTTGAGGTCAAATTCCTTATGGTTGAAGAGTTGACATTTTGGTCAACGAAACGATCGATCGATGACTACCGAGTCAGTTGTTAATGTTCTGGGTCTTCTGAGGCCTTGAAACTTCTTGAGTGGACTTCACTAAGCCATATGAGTTTCATGGAACATAATTCCATCATTGGAACACCTTTTAAATCGAAAGTCAAACTACAATTGACTTTTCATGATTAGAAACCCTAATCGGGAATCCTGAACTGCACTGTCTTCAATCTTTGGGTGACAACCTCAAATTGGACTCATACTTGACCCATCGGAGTATCTTTGATGATGTGGAGATTTAGTTCTTGGAGAATCAATCCAACACATTGACTGATTAAACCGTCGAAACCTTAATTTTTTACTGCACGGAACCCTAATTCACCCCTTTTTGCCTAGACAATGTGCTGGTGAATTGATTGACCATTTCCCCTCCATAATGACCTCTGAGGTACTCAACAAGACTCTACCAATGATCACACCAATGAAAAATCTTCATGGACCCCTTGAAAACCTTCTTATGGTTCTTTGATATTGAGCTATGACACACCTCTCCTTTCTAGGAGCTCAGATATCTTCATGATGATGACATACACACAACAACCTCTGCCAATGCCTCTGCTTGAGCTTGTGGTCAATAAGGCTCTCCTCTTAGATAGAAAACACAAACACTTTATCCCCTGTAAGAACTATGCTATGCAAATTCAAGATGCTAAAATGCAATGAAACATAAGCCAAAGATTAAGAAAAAGGTTGGTCAAATTTTGGGGTGCAACACTACCCTCATTCTTACGACCTCCTAACCAGTACAAACGACATGCCTCTACAAGGCTCCTCAGAGATCTCTCTAAAACTTAAATAATTCAAAAAGGGTCTTGCAAATACCTATGAAGTTCAATCATCATCTATTTCTCGTGGGTTTCAAAAGAAGAAGTTTGGATTTATTGGAAATTTGTGAGAAAAATATTTGAAAGAAGGATTGCTATTTTCACCACAAGGAATTCATCAAGTCATATTCTTCACAAAGTATAAATTCAAAATTTTAAGATTTAAGAATGTTATCATCCAATCTCAAAAGTTCAAGTTTTGTTTCAAGGACTCATGAGGATTCAAATTCCCAAGAATTTTAAATTACTACTCCAAGACCCAAGATTACACAAGTAGATTCCAAAGTTCTAAAACGCTCAAAATTCTTTTGTAAATTTACGTTTCTTTCAAAAGAAATTCTAATTCATGCCATTTGAGGAGATTAATGTGAGACTTGATTTACGAAGTACAAGTTCTATATTTCAAATCATTTATTCAAGATGCAAGAATGATTCTCAAAGGTTCAAAGTATAATCAAAATGGGGAAGGTCTACATTTACTTTAAAAATTCAAAAGTTGTTACTTAATTTTTTACTGTGAAAGGTTCACCATTCAAGTTTGTATGCAATTTGCACAAGGCTTGTTTCCAAAGTTCGAAGATGTAAATTGAGTTCAAGAAGAATTCCAAAGTCTAAAAGTCATTAAAGCTCAAGTAGATTCATTTTTTAAACTCAAGTTATGAGTAGATTTATTCAAGAATTAATTGTTCAACACAAAAGGCAAAAATGAATACATAAGTTTTATATGTCATTCCAAGCTATCCTTACAAAATAAAAAGTGAATTTCTATTGAAAAATTCTACAAGGTGAACTTGGATACAAATCAATACCATTCTAAAAATAAAAACAACAACATCAGATGCTACTTCATCAAATGTTTCAGTCTGCTCTCTGTTCCTAGCGTTGCAATTCGTGTTGTAGGCAAACACTCGAGCTGAAACGAAACCATTCACCATCATGCTATTACGAGTCCACGCCTCTACCCTGCAGATGTTAAATAGAGGAAATTGTTATTATTAGTGAATATGGAATTTATTTGAAATATTTACGGAAGTAGGTACACGAATTTGGTTTAGGAAGACTAGGAAGGTTGGTTGAATCTCTAATATCCAGTTACCGCTAATGTGTTGGAACAAGATCAGTATTCATTACGTATTTCTCAAACCTGCAGACAAGATCCAAAACAATCAGTCAACCCTCATCATTTGTTACCATACAAAATCTAGAAAATTTATTTTGTTGCCAAAATAGAGCTTCGATATGTTTCAAGACAAAAAAATTTTGTTTCCAAAACAAGAATGGTCACATTATCAGACAAAATCAAATCGAATCAGAAATTGGCAAAAGGCATTCAAGAGTTATCCAAAAACAACACCCAAAATGTTTTATTTAAAATAGAAATCATATTCAAGATGTTTGATGCCGATTCAATCTGAAAGTTTATAAATGGCAGAATACACAGAAGAAAAAGACAGAATCAAAAAATCCTAAATTACAAACACAAAGACAAAGAGAAGAGTTTGGGGAAAACTTATCTTCATTTTGGTCGGGATTGTCACAGAGGCACCAAAATCATCGCCGCCGGGAACCACCATTGTTACCGTGGGTATACTTTCTTTCTTTTTTTTTGTTGACTCTCATTTACTGTTTTTTAGGTTTTTGCATCTTATGGAGGAAAGAAGAAGTTGAAAAGAAGGAAGAAAGAAAAGAGAAGAAAGAAGACGAAGAAGTGAAGGAAAGAGAAGAGAAGACGAGAATCGCGGTGAGGAGAAAGAGAGAAGAAGGAAACATCAGAAGAAGAACGGAGAGAACGAAGAAGTAGAAGGGGAGAAGAGAGAAAGTTGAAGCAAAGAGAAAGGAGAAAGGAGGGGGGCGCCGCAGAGAAGAGGAAGGGAGATTTAGGGTTTGAAACCCTGTTCCCCGTTTTGTTTATTTGTTGACCCGGGTTGGGTCCGGTGGGCCTAACCACCACCGGCCCAACCTATTTGTTTTTTTTTTCAGTTTTTAATTTTTGTGTTTTGTTTGTTTTTAACTTGGGCTTGGCCCAATCTGTCTTTTTAATAATAAAAATAATAAAAACAATAACAAAAAATATAATAAAAAACATATATATATATATATATTGTCGCTACCGCGAAAATAAGGTGCCGGCAAAACAGAAGAGTCGCCACCTTTCGTTATTTATCCCTCAGAGCGGGAAAGGAAACGATCGAAAAAACCTGACGAAAAGGTATAAGACAAGGTCATCGCAACCATTGTCTGGGTTCGGGAGTCGGTTACGCAAGGGGAAGGTATTAGCACCCCTCACGTCCATCGTACTCGATGGGATCCACGCTTGTTGTGTTTATATGACGGGTTGGTTTTATCTATCTACCTATCAAGGCTGGTCTTAAAAGGAAAGAAAATGACTCGGCAAAGCGTCGCGCTTTATGCCTACGTATTCTCATCAGAGAATGAGAAATCAGAGTCAACGTAGTTCGACTAACTACGGGTTACGGGGAAGGTGGCTCGCCAATACATCAGTATTGTGCCTACATACTCTCAACAGACATGAGAGATCAGAGCTTACGTAGTTCGGGCTAATACGGATTACGGGAATTCAGATTCATCTGTTTTATCGAGTAGGGTTAACAAACAGTTCCAGCAGTTTGGTGTACGCAGCTCGACCATTGGAGACTTAAGCGTTACCGTTTGCGGTAGAACTGGGAGTTAACGACACTCTTTTCTTCAAAAAAGCTTCCTTTGAATTATGGGCCCACGGGGCAAAAAGGTTTGAAGTTTGTTTTCTGTCTTTTACAAAAGAACTGTCTTTTATGTTTGTTTGCAACCAATATCATACTAGAGACTATGACCTGATAGTGAATGCGTCGCATGTCACCCAAAGGGTGCCATACTAAACCTCCAAGCTGTCGAAAAGAAACTCTCCGACAACCCTTTCTCAGATAGCTTAAGGCTCGTAACGTACAACCTCAGTTAACCTTTATTTTTGTATTTTAATTTGTTTTGAGATGAGAAGAGAGAGGGACAACTAAGGGGAGACTACCAAGTCCTAATGTTGTCATGCCAAGGATTCATCCTATGATTGTGGTTTGAAACAGGGATCTCCTAGAAGTTATCATGCATAGGTTTCAACCTAAAGTTCTAATCATCACGTCCTTATCAAAGGAAGTGAGATTCCTAGGGGATCGTGTCAATGGTAAACAGAGACAGATAAAGCACCAGCTTAAACAGTAAACAGTAAACGACTGTAAAATGCATGCAATGCAAGTGAGGGAGGAAATGTGTGTCGGGCATCAGCCTCCAAAAGCTCATCTCGACCTCAAGCCAGATATGAATAACTGCAATCATACAGAAAAAGTGAAATAAAATGCCATCAAGCAAATCACAAACCACATAGGCAAGGGAGTTGGGCTCTACCAAATACCAACAAGCAAAGCCATACAGTAAAAATACAAGCAGAGGGAACAACTCAACCTCTAGTGCAATCATGCTCCTAGATTGAATCAATCTAAATATGAACTTATTCTAATTCATCAAGCAAATCAAACAAGTCACATCAATACAGTTGCACAGCAAGAAAACAGACAGTCAAGAAAAGAAAGCAGATCAACCACCCCTGCAACTTTACAGCAAAGCAATCTTCTGACAGCAGTTTAGTCCTCAGTCTTCAACTACTCTTCAAGGCTATCATCCCTAATAGCAAGTGTCAACTTGCTTCTTCAAGCTTTTAATACATCCAACCTAGGTATCAACTTATTCTCTCTTCCTCAAGCCTCAGCTCTTCAGTAAGTTCCACCTTCAGGCTTCACCCCTAATGTCAAGTATCAACTTGGCTCCTTCAGGCTCTCAATGTCTCAACATAAGTATCAAATCACTCCTTCTTCTTCAAGCCTCAGCTCTTCAGTCAATCTCAAGTTGATCTTCTTCACAAGTGTCAACTTGGTCTTCAAGCTTCAGCTCTCTCCTCTTTACAAGTATCAACTTGTTCTTCTTCATCTACAAGCTTCAGCTTCTAAGGGTAATCTCCAAACACAAAGAAGTGTCAACTTCTAGCATTCAATCTTCTTCTAGCAAGGAACTCCATCCTCTAGCAAGGGAGAAAGATTCATCTAACAAGAGCAAGATTGGACGATTGGTAGCAGAGTGAAGACCAAAGGTCACCACTAAGCATCCTATCATCAGAGAAAGGGACCCTCAAAGGTTCTACCAACTTGAAAAGAGCCACACATCCTACAAAATGAGGGATGAGGCCTTTCCAAGAGGACCTTACATCATAGGGAAGAATGGAAGTGGTCAACATCTTCCATGTTTATGAAGGAAGAGAATCTATCTAGAAGCTCTGCCTGCAAACCCTAATCTTAACACCTAATCAACACTACACCAAAAGAAGGGAAGATCTTCACATCCAAGCTTCTTCAAGCATTACATTGCATCTTCAACGTTTCTCCATCATCCTCCAAGAGCAAAAGAAACAAAACCCTAATCTAAGGGAACTAAAGAAGTCATTCTAGTTGAATTAGTGCCTCAGGATCATCTAAAGTTAGCACCTAAACTAAAATCAAACAAAAATAGTAAACTACATTGTAAATTCCTACAAAAATTCCTAAGGAATCCTAATTAAATCATGAATCTACCATACAAAAATCAGAGGTTGAATCATCCACCAAGTTCCAAAAATAAAATCTAAATCACAAGGTATCAACCATAAACCCTAAAAATGGAGCTCTTAAAGTTTCAACCTAAAACTACCACTTATATTCATCAAAAACATCATCACATGATCAAGGGCAAAAACATCATCACATGATCAAACCAAATTCAACAAGATCAAACATCAACCATGATTATTTTAATATCAATTAAAATGTAAAAATGCCCATAAAATCAGAAAATGCATGGAATATTAATATTTTTTATCTAAAAAATACTAGATTCAATCATGAATCCATGGCAAAAAGAATGGGATTAATTGAGTTATTTTTCCATTTTTTATGAATTTTCCAATAACCATGAATAAAATGAAAAATAAAAGGCACAATATCCTTCTTGGTCCCTTAACTATACCTCGGGGTTCATTTTGGTCTCTTAACTTTAAAAAGTTCCATATTGGTCCCTTAACTCTTCAAACGTTCCATATTAGTCCTTTTTGACCTATTAGCAACGGAAAAAAATCAAAAAATCATCGCTAAATCCGTCGCTAATAGGTCAAAAAGGACTAATATGGAACATTTGAAGAGTTAAGGGACCAATATGGAACTTTTTAAAGTTAAGGGACCAAAATGAACCCCGAGGTATAGTTAAGGGACCAAGAAGGATATTTTGCCAAAAATAAAATGAAAATCAAAATAAAATGAGAAGCGCGTGGTGTGAATAGCATGAAAAATCAGTTCAATATCCAAACTGGGCCAAAAGGGGGGTGGCAGTATCAACTATGACTTAAGCCCAAAACCATCAGATTAATGAAACGCCGCGTTTCATTATAATTCAGAAATCCTTCACAAACTTTCTTTCACGCGTGGCCGTTGGATGAGGTCCTCAGTCAAAGTCCACCTTAGATCTAATGGCTATCAAGTCATCTTCAACCTTTTTGAATCTCTGAACTCAGTCCACCTGCGCGCGCTAGAGTCACCGCCGGTGACTTCTCCGATCAACCTTCCACAACCCTAACTCTCTATAGAATCCACCATTGGCCACGATTCCTTGATGAATCTTGTCCCAAATTTCCTCAGGAATCCATTCATGCCCTTAATTCATTCTAAAAACTCAAGATACGCAAGAACACAATCTCAACCGAAAATTGGAACAACCCTAATTGGTCATTAATCTCCCAATTGATGATCCAAAAACCTTCCTACCTCAATCTACAATGCATCTAACCTAACAATTCCCATTGATTCTACCTAATTTGAGCCATGGAAGAAGAACTGCATACCTGGTAAAATCGAGCAAACAGAATGGTTGAATCTTCAGATCAACCCTCAAGAACTTGCAGAATCCTTCACTAGCCCCTAATCAACCTTTTGTATGCAACCAAATGGATTGAAATGCCCTGGATTCTTGAAACCGATTCTGAGTTGCAAGCTTCCAACTCCAATGGCTACTTCACTATTCCTCCACAACTTGGCCTTGAATTTGATCTGGGATCAATCACCAACCTCAGAGCAAGCTATTGAGATCAATTTCTTGGACTGAAATGGCCTCTAACCTTGTAACAGATTGGGATTTGCAATAGGAAATTTCAAAGTGCAATCTCACTCTCCTCTCTCAATTCTCACCAACCTTGGCCCTGAATCCCTTCATATGTTTATATAGAACATGAATGAATGATCTAGAAAGTTCTAGATCACTCTAATGAGAAATTCAATATCTCACTTCACTTGAAAATCCAATCTCATGGTATGTTCAAGACAGTCCTTGCATCAGCTTGTATTCATCATGCTTTTCATCCAAATTTTCTCCAAATGAGATTATGAAAGTGTTTGGATTGAAAGGAACCTTGGTTATGCCTTGCATATTGGTTTGGCAATTGTTACTTATGATGTAAGTAACCACTTTTCAAAGCAAGTCCTCAAATTAACCCTCAATCCAAAATTGTGGCAATGTCAATGTTCTTAAAATGTGTTTTACAATCAAATTGGTATGCCATATGGCTTGGTTTGGACATGTAGATCAAAAAATCCCAATTTTCATCTTTGGTTCATTTGAAATTCATCCTTATTTAGGCCATTTTTGTGATTTTGTGAAGCAAGCTATTCCAAGCTCTCATGACCTCTTAGCTATCCTTAACACATCATTTTGAACAAGTTTGATGTTGAACGTTTTCCCATTTGAAGCTTGCAAATAGGAGTTATGGCCTTATGATTGGAATGACCTATAATCTCCAAATGACCAAAATGCCCTTGACTTGTCAAATCCATAACTTGAGTTCTACAAATCCTATCAAGGACTTCTAGTACTCTCTAGAAAGATAAGAGGATAAGGAACAACATTCATGTTGACCAAAAGTTCATAGGAATCATCCTTATAGGGCAAAAGCTTCATGCAAGTTGGACAACTTTCAAGCTCCAAATTCATAGGCCTCAGATGACCTGTAACTTGTCAAAGTCATAACTTGAGTTCTATAAACCCTATCAAGTACTTCTAGCACTCAAATTAAAGCTATGATCATGCTCTACAACAATCATGTTGGGGGAAAGATGAGATGACAATCACATATTGAGCTAAATTGCCTTGAAGATAGGGGTCAAACTAGGGGATTTTACACTGTCAAGTCTTAGAAACCCTAGCTTGAAACTTCTCAAACTCTTCAATCATGATGAGTTGACCTTGGAATCATCCTTATAACATCCCAATGTATCACTCCATGATCACATGGCTCTTGGATTAGGTCTCAACCTTCTTCAAATCATCAGTTGACTTAGGGTTGACCCAGTCAAACCCTAACTGCACCACTCATGGCTGAGTCTTCTTAATCTTGCACAATGACCTGTCTAGGACTCGAGGTGATCCTCAACACTTCTCATGAGCTATCTCAAGACCTCAAGTCTAACTTCATGGCTTCAGAATCATCTGATGACTTCCCACAACTCTCAAGTTAGGAGACACACACTCTTGGTTTCCACCACCCTCTCTGAGGCTCTTTTAACTTCTCTGACAAGGATATCAACCCTTGAACACTTGAATAACCTTCTTAGCTAGCTTCATAGTCTTGTGTAGCTCTTGATTGGTAATCATACCTCTTGATCTCCTGCACACATGTCAATGAGATGCAAATGATAATGCTAATGTGAATGAAATGAAACATAAGCTAGGTAAAGAAAAGTTGGTCAAATTTTGGGGTGCAACAGCTGCCCCTATTCAAACGGCTTGGACCTGACTGGGTGGGAAGCGAACAGCTCTCACACAATCAAGGTAAAAGACGGTTGAATGCCAACAAACTCGGAAATTTGCCAACTGCACAAGTACACGGTACTCTGGTGGAGACAAAACTTCGGAAACTGAAACAATAGCTGCGCGATAATTAGCTGGAGAAATACTAATCTGAATCTCCGTCAGGATGATTGTCTGATTTATCTGATATCATTGCATACTCAAATCATTGAGGGATCACTGGTTACACGGTAACAGGCGATCGGCCACCACCAAGGTAAACGATACTTTGATTGGTAGGCACATCTTCAGAACTGAGCATGGTAGTTGTACGGCAACTTGCTGGGGAATTGGTCACACGGTAACCGGTGATACACGGTCGACCATGCCATCAGGCATTAGAATTCCTCGGGACTCATCAGATCAACAATCAAGTTAATCATGCCATCGGGCATTCAAAGAAGTTTTTTGGGGCGTCAGCCGAACTTCGTCAGTAAGTCAGGAATAGAATTCTCGGTCAATCCTGAACCAACTAGGGGTATCTGAGCCATTGCCATCAGGCATTCCGCGTCGGCGGGGAGGACTGCTTTGACCTTGTAGTTAGACTTCATCAGTAAGTTATGGGTTTTGGCACTACCGCCAGACTTCAGTCATCAAGTCTTTAAGGGAAGTTTGAACTTCGCTGTTTAAAACCTGCTGGGGATGGCACATCTCCGCTGGGGATTCTGGAGAACTATCAAGTAACTCTGCTTCGGGGCTCCAGAAATCATTCTGGGTGAATCGACTCTGCTGAGGACTTCAAGAATCATCTTGGACAAATAACTCCACCGGGGGCTTCAAGAATCATCCTGAACCAATAACTCTGCTGGAGATTTCAGGAATCATCCTGCTCAAATACTCTACCGGGGAACACCTGCAGAACAAGAACGGTAACGACCTAGCTCATGTTTCATATGCGTATGTCTGACAATGGCGCAATGCTCCACACGGTGGAAATGCTATGCATTTAGGATAAATGCCATGCAATCATGCAAGATGCTACGACCCCATCAGCAAAATAAATGCTGAAGGGAGAATCCTCCTGTCAAGGAGAAAGAACCACTCTGGTCGAGGAGGGACTCTTCCTGTCGAGGAGAAGAAGTCACACCAATCTCAATTGGATTCCGCCTGGGGAAAACGAACTTCAGTTGACTGCTGCAGGGGGAGTAAGGTTCTTCGAGAACTTGGACTCGCTCAACTAGGTAGTCAAACCACAAACTGTTGAGGAAACGATATCAAACGCAGAAATAAACTGCACAGCCTTCGCGGCAAAACTTTCCTGGAGGTAACAACTCCGATGGGGAAATAACGAATCAGCTATTCAACACTCCACTGGGGAAAACCAATCGTGGCTTCAACGGCTTTCCGAGACTCGACTCTCTTGGGGAACTGCCAGCTCGGCTGGGGAAGAAGGAATCATCCTGCTTACTGGGGAGAGTACAACTCTGTGGGGAATTTCAATTCTCTTGGAGACTTCAGTCTGGAACTATCAATTGCTGCACGCTTCAGTACATGACTCAGCTGGGGAGATGACGTTCCTTCAGGATACATCTGATTGGGGAGAGAATCTTCTCTGCTTGGGGAAGCATACGGCGTACTGCCTGGAATATGCTATACCTGCAACAACACAAACAAACAGACAAGATGCCCTTCTCAAAGGGACCTATCAAGGTTATCATCTTGTGACAATGCTCAAGTAATTCATTGTTTCAACAATCAGTGGCCTAGGCCAGTAAGTTTATGTATGCGCATTTTATCAAAAACATCGGCGTTCTTTTTCGCAAACAAAACACATAAATGCTAAACAAGCAAACATAATTGCTAAATAGTATACATTTTATTGATAACAAACCCCTGAATGGGTAAAAATATTTTACAACAGATGCAAGCTCCTGGAATGAGGAAGCTGCACAAATATAAAAACATAAATATACATCAGTATATACACAAATGTCGGCAATGAGGCATAGACGAACACCATGAGTTGATCCCTCTATGACCCACTCGACTTCGATACTTCTCCGACGCTTCAGCTTCAGAAGAGATTGATTCAGATAAACGGCCCTCAGGTCTTCCAAACCACCAAACAATGAGAGTCCATACGCGGAACGCAGTCAATTGCTTTTTCAAATCCCTAACTTTTGCCTGAATCGCCCTTTCGGGTTTTCGATTCACCAGGATACCCTTTTTTGCCAAAGTCGCCCTTCCAGGTTTTCGACTTTACGGGTGTACATTCTTTTCTTTATATCCCTAATTTTTGCCCGAACCTTTTTCCTTTTTTATGGTTCGCCGGGATGCCCTATTTTTGCCTGGATATTCTTTTTCTTTCCAGCGGGTCATTTTTTAAGCAAAGTATTTTTTAACTGCGTCCGCGTTCACCGGAGATGCAAAATCTTCACCATCCATCGTGGATAACAACAAGGCTCCTCCTGAGAAGACCTTGTTGACGATGTACGGACCTTCGTAATTAGGAGTCCACTTGCCCCAGTGATCGGAGTGTGGAGGAAGAATCTTCTTCAGGACGAGATCACCCGTCTGAAAGCTTCTAGGACGCACCTTCTTGTCATAAGCTTTCTTCATTCGCCTTTGGTATAGACGACCATATGCAATCGATGCTAACCTCTTCTCGTCCATCAGGCTGAGTTGGTTTAGTCGGTTCTTAATCCATTCTGCCTCGTCGAGTTTCACATCAACCAAAACTCGCAAAGAAGGAATCTCAACTTCTAGCGGTAGGACAGCTTCCATACCGTACACCAGTGAGAAGGGAGTTGCCCCGGTTGATGTACGTACCGTCGTACGATAACCGTGGAGTGCAAATGGAAACATCTCGTGCCAATCTTTGTAGGTCACAACCATCTTCTGCACAATTTTCTTGATGTTCTTATTGGCCGCTTCAACGGCGCCATTCATCTTCGGTCGGTAAGGAGATGAGTTGTGGTGTTCAATCTTGAAACTTTAGCACAACTCCTTCATCATCTTGTTATTCAGATTCGAACCATTATCAGTAATGATCCGCTCGGGAACTCCGTAACGACAGATGATGTCCCTCTTTATGAATTTAGCCACCACCTGCTTGGTCATATTAGCATATGAGGCTGCCTCCACCCACTTGGTGAAGTAGTCGATAGCTACTAGAATGAAGCGATGACCGTTAGACACAGTGGGCTCGATCTTGCCTATCATGTCGATGCCCCACATGGAGAACGGCCACGGGGAGGACATGACATTTAACGGGCACGGCGGCACATGAATCTTATCGGCATAAATCTGGCATTTATGACATCTCCTCGCGAATTTAAAGCAATCCGACTCCATTGTCAGCCAGTAATATCCTGCTCTCAGGATCTTTCTTGTCATAGCATGCCCGCCGGCGTGCGTACCAAATGTGCCTTCATGGACTTCCTCCATGAGCATACTCGCTTCTTTCTCATCTACATATCTGAGTAGCACGAGATTGTGGTTTCTTTTATACAAAACTCCATCAGGATTGAGATAAAATTTTCCAGACAGCCTCCTCAGAGTCTTCTTATCATGGGTTGACGCTCCCGCAGGATACGCCTTAGTCATAAGGAAAGTCTGGATATCATGGAACCATGGCTTGCCGTCGGAGGCTTCCTCGATTGCAAAGACGAATGCAGGTCTATCAAGACGAGAAAGGACAATTCTTGGA
This sequence comes from Lathyrus sativus, assembly GCA_963859935.3. Taxonomy (NCBI): domain Eukaryota; kingdom Viridiplantae; phylum Streptophyta; class Magnoliopsida; order Fabales; family Fabaceae; genus Lathyrus; species Lathyrus sativus. The sequence goes on from OZ012735.1 coordinate 500,817,998, forward strand.
GCTTCATTCCAAAACTTGACTTTATACATCGAAGCCAACGTGGCTAAGGCATCAGCCATCTGATTTTCAGCCCTGGGCACATGATAGAGTTCCACTCGATCAAAGAATAGAAGCAGCCTTCTGACATAGTTCATGTACGGCACCAAATTCGATTGACGAGTCTCCCACTCCCCTTTAATCTGGTTGATCACAAGCGCTGAGTCACCGTATACATCTAGGTTCTTGATTCTCAAATCAATTGCTTCTTCTAGACCCATGATGCCTGCTTCATACTCCGCTTCATTATTGGTGATCGGAAACGTCAGTCTCGCCGTGAACGGAATGTGGGATCCATGGGGAGTCGTGATGATCGCCCCAATGGCACTTCCGTAAGAATTAACCGCCCCGTCAAATATCAATTTCCATTGGGATTTCCTATCCGGCCCCTCGTCGGGCAACGGTTCATCGCAATCTTTCGCTTTGAGAAACATGATATCCTCATCAGGGAATTCAAACTTCATCGGCTGATAATCTTCGATCGGCTGTTCGGCAAGGTACTCCGACAATACGCTTCCTTTGATGTCCTTCTAGGAAACATACTGAATGTCATATTCCGTCAACACCATTTGCCATCTGGCAATCCTGCCCGAAAGCGCTTGCTTCTCGAAGACGTACTTGATCGGATCCATCTTCGAAATTAGCACGGTCGTGTGATTGAGCATGTACTGTCGTAAACGTTTGGCAGCCTAGGCTAGTGCACAACACGTCTTCTCCATCATTGAGTAACGAGATTCACAATCTGTGAACTTTTTACTCAAATAATAGATGGCATGCTCCTTTCTGCCTGTCTCGTCGTGCTGACCGAGAACACACCCCATACTATTCTCAAGAACTGTCAAGTACATGATTAAGGGTCTTCCGGCCACTGGGGGTATCAAGATCGGAGGTTCCTGTAGATACTGCTTTATCTTATCAAATTCCTTCTAGCAATCCTCGTTCCAGATAATCGCCTGATCTTTCTTTAGTAGTTTGAACATCGGTTCACACGTGGTCGTGAGCTGAGAAATGAACCTTGCGATGTAGTTTATTCTGCCCAGGAAACCACGAACTTCTTTTCCAGTCTTTGGCGCAGGCATATCTTGTATTGCTTTTATCTTCGCAGGATCAACCTCGATGCCTCTTTCACTCACGATAAACTCCAGTAGTTTTCCAGACCGTACTCCGAAAGTGCACTTGTTAGGATTCAGCCTCAACCTGAACTTCCTAAGCCTCTTAAAAAGCTTCAGCAAATTGACCAGATGTCCTTCCTCCGTTTGGGACTTCACAATCATGTCATCAACATAGACTTCAATCTCATGATGAATCATATCATGAAACAAAGTAACCATTGCTCGTTGGTAAGTGGCCCCTGCGTTCTTCAGACCGAAAGGCATTACCTTATAGCAAAATGTTCCCCAAGGTGTAATAAAGGTAGTTTTCTCCATGTCCTCCGGCGCCATCTTGATCTGATTGTAACCGGAGAAGCCATCCATGAACGAAAATACGGAGAAATGAGTTGTATTGTCGACCAACACATCGATATGAGGGAGCGGGAAATCATCTTTAAGGCTCGCCCTATTCGAATCCCGATAATCGACGCACATTCGCACCTTACCGTCCTTCTTCGGTACAGGGACTATGTTGGCGACCCACGGAGGGTAAGTAGTGACCGTTAAAAAGCCAACATCAAGCTGCTTCTGCGCTTCTTCTTTGATCTTAACGGCCATATCTGGTCGTGTCCTCCTAAGCTTCTGCTTAAGGGGAGGACAATCTTCTCGCAGCGGTAAGTGATGGACCACAATGTCAGTGTCAAGTCCGGGCATATCCTCGTATGACCAAGCAAAGACGTCACTATACTCTCTCAGCATCTCGACCAATCTCTGCTTGACATCACTCTGCAATGCAGCCCCTATCCTGACGTTCCTGACAAGTTCTTCAGAACCCAGATTCACAATCTCAATCTCTTCCTCGTGAGGCAGAATAACTTTATCTTCTTGTTTCAACAAGCGGGCCAACTCTTCGGGAAGGTCTTCGTCTTCATCAATCTCTTCTTCGGCTTGATAGATCGGGAAATCGAAGTCGAAGTGAGTCGTAGAAGGTCCAGAGTCGATGTCATCTGTTATGTGGATCCTGCAATAACAAGGGTTAAGCTTAAAACAAGGATATGCAGGTTAGAACAAACCCCATTGCCATTTTATTGTTTTTCAAAACAAATATAAAACAGGAATAACAGAGATCACAACATTTGAATACGAAGAAAAACGCCTTTTGATTTATTGGTGAAATGCATGTACATAGTCAAACAAGGCCCTGACAATAAAACCACTATGCCCCGGGTAGGACGTAGGGTTGTACAATGATTGGAGAAAGTAAATCACTACTCTTTGTCTGTCACTTGGATGATATCCCTGATGGACCAGTTGTTGAGGCTCTCGTCTGGTTTGCTTGGCTGGATCCAAGAGTCCAGATCGCAGTCGCTGTCCTCGCCGTCTTCAGACACTGCGTTGACACTTTCGAATATCACCCCGCCACTGGTAAACTGGATCGGCCCTTTACCTCGTGACGCACTGCTAGAAGAGGAAGCTTCAGTCGCCGGAGAGTATCCCAACCCAAACTTATCTTGCTTGTTAGGTATCTCTAGAATTCGCCCCCAGCCTGGGGTAGATCCGGCTTGAACAACAGCCCGGGCTTCCTTGAAGGAAGAGAGAGTCATCTCTAGCTTCTCAGTGATCACAGGAGCTACGTTCTTGACTTTAACATCTTCGAACGCCTGACATAGGTTTTCGTGGATTTCCCCATCCATCTCAACGTATTTGAAGGACAACAAATGGCTCACCATTATGTCTTCCTCGCCACATACAGTCACGATGATACCTCCGACAGCATACTTAAGCTTCTGGTGCAACGTGGAGGTCACGACACCAGCCGAATGGATCCATGGCCGGCCTAGGAGACAGCTGTAGGCAGGCATGATGTCCATAATCTAGAAGACTGCGTCGAACGTTTCCGGCCCAACTTGGATTGGTAGGGTCACCTCCCCGAAAATATGACGTTTGGTTCCATCGGACGCCTTCACAACCAGATCACTGGGTGTGCAAATCAATCCTCGAGTATCCAACTTCATCAATGCTTTCTTCGGAAGAACATTGAGTGACGACCCCGTGTCCACCAACACGTGAGACATAATCGTTCCCCTACACTCTATCGAGATGTGCAGAGCACTAATGTGGTTCCTTCCCTTCGGCGTCAGCTCCAAGTCAGTGAACCCTAACCCATTTCCAGCATTCACGTGGGCTACGACCCTTTCCAACTGGTTGACCGATATTTCCTGCGGCACATACGTGGCATTCAAAACCTTCAGCAGCGCGTTGCGATGTGCCTCAGAACACAGCAACAAATTCAGGATGGAAATTTTCGAGGGTGTTTGATGGAGGTGATCCACGATCTTGTAATCACTCTTCTTGATCAACCTCATAAACTCTTCGGCGTCTTTAACAAGTAAGTCTTTCTCTACCCTACGAGGGGTCTCTTAACCGACTTTACTCTTCCCTTTATCCGTTGCATCAGCTTTGTCCGCTTTGTCTGCCACGACCTCAGGTGGAGCAAACACTCTCCCGCTACGAGTGATTCTGCCAATTCCTGCTAGGTTATCCACAGACGCCCTAGATGGTTCCAATTCCAACTTATGTCCATTGCAGTAGACGTCTGCCCCATAATGCCATGGGACAGCATTGGTGCTTTTGAAAGGTATCGGCCCAGCCTTAGTGATGGTAATCGTGGGCGGCCTGGGTGCAGAAATAGTTATCGTCTGACGAGGGATGGTGATGGTAGCAACCTCATCATTTTGCTTCAGCATTACCTCTCCAGATCCACATTTGGCCCTTCGGCTAAACTGTAAGATTCCTTCGGTCATCAGACTCTGAATCCCCTCTGTCAACTGCTCACATCCATCAGGACGAGTCGCACAGCCCATACACAGTTCTCCGCAGCCCGGGAAGAAACCTCTTTTCATCAGCTTGGCTTTAACGAAGCTAAGCGGTGTCTTTAGATCCTTGACATCAGTCAACAAATCTAAGCTCTCATCTTCAATAATGGCGTTCACCCCACCTCCCCTATGGTTCGGCATGGGTTTTTCGTGACATTTGACACATTATCTGAGAAGTTGATGATCTTAGCGTCCATCATATCCTGCACCTTGTGCTTGAAGGCTTTCCAGTTTTCTATCGTGTGGCCCGGTGCCCCTGAGTGAAATTCACAAGTCGCATTCGCATCATAACCTGGCGGAGGTGCCCCTGTCAAAGGAGCCAGAGTTCTCTTCTGAATCAGCTGTAACTGAAGCAGAGTCTGTAACAGCTGAGCATAAGACATGGGCGGTGTCTCAAGGTGACGACTGGATAGAGGTGCCCTGTTCTGATACTTTCTGTACCCTTGTTGATTCGGCTGCTGCTGCTGCTGCTATTGTGGCTGTTGGACCGTGGGGATGGTTATGCTGGCCACCTGCTGGTGCTGGCCTTTACCCTTCCTTCGAGCATTGGAAACGGCGCTCGTCTCTCCTTCCCTCCTTTTGCCACCATAAGGTTTCTTTCCTCCTCCAGCTGAGGACAGATCCCCTTGAACTTTCCCCAGTTTGATCCCATTTTCAACGTGCTCACCCGTGATAATGAGATCTGAGAAGCTTCCAGACATACTGCTGACCAATTTCTCGTAATAAACCCCTGGGAGGATGGCTACGAACATTTCCACAAGCTCCCATTCAACCATCGGCGGCTGAACTCTAGCTGCCAATTCACGCCACCGCTGGGCGTATTCCTTGAACCCTTCGTTGTTCCTTTGCGACAAATTCTGCAGTTGGACCCGGTTCGGGGCCAAGTCACTGTTATATTGGTAATGGTGCACAAATGCTTCAGCAAGTTCCTTCCACGTGCGCACACTGGTAGGCTCCAGACTCATGTACCATTCCAGGGAGGGCCCGGATAGACTGTCCTGAAAGAAGTGCATCAGCAACTTCTCGTCCTCAGAGTGAGCTGACATTTTCCGGTAGTATGATCTCAGGTGGACGCGAGGGCAAGTGGTGCCCTTGTACTTTTCAAAGTCAGGTACCTTGAACTTGGGAGGCACCTTGAAATCAGCAATCAGTCCCAACTTGGACATATCAACACCCATGGTGTTCTGGTTCTCGAAATTCCTCATCTTGTCCTCGAGTGCCTTAAACCTTGACCGTGCTTCAGCAGTCAGTTCTCCCTCAGCACCTCTCTGTGAGAACACATCGTCTTGACGGTCTTCTAACCATGGCTGAGGCCCATACAGATTTCCAACACCCGCATTGCCGTTGCCTAGTCCAACATTGACATTAGCTTCAAAATTCCCATTACCGACGCCAGTCGTATTACCGTTGAGTCCCATGTTAGCTATCACATTGCCGTTGGCACTGCCATTCCCCCCAGTCACGGGGACGCCATTCTGAGGAGTTTCTACAGGTGGAGGGGTTGGCACAGTCCCACCATGGAGTACACCATTGCTGTCAACCCTTGAGATCAGAGGCTGGACCAGTGTTCTGAGTTGATCTTGGCCGTTGGCGACCACTTGCATGAGTTCCATGAAGCGGTCCATCCTCTCTCGGAGTTCTTGAACATCAGTTTGCACTTGCTCCATAACTCTGGCTTGATTTGCTCTGGTCAGATAGCGATGGATAGGTCTCTGATTAATTCTGGAAAAACCTGCATACACAAAGGGTTAAAAAACGACAAAGTGCTCGTTATGCAAATGCAAACGTGTGTCTGTGTGTTAGGGAGGTATCCCCCGATCCTAGTGCTTGAGTGCTAGTGCTGATAATAAGATGTCTGAGTCCAATCATGGAAATAACATCTCATATATATAAAGAAAGCCCATCAAGGCGGTACATGACGTCACTGGATACAAGATGAATCAATAGCATGACCTCAACCAACAAGCCTGTTGATGGTCAGCATACAACAATGATCAACACAAAAGAATTACAAATAGTCAAGCACGACCACGGGCGCGAAACTCTTCTAACAACCCCTTTGTTTCTGGATGATCAGGCCGAGTGAGCAACCCTTCGACGAGTAACTCCCTTTGCATAATGGTGTATTGAATACCTTCAACTGAGTCTTCGCATGCTCCTTCGCCGAAACAATCTTCTAGCTTCCGCTTCTTGGATTCAAACGTCAGCTTGCGCTCCTTCAGGTTAGCAAGAGCCTTGTTGAGCTGGCCTTCAGCGGCATATCTGCGAGCAGTTTCTTCATCAAACCTCTTCTCACTAGCCTTCACCTGGGCTTTCAGCTTGGAGATCTGTTGCTTCAGCTTATCCTCCCGTTCCTTGCTGTTGGCTAGGGTGGCCTTCCAGTGCTGATTGAACTTGGAGATTCTCTGATACGCTTCATCCAAGTGCTGCTTCTTAGTGGCCAGTACATCGTTGACAGCTTTGAAGTCTCGACCCATGCGCTCGCGCTCAGCTATCTGCTTAGTCAAATTTGTCCCTAACTGGTTCACCAACTTCGTCTGCCTCTTGAAGGAATGAACGGCTTCGCTTCTCTCGCTTCTGAGTTGAGCCAATTCTTTCTCCAGTTCTTCATTTGCCTTTTTCAGCTCATCTCTCTCAGCTAACACCTAATTATGCTGCTGAATAGGCACGGTGGTAGGCTCTTCAATCACTGGAGGGCTTTCTGGCTTGGTAAGAGGAAACGACATCCCTATAGCACCTGCTCTGGCTCTGATCCAAGTCACATATGGAGCGTAGGCCTGGCTATTCCTTTTCCCCAACAATGGTTTTCCCCGCTTACTGATACCATTCCAAGCGTGCTGAAGCTTGGATAACATATCCCCCTTAGAAGACCAGTGAGGTACAGAGATTTCTGCACCTCTTCATCCTTCGGTGGAGCTCTCAAAGCATAAGCAAACTGTCGGATCAGCAGAGATGGATTATAGTTTATACAGCCCTTTCTGCCTATCAAGGGTACGTTCGGAAACCCACTGCAGCTGAAGATGATCTCGGTACCCAACCTATCTCTATCAAACCATGCAATATCCTCCACTGACAGACTCATCAAACGCTCAGACCACTCAGTTGTGGCTGCAGACGATGCAAAGGGACCCTTTTTGGGTAGATGACTATCAAGCCATCTATAGAGTATGGGCACACAACACGAGACATTCTTGCCCCTTCTATTCTCGTTTTTGTAGTGGACGGAATGGTAGACATCTCCTATCACGATAGGGACTGGATTCCCTGATGCACAGATGTGAAATGCGTCGAAGTCTACAAAGTCAGGCATATTGGGGAACAGAATGATGCCATATATGCACAGAGCGAGGATGGCGTTGAACACGACCCAACATCCGTCTTTGGCGCACTGTTGAGCTTTTCCCACTAAGAACTGCAAGGAGAAGCCAGGGACCTTGTTCCAACTAGACAAGACCAACTCGGAGGCATCCAGATGAAGTGAGGGAGCTAGACTAGCCAGGTCAGGCTCAGCATCCATATGAACAAAAGGCATCTGCCTCTTGATAGGGACACCTAACAAATCAACATACTCCTCTAGTGTAGGTGCGAGGATAAAGTCCTGGAGAGTAAAGCATCTCAACGGAGGATCGTAGAATTGCAGCAGGGCGTGCAACCCATTCAACTCAAACACAGAGGGTTTACGAACCAAACTAAGCAGTTTACCGTAAGACTTTCTGAATTCATCTCTCACAGAATCATCTGCTAAAGCAATCAAACCAGTCAGCTGAACAACATCAGGAGTGGGGAGCTTGTAAGCCACGGTCTTCCTCAGAGAACCCATAATAGCACAATAGAAGGCAAGAAATTCTGAATCGGGGGAAACAGTACCTGCAACATAGACACACGTTAATGAAATGCAAATGAGTATGCAAAACAATGCAAAATGCAATCATGCGGCAGGAGATCAAGACGACTGTGTTGTTGAAGAGATGAAGGTGGAGATTTTGTATCAACAAAACCACATTACTGCTCTGTCAAGAACAACCCTATCTCTGATGAGAAGAAAACCATGGTATCAGACCATAAATCTGCTCTGTCAAGAACACACATATCTGATAACAAGGACCTCTGATACAGGACCATAACTCTGCTATGTTAAGAACACACATCTGATAATAAGGACCTCTGATGCAGGGCCATAACTCTGCTCTGTCAAGAACACATATACATCTGATGATGAGAACCTTTGATACCAACAAAACTGATTCACTATCAAGAAAACCAGGTAGTCTGAAGGTTAAGGTTCCCTGCAACAAACCCAACCCTGCTCACAGGTATGGACCTAAACTGACACAAGTTCGGCATCCTATGCGGTCATCAGCATCACAGACATTCAAGAGGGGTGATACGATACCCAGAAGGTGTGGCATCACCATCTCCTGAAGCGGCCTCACTCAGCTGAATTCCAAATGATCGGTCCCCAGAGTCGACAATCCTCCAAACCAACAACCCCTTCAACCCAAAGGGTTGAAAAAGAAGTCAACCGGGAGAACCTCGTCTGAGTGTGGATTTCATGAGACACTAGTGCCTGCAAAGCAAGCACGCGCCCACTAATTTCCACAACTAATGCTAAGTACACTCAAGCCTGGGCCTGGCTTCTCACTCATCAGAATGCCCCTCCCACAACAGCACAGATAATCATATCATACTGAAAATAAAATGCGGAAAATAAAATGTGATAAACAAACACAACCCAACAAGTAATCATACAAGCGCTAGGATTGACTCTCGCAGGGGACGTTGGATCCCCTAATTGACTCGCGTAAGGGACGTTGGATCCTAGGAAACTATCAAGTCCCCAGCAGAGTCGCCAGCTGTCGCTACCGCGAAAATAAGGTGCCGGCAAATCAGAAGAGTCGCCACCTTTCGTTATTTATCCCTTAGAGCGGGAAAAGAAACGATCGAAAAAACCTGACGAAAAGGTATAAGACAAGGTCATCGCAACCATTGTCTGGGTTCGGGAGTCGGTTACGCAAGGGGAAGGTATTAGCACCCCTCACGTCCATCGTACTCGATAGGATCCACGCTTGTTGTGTTTATATGACGGGTTGGTTTTATCTATCTACCTATCAAGGCTGGTCTTAAAAGGAAAGAAAATGACTCGGCAAAGCGTCGCGCTTTATGCCTACGTATTCTCATCAGAGAATGAGAAATCAGAGTCAACGTAGTTCGACTAACTACGGGTTACGGGGAAGGTGGCTCGCCAATACATCAGTATTGTGCCTACATACTCTCAACAGACATGAGAGATCAGAGCTTACGTAGTTCGGGCTAATACGGATTACGGGAATTCAGATTCATCTGTTTTATCGAATAGGGTTAACAAACAGTTCCAGCAGTTTGGTGTACGCAGCTCGACCCTTGGAGACTTAAGCGTTACCGTTTGCGGTAGAACTGGGAGTTAACGACACTCTTTTCTTCAGAAAAGCTTCCTTTGAATTATGGGCCCACGAGGCAAAAAGGTTTGAAGTTTGTTTTCTGTCTTTTACGAAAGAACTGTCTTTTATGTTTGTTTGCAACCAATATCATACTAGAGACTATGACCTGATAGTGAATGTGTTGCATGTCACCCAAAGGGTGCCATACTAAACCTCCAAGCTGTCGAAAAGAAACTCTCCGACAACCCTTTCTCAGATAGCTTAAGGCTCGTAACGTACAACATCAGTTAACCTTTATTATTGTATTTTAATTTGTTTTGAGATGAGAAGAGAGAGGGACAACTAAGGGGAGACTATCAAGTCCTAATGTTGTCATGCCAAGGATTCATCCTATGGTTGTGGTTTGAAAAAGGGATCTCCTAGAAGTTATCATGCATAGGTTTCAACCTAAAGTTCTAATCATCACGTCCTTATCAAAGGAACTGAGATTCCTAGGGGATCATGTCAATGGTAAACAGAAACAGATAAAGCACCAGCTTAAACAGTAAACAGTAAACGACTGTAAAATGCATGCAATGCAAGTGAGGGAGGAAATGTGTGTGGGGCATCGGCCTCCACAAGCTCATCTCGACCTCAAGCCAGATATGAATAACTGCAATCATACAGAGAAAATGAAATAAAATGCCATCAAGCAAATCACAAACCACATAGGCAAGGGAGTTGGGCTCTACCAAATACCAGCAAGCAAAGCCATACAGTAAAAATACAAGCAGAGGGAGCAACTCAACCTCTAGTGCAATCATGCTCCTAGATTGAATCAATCTAAATATGAACTTATTCTAATTCATCAAGCAAATCAAACAAGTCACATCAATACAGTTGCACAGCAAGAAAACAGACAGTCAAGAAAAGAAAGCAGATCAACCACCCCTGCAACTTTACAGCAAAGCAATCTTCTGACAGCAGTTCAATCCTCAGTCTTCAACTACTCTTCAAGGCTATCATCCCCAATAGCAAGTGTCAACTTGCTTCTTCAAGCATTTAATACATCCAACCTAGGTATCAACTTATTCTCTCTTCCTCAAGCCTCAGCTCTTCAGTAAGTTCCACCTTCAGGCTTCACCCCTAATGTCAAGTATCAACTTGGCTCCTTCAGGCTCTCAATGTCTCAACATAAGTATCAAATCACTCCTTCTTCTTCAAGCCTCAGCTCTTTAGTCAATCTCAAGTTGATCTTCTTCACAAGTGTCAACTTGGTCTTCAAGCTTCAGCTCTCTCCTCTTTACAAGTATCAACTTGTTCTTCTTCATCTACAAGCTTCAGCTTCTAAGGGTAATCTCCAAACACAAAGAAGTGTCAACTTCTAGCATTCAATCTTCTTCTAGCAAGGAACTCCATCCTCTAGCAAGGGAGAAAGATTCATCTAACAAGAGCAAGATTGGACGATTGGTAGCAGAGTGAAGACCAAAGGTCACCACTAAGCATCCTATCATCAGAGAAAGGGACCCTCAAAGGTTCTACCAACTTGCAAAGAGCCACACATCCTACCAAATGAGGGATGAGGCCTTTACAAGGGGACCTTACATCATAGGGAAGAATGGAAGTGGTCAACATCTTCCATGTTTATGAAGGAAGAGAATCTATCTAGAAGCTCTGCCTGCAAACCCTAATCTTAACACCTAATCAACACTACACCAAAAGAAGGGAAGATCTTCACATCCAAGCTTCTTCAAGCATTCCATTGAATCTTCAACTTGTCTCCATCATCCTCCAAGAGCAAAAGAAACAACACCCTAATCTAAGGGAACTAAAGAAGTCATTCTAGTTGAATTAGTGCCTCAGGATCATCTAAAGTTAGCACCTAAACTAAAATCAAACAAAAATAGTAAACTACATTGTAAATTCCTACAAAAATTCCTAAGGGATCCTAATTCAATCATGAATCTACCATACAAAAATCAGAGGTTGAATCATCCACCAAGTTCCAAAAATAAAATCTAAATCACAAGGTATCAACCATAAACCCTAAAAATGGAGCTCTTAAAGTTTCAACCTAAAACTACCACTTATATTCATCGCAAAAATGTGAGAAAAATCTAGGGGGATCATGCATATCTATGCTATCTACTCACAAAAAATCAAGGCCAAAATCATCATCACATGATCAAACCAAATTCAACAAGATCAAACATCAACCATGATTATTTTAATATCAATTAAAATGTAAAAATGCCCATAAAATGAGAAAATTCATGGAATATTAATATTTTTTATCTAAAAAATACTAGATTCAATCATGAATCCATGGCAAAAAGAATGGGATTAATTGAGTTATTTTTCCATTTTTTATGAATTTTCCAATAACCATGAATAAAATGAAAAATAAAATGAAACTCAAAATAAAGTGAGAAGCGCGTGGTGTGAATAGCATGAAAAATCAGTTCAATATCCAAACTGGGCCAAAAGGGGGGTGGGAGTATCAACTATGACTTAAGCCCAAAACCATCAGATTAATGAAACGCTGCGTTTCATTATAATTCAGAAATCCCTCACAAACTTTCTTTCACGCGTGGCCGTTGGATGAGGTCCTCAGTCAAAGTCCACCTTAGATCTAATGGCTATCAAGTCATCTTCAACCTTTTTGAATCTCTGAACACAGTCCACCTGCGTGCGCTAGAGTCACCGTCGGTGACTTCTCCGATCAACCTTCCACAACCCTAACTCTCTATAGAATCCACCATTGGCCACGATTCCTTGATGAATCTTGTCCCAAATTTCCTCAGGAATCCATTCATGCCCATAATTCATTCTAAAAACTCAAGATTCGCAAGAACACAATCTCAACCGAAAATTGGAACAACCCTAATTGGTCACTAATCTCCCAATTGATGATCCAAAAACCTTCCTACCTCAATCTACAATGCATCTAACCTAACAATTCCCATTGATTCTACCTAATTTGAGCCATGGAAGAAGAACTGCATACCTGGTAAAATCGAGCAAACAGAATGGTTGAATCTTCAGATCAACCCTCAAGAACTTGCAGAATCCTTCACTAGCCCCTAATCAACCTTCTGTATGCAACCAAATGGATTGAAATGCCCTGGATTCTTGAAACCAATTCTGAGTTGCAAGCTTCCAACTCCAATGGCTACTTCACTATTCCTCCACAGCTTGGCCTTGAATTTGATCTGGGATCAATCACCAACCTCAGAGCAAGCTATTGAGATCAATTTCTTGGACTGAAATGGCCTCTAACCTTGTAACAGATTGGGATTTGCAATAGGAAATTTCAAAGTGCAATTTGTCGCTTCCGCGAAAATAAGGTGCCGGCAAAACAGAAGAGTCGCCACCTTTCGTTATTTATCCCTCAGAACAGGAAAGGAAATGATCGGAAAAACCTGACGAAAAGGTATAAGACAAGGTCGTCGCAACCGTTGTCTGGGTTCGGGAGTCGGTTACGCAAGGGGAAGGTATTAGCACCCCTCACGTCCGTCGTACTCGACGGGATCCACGCTTGTTGTGTTTACTAGACGAGTTGGTTTATCTATCTACCTATCAAGGCTGGCTTAAACAGAAAAGAAAAATGACTCGGCAAAGCGTCGCGCTTTATGCCTACGTATTCTCATCAGAGAATGAGAAATCAGAGTCAACATAGTTCGCCCTACGACGGGTTACGGGGATGGTGGCTCGCCAATACGTCAGTATTGTGCCTACGTACTCTCAACAGATATGAGAGATCAGAGCTTACGTAGTTTGGGGTACTACGGATTACGGGAATTTAGATTCATCTGTTTTATCGAGTAGGGTTAAACAGCAGTTCCAACAGTTAGGGACGAAGCCTGTTTGTGTTGGCGCTGAAGTTTAACGACACTCTTTTCTTCAGTAAAGCTTTCCTTTGAATTATGGGCCCACGGGGCAAAAAGGTTTGAAGTTTGTTTTCTGTCTTTTACGAAAGATGTGTTTTTTATTGTGTTTGCAATTTCAATTGCACTAGAGAGTATGACCTGAGAGTGAATGCGTCGCATGTCACCCAAAGGGTGCCATACTAAACATCCAGATTGTTGAAAAGAAACTCTCCAACAATCCTTTCTCAGATAGCTTAAGGCTCGTAACGTACGAAAGAAATCATTCATGATTACTGTATCTTAAGCTGTTTTGAGATGAGAAGAGAACAGGCTCAACTACGGGGAGACTATCAAGTCCTACTGTTGTCATGCCAAGGATTCATCCTATAGTTGAGGTTTGAAACAGGGAACTCCTAGAAGTTATCATGCATAGGTTTCAACCTAAGGTTCTAATCATCACTTCCTTATCAAAGGAAGTGAGAGTCCTAAGGGATCATATCAATGATAAACAGAAACAGATAAAGCGTCAGCTTAAACAGTAAACAGTAAACGACTGTAAAATGCATGCAATGCAATTGAGGGAGGAAATGTGTGTGGGGCAGCAGCCTCCACAAGCTCATCTCAACCTCAAGCCAGATATGAATAACAGTAATCATACAGCAACAGTGAAACAACATGCTATCAAGCAGAATACAGTAACAACTGCAATCACACAGAAGAAAATGAAATGCTGTCAAGCAAAATAAACCACATGGGCAAGGGAGATGGGCTCTACCGAATACCCGCAAGCAAAGCCATACAGTAACAGTACAAGCAGAGGGAGCAACTCAACCTCTAGTGCAATCATGCTCCTAATTTAAAGTCAGTCTAAATATGGACTTATTCTAATGCATCAAGCAAGTCAAACAAGGCACATCAGCACAGAAAAAACAGACAAGAAAGCAGATCAACCCCTCTCTTCCAATTCCAAGCTTCAGCTCTTCTGACAGCAACCCAGCCTTCAGAATTCAATCACCCTTCAAGGATATCAGCTTCACTGGCAAGTATCAACTTGCTTCTCCCGGTTTCAACCAATCAACATAAGTTTCAACTTATCCTCCTTCATCAAGCTTCAGCTCCTCAGTCAATTCCACCTTCAGGTTTCACTCTTAACTACAAACATCAATTTAATTCCTTCAGTCTCTCAATGCATCAGTGTGAGTGTCAACTCATCCTTTATTCCTCAAGCCTCAGCTCCACACTCAATCTCAATTGAATCCTCTTCATGAGTATCAACTTAGTCTTCAAGCTTCTCAAGCTTTCTTTGCTTTACCAGTGTCAACTTGGTCTTCTTCTCCTACAAGCTTCAGCTTCTCAGAGTAATCCTCAATCATATGGGAGTTTCAACTTCATCCTTCAATTCTTTCTCAAGCCTCAGCTCTTCATTCAATCTCCATTGGATCTTCAAGTATCAACTTGTTCTTCTTGCTCTTCAAGCTTCAGCTGAAATGGCAATGCTCAGGGAATCATCTTCTTCCACACTCTTCAATGAAGTTCTCATCTTCAAACTCAAGTCCAACATCTTTCAAGATACTCAAACCAGAAGATAATTGATTTAACAGGATGAGGGGAAATGATAAACAGCTTACTGACAACCAAAGGAAGCCTGCAAGGGTTCATCATTATGAGACTGGTTCCCTCAAAGTTCTACTTCCCAAATAAATCCACTCATCCTTCCAAAGGAGGGACGTGAATATCTGAGAAGTACTTTTATTCATTGGGAGGAATGGAAGCACAAGATGCTTTCCATGTCTGTGAAAGAAATCATTCTAACTATAAGGCTCTCCCTGTGTCTCCTATCTCCTAATCTTCATCAGACACCTTCAGGCACAGACAAATCCAAAGCTCCAAGAAACTTCAAGCAACTTCAAGCATCCTCACCTTGTCTTCAACTTGTCTTCAATCTCAACCAAAGTCAAACCAAGCAAGAACCCTAATCTAAGGGGACTAAGGAAGTTAAACTAGTTGAATTAGTAAGTTAGGATCACCTAAAACCTAGTACTAAAGTTAGTCCTAACTAAAATACTAAAACCAATTGTAAAATCCTACAAAAATATCTATGGGAACCTAGGTCAATCATGACTCTACCATGTTAATTTCAAAGATCAAACCATCAAATTAGACGTAGAAATAAATTCTACATTATAAGGTATCAAACCTAAAACCCTAAAAGGAAGCACCTAAATATCAATCTAGAAAGCACACCTATTTTCATCACAAAAATGTGAGAAACATTCTATGGGATCATACATGTCTAACCTAATCACACACAAAAAATTAGGCTCAAAAACATCACCAAGTGATCACACAAAATTCCACAAAATTATGCATCAAACATAACCATTTTAATATCAATTAAAATATAAAATTCCTATTAAATCAGAAAATACATGAAATGAAAATATTTATTCTCTAAAAAATACTAGACTCAATCATGAGTAAAATGCAAAAAGAATGGGTTTAATTGGATAAATTTTCAATTTATTATGAATTTTTCAGGAACCATGCATAAAATGAAAATTAAAAGAAAATCCAATTAAAATAATAAAGGCACGGTGTGGATAGTAACCAGAATCAGTACAAATTATGGATTGGCCCATCAGGGGCTGTGAATATCACTGACTTCATTAAGCCCAGCACCACAAATAAATGAAACGGTACGTTTCATCATCAGATCCTTCACAAATTAGAATTAAACGTGGCCATTGGATCAAGCTTCTAGTCAAAGGTCTTCCCTCATCCAATGGTGCTAACATCATCTCCTACCTTTTGAACGCCTGAACTTCGCGCCCAGCTCCGGCCACCGCCGGTGGTGCTCCGGTCACCATCTCCAACCCTAGTTCTCTCTACAGGCCTCCATTGCAAATGGTCAAAACATGAATCTTGTCCCAAATCTTGTCACGAATTCAACCATACCCTTAATTCAACCTAAATCCTCAAGATTCACCATATCCAAATCTCAACCGAAAATGGTAATGCACCTATTTTGTCTCTAATTCTCCAATTAACTATCTGAAATCCATCCTACATCATTCTACAATAAATCTAACACCTTAATTCACTTTAATTCTACCTAAATCATGCTAGGGGAAGAAAGTTACCAACCTGAAAATCTTGGATGAATAGATGCACTAAACCTCCAAATCAAGCTCTCCAATCTTGCAGACACGATCAATGAACCTTCTTCTTGCTTCTGTATGCAAAAGAACCAGTTGAAAGTGCTTGAATCTTGAAACCCGATGGTGAGTTGCAGGTGGAAAATTCTGACTTCAAGAGCACCAATTAGCCACGAATCCTTCTTGATAATGGTTTGGAATCACTCCTTGACATACATGGAAGAAGTTTCAATCAAGAAAATGGATGGAAAGTGAGGAATTTGGTGAAACAGAATTCACTTGCAAGCTATGGAAATTCAATCTCAATCTATGCTCTCTCCTTCAATCATCACCAACCTTTTCAATGGATCATCTCTACTCAATATATAGATGATGTTTGGATGATCTAGAACCCTCTAGATCCTTCTACTGAGAGTTTCCACTTCTCATGTCATGAGATTTTCAAACACATCTCATGATATGCATAATTCTATTTTGCAGCTTGAAACCAACCTCAATCTCTTTCAATTTCTCCCCTAGTGACATTTTGGAAGAGTTTAGCTTGCCAAGGGCCTTGCTCATGCCTTGATTTTGAGTTTTGCAAATGTTACTTAATATGCAAGTAACCACTTTTCAAAGCAAGTCCACAAATTGAATCACAACTCAAAAATGTGGCTAAACCAATGTTCTTAAAATGTTTTCTAGAGTCAAAATGATATATTACATGCCATGGTTTGGATGTGTAGGTTGAAAATATCAATTTCCAACTTTGGTTTATTTAACTTATGCCCTTATTTTAGGTCATTTTTGCAACTTTGAGCTACAAGCATTTCCAACATCTCATGACCTCTTTAATAGCCTTAAAACATCATTTTGAACAAGTTTTATGTTGAGGATTTTTCCATTTGAAGCTTGGAAATAAGAGTTATGGCCTTATGGTTGAAATGACCTGTAATCTCCAAATGACCAAAATGCCCTTGACTTGTCAAAGCCATAACTTGAGTTCTACAAATCCTATCAAGGACTTCTAGTACTTTCTAGAAAGCTAAGAAGATAAGGAACAACACTCATGTTGACCAAAAGTTCATAGGAATCATCCTTCTTGGGAAAAAGTTTGATGCAAGTTGGGTAACTTACAAGGCCCCAGATTCACATACCTCAGATGACCTGTAACTTGTCAAAGTCATAACTTGAGCTCTACAAATCCTATCAAGGACTTCTAGTACTCAAATTAAAGCTAAGAACAAGCTATACAACATTCATGTTTGGGGTAAGATGAGATGACAATCACATCTTGAGCTAAATTTCCTTGAAGATAGGGGTCAAACTAGGGGATTTTACACTATCAAGCCTTAGAAACCCTAGCTTGAAACTTCTCAAACTCTTCAATCATGATGATATAACCTTGGAATCATCCTTATAACCTCTCATTTCATCAATCCATGATCACATGGATCTTGAATTAGGTCTCAACCTTCTTTAAATCATTAGTTGACCTAGGGTTGACCCAGTCAAACCCTAATTACACCACTCATGGCTGAGGCTTTTTAATCTTGCACAATGACCTATCTAGGCTTCATGATGGCTTTCAAGACATCTCATAAGCTCTCTCAAGGCTTCAAGTCCACATTCTTGGCTTCAGAATCATCTGAGGAGCTTCCCACAACTCTCAAGTTAGGAGACCTACACACTTGGCTTCAACCACTCTCTCTGAGGATCTTCTAACTTCTCTGACAAGGATATCAACCCTTGACCACTTGAATAATCTTCTTGGCTAGCTTCAAACTCTTGTATAGCTCTTGATTGGTAATCATACCTCTTGATCTCCTGCATACATGTCAATGAAATGCAAATGATAATGCTAATGTGAATGAAATGAAACATAAGCTAGGTAAAGAAATGTTGGTCAAATTTTAGGGTGCAACAACTGCCCCTATTCAAACGGCTTGAACCTGACTGGGTGAGAAGCGAACGACTTTCAACCAATCAAGGTGCGAGACGGTTGAATACCGACAAACCCAGAAATTTGCCAACTGCACAAGTACACGGTACTCTGATGGGAACAAATCTTCGAAAACTGAAATATTAGCTGCACGGCAACTAGCTGGGGAATTGGTCACACAGTAACCGGCGATACACGGTCGATCATGCCGTCAGGCATCAAGATTCTTCGGGACTCATCAGGTCAACAATCAAGTTAATCATGCCGTCGGGCATTCAAAGAAATTTCTGGGCATCAGCCGGACTTCATCAGTAAGTCGGGAATAGAATTCTCGGTCAATCATGAACCAATTGGGGACATCCAAACTTCCGCCATCAGGCACTCTGCTTCAGCTGAGGGAACTGCTTCGTTAATACGGTTGGACTTCAATCATCAAGTCTTCGGGGGAAGTTTCAACTTCTCTATTCAGAAACCTGCTGGGGATGACACATCTCTGCTGGGGATTCTGGAGAACTATCAAGTAACTCTGCTTCGGGGATCCAGGAATCATTCTGGATGAATCATCTCTGCTGAGGACTTCAAGAATCATCTTGAACAAATAACTTCGTGGGGACTTCAAGAATCATCCTGCACCCATAACTCTGTCGGAGATTTCAGGAATCATCCTGAGCAAACACTCTGCCGGGGACTCTAAGCGTCAACTTGAGCAACCAACTCTGGGGACTGCACTGGGGATTTTAAGAATCATCTTAAGCAAACGACCTTGCTGGGGAAAAATTCAAGAACCATCTTGGGCACACGACTCTGCGGAGGAACACCTGCAAAACAAGAACGGTAACGACCTCGCTCATGTTTCATATGCATATGCTTTGACAATGGTGCAATGCTCCACGCGGTGGAAATGCTACGCGTTTATGATAGATGTTATGCAATCATGCAAAATGCTGCGATCCCGTCAGCAAAATAAATGCTGAATGGAAAAGCCTCCTGCCAAGGAGAAAGAACCACTCTGGTAGAGGAAGGACTCATCCTACCAAGGAGAAAAAGTCACGCCAATCTCAATTGGACTCCGCACGGGGAAACAACTTCAGTTGACTGCTGTAGGGGGATGAAGCTCTACGAGAACCTGAACCTGCTGAGGAAAAGTGATGTCAATCGCGGGAATAAACTGCGCGGCCTTCGCGACTAGCCTTCCTGGAGATAACGACTCCGGTGGGGAAATACAACATCATCTATTCAACATTCTACTGGGGAGAACCAATCATGGCCCGAACTGCTTTCAAGGACTCGGCTCTCTTGGGGTTCTGCAAACTCGGCTGGGGGAAGAAGGAATCATCCTGCTTGCTAGGGAGAGTATGACTCTATGGGGAATCTCAATTCCGCTGGAGACTTCAGTCTGGAACTATCAATTGCTGCACACTTCAGTGAACGACTCAGCTGGGGAGACGACATTCCTTCAGGATGCATCTGATTGGGGAGAGAATCTTCTCTGCCTGGGGAGAACATATCAACGCTTACGATTTCATGTTCAGACTCTGTAGGGAGAGACTGCTGAACTTTGCTGGAGAAGGAGGAATCATCCTGCTTGGGGACGCATACGACGCACTACCTGGTACATGCTACACCTGCACCAACACAAACAAACAGACAAGATACCCTTCTCAAAGGGACCTATCGAGGTTATCATCTTGTGACAATGTTTAAGTAATTCATTGTTTCAACAATCAGCGGCCTAGGCCAGTAAGTTTATGTATGCGCATTTTGTCAAAAACATCGGCGTTCTTTTTCGCAAACAAAACAGATAAATGCTAAACAAGCACACATAATTGCTGAATAGTATACATTTTATTGATAACGAACCCCTGAATGGGTAAAAATGTTTTATAACAGATGCAAGCTCCTGGAATGAGGAAGCCGCGCAAAAATAAAACATAAATATACATCAGTATATAAAAATGTTGGCAACGAGGCGTAGACGAACACCATGAGTTGATCCCTCTATGACCCACTCGACTTCGATACTTCTCCGAGGCTTCAGCTTCAGAAGAGATTGATTCAGATAAATGGCCCTCAGGTCCTCCAAACCACTAAACAAATACAGTCCACACGCGGAACACAGTCATTTGCTTTTTCAAATCCCTAACTTTTGCCTGAATCGCCCTTCCGGGTTTTCGATTCACCGGGATACCCTTTTTTGCCAAAGTCGCCCTTCCGGGTTTTCGACTTTGCGGGTGTACATTTTTTCAATTTGTATCCCTAACTTTTGCCCGAACCTTTTTCCTTTTTTATGGTTCGCCGGGATGCCCCATTTTTGCCTGGATACTCTTTTTCTTTCCAGCGGGTCATTTTTAAGCAAAGTATTTTTTAACTGCAAAATCTTCACCATCCATCGTGGATAACAACAAAGCTCCTCCTGAGAAGACCTTGCTGACGACGTACGGACCTTCATAATTGGGAGTCCACTTGCCCTGGTGATCGGAGTGTGGAGGAAGAATCTTCTTTAAGACGAGATCACCCGTCTGAAAGCTTCTAGGACGCACCTTCTTATCATAAGCTTTCTTCATTCGGCTTTGGTACAGACAACCATACGTAATCGATGCTAATCTCTTCTCGTCCATCAGGCTGAGTTGTTTCAGTCGGTTCTTAATCCATTCTGCCTCATCGAGTTTCACATCAACCAAAACTCGTAAAGAAGGGATCTCCACTTCTAACGGTAGGACAACTTCCATACCGTACACTAAGGAGAAAGGAGTTGCCCCGGTTGATGTACGCACCGTGGTACGATAACCGTGCAGCGCGAATGGCAACATCTCGTGCTAATCTTTGTAGGTCACAACCATCTTCTGAACAATCTTCTTGATGTTCTTATTGGCCGCTTCAACGACGCCATTCATCTTCGGCCGATAAGGAGATGAGTTGTGGTGTTCAATCTTGAAACTCTGGCACAGCTCCTTCATCATCTTGTTATTTAGATTCGAACCATTATCAGTAATGATCCGCTCGGGAATTCCGTAACGACAGATGATATCCCTCTTTATGAATTTAGCCACCACCTGCTTGGTCACATTAGCATATGAGGCTGCCTCCACCCACTTGGTGAAGTAGTCGATAGCTACTAGAATGAAGCGATGACCGTTAGATGCAGTGGGCTTGATCTTGCCTATCATGTCGATGCCCCACATGGAGAACAGCCACGGGGAGGACATGACATTCAACGGGCATGGCGGCACATGAACTTTATCAGCATAAATCTGGCATTTATGACACCTCTTCGCGAATTTAAAGCAATCTGATTCCATCGTCAGCCAGTAGTATCCTGCTCTCAGGATCTTTCTTGTCATAGCATGCCCGCCGGCGTGCGTACCAAATGTGCCTTCATGGACTTCTTCCATGAGCATACTCGCCTCTTTCTCATCTACACATCTGAGTAGCACGAGATTGTGGTTTCTTTTATACAAAACTCCATCAGGATTGAGATAAAAATTTCCAGACATCCTCCTCAGAGTCTTCTTATCCTGGGTTGACGCACCCGCAGGATACTCCTTAGTCATAAGGAAGGTCTGGATGTCATGGAACCATGGCTTACCGTCAGCGGCTTCCTCGATCGCAAAGACGAATGTCGGTCTATCAAGACAAGAAAGGACAATTCTTGGAGCTTCATTCCAAAAATTGACTTTATACATCGAAGCCAACGTGGCTAAGGCATCAGCCATCTGATTTTCTGCTCTGGGTACATGATGGAGTTCCACTCGATCAAAGAACGGAAGCAGCCTTCTGGCATAATTCATGTACGGCACCAAATTCGATTGACGAGTCTCCCACTCCCCTTTAATCTGGTTAATCACAAGCGTCGAGTCACCATATACATCTAGGTTCTTGATTCTCAAATCAATTGCTTCTTCTAGACCCATGATGCATGCTTCGTACTCCGCTTCATTATTGGTGACTGGAAATGTCAGTCTCGCAGTGAACGGGATGTGGGATCCATGGGGAGTCGTGATGATCGCCCCGATACCACTTCCATAAGAATTAACCGCCCCGTCAAATATCAATTTCCACTGGGATTTCCTATCTGGCCCCTCGTCGGGCAACGGTTCATCGCAATCCTTCGCTTTGAGAAACATGATATCCTCATCAGGGAATTCAAATTTCATTGGCTGGTAATCTTCGATCGGCTGTTCGACAAGGTACTCAGACAATACGCTTCCCTTGATGGCCTTTTGGGAAACGTACTGAATGTCATATTCCGTCAACACCATTTGCCATCTGGCAATCCTGCCCGAAAGCGCTTGCTTCTCGAAGACGTACTTGATCGGATCCATCTTCGAAATTAGCATGGTGGTGTGATTGAGCATGTACTGTCGTAAACGTTTGGCAGCCCAGGCTAGTGCACAACACGTCTTCTCCAGCATCGAGTAGCGAGATTCACAGTCTGTGAACTTTTTACTCAGGTAGTAAATGGCATGCTCCTTTCTGCTCGTCTCGTCGTGCTGACCGAGAACACACCCCATACTATTCTCAAAAACTGTCAAGTACATGATTGAGGCCGTCCAGCCACTGGGGGTATCAAGATTGGAGGTTCCTGTAGATACTGTTTTATCTTGTCGAATGCCTTCTGGCAATCCTCATTCCAGATAATCGCCTGATCTTTCTTTAGTAGTTTGAACATCAGTTCACACGTGGCCGTGAGCTGAGAAATAAACCTTGCAATGTAGTTTATTCTGCCCTGGAAACCACGAACTTCTTTTTCTGTTCTTGGCACTGGCATTTCTTGTATCGCTTTAATCTTCGCAAGATCAACCTCGATGCCTCTTTCACTCACGATAAACCCCAGTAACTTTCCGGACCGTACTCCGAAAGTGCACTTGTTAGGATTCAGCCTCAACCTGAACTTCCTAAGCCTCTCAAAAAGCTTCAGAAAATTGACCAGATGTCCCTCCTCCGTTTGGGACTTCGCAATCATGTCATCAACATAGACTTCAATCTCATTATGAATCATGTCATGAAACAAAGTAACCATTGCTCGTTGGTAAGTGGCCCCTGCGTTCTTCAGACCGAAAGGCATTAACTTGTAGCAAAATGTTCCCCAAGGAGTGATAAACGTAGTTTTCTCCATGTCCTCCGGCGCCATCTTGATCTGGTTGTAACCGAAGAAGCCATCCATGAATGAAAACACGGAGAACTGAGCTATATTGTCGACCAACACATCAATATGAGGCAGCGGGAAATCATCTTTAGGGCTCGCCCTATTCAAATCCCGATAAGCGGCGCACATTTGTACCTTACCGTCCTTCTTCGGTACAAGCACTATGTTGGCGACCCATGGAGGGTAAGTAGTGACCGCTAAGAAGCCAACATCAAGTTGCTTCTGCACTTCTTCTTTGATCTTAACGGCCATATCTGGTCTCGTCCTCCTAAGCTTCTGCTTAACGGGAGGACAATCTTCTCGCAACGGCAAGTGGTGGACCACGATGTCAGTGTCAAGTCCGGGCATATCTTCGTATGACCAAGCAAAGACGTCACTATACTTTCTTAGCATCTCGACCAGTCTCTGCTTGACATCACTCTGCAATGCAGCTCCTATCCTGACGTTTCTGACGAGTTCTTCAGAACCGAGATTCACAATCTCGATCTCCTCTTCATGAGGCAGAATAACTTTCTCTTCTTGTTTCAGCAAGCGGGCCAACTCTTCAGGAAGGTCTTCGTCTTCATCAATCTCTTCTTCGGCTTGATAGATCAGGCAATCGAAGTCGAAGTGAGTCGTAGAAGGTCCAGAGTCGATGTCATCTGTCATGTGGATCCTGCAATAACAAGGGTTAAGCTTAAAACAAGGATATGCAGGTTAGCACAAACCTCATTGCCATTTTATTGTTTTTCAAAACAAATATAAAACAGGAATAACAGAGATCACAATATTTGAATACGAAGAAAAACGCCTTTTGATTTATTGATAAAATGCATGTACATAATCAAACGAGGCCCTGACAATAAAACCACTATGCCCCGGGTAAGACATAGGGTTGTACAATGATTGGAAAAAGTAAATCATTACTCTTCGCTTGTCATCTGGATGATATCCTTGACGGACCAGTTGGTAAGGCCCTCGCCTGGCTTGCTTGGCTGGATCCAAGAGTCGAGGTCAGAGTCGCTATCTCCGCTGTCTTCAGACACCGTGTTGACGCTTTCAAAAATCACCCCGCCACTGGTAAACTGGATCGGCCCTTTACCTCGCGACGCACTGCTAGAAGAGGAGGCTTCAGCTCCAGGAGAATATCCCAACCCAAACTTGTCTTGCTTGTTAGGTATCTCCAAAATTCTCCCCCAACCTGGGGTAGATCCGGCTTGAACAACGGCCCGGGCTTCCTTGAAGGAAGAGAGAGTCATCTCTGGCTTCTCAGTGACTACAGGAGCTACGTCCTTGACTTTAACAGCTTCGAACGCTTGGCATAGGGTTTCGTGGATTTCCCCATCCATCTCAACATACTTGAAGGACGACAAATGGCTCACCATTATGTCTTCCTCGTCACAAACGGTCACTATGCTACCTCCGACAGCATACTTGAGTTTCTGGTGCAACGTGGAGGTCACGGCTCCAGCATCATGGATCCACGGCCGGCCCAAGAGACAGCTGTAGGCGGGCATGATGTCCATAATGTAAAAGATTGCGTCGAACGTTTCCGGCCCGACTTGGATAGGCAGGGTCACCTCCCCGAAAACATGGCGTTTGGTTCCATCGAACGCCTTCACCACCAGATCACTGGGTGTGCAAATCACTCCGCGAGTGTCTAACTTCATTAATGCCTTCTTCGGAAGAACATTGAGTGACGACCCCGTTTCCCCTACACTGTATCGAGATGTGCAGGGCGCTATTATGATTCCTCCCCTTCAGCGTCAGCTCCAGGTCAGTGAACCCTAACCCATTTCCAGCGTTTACGTGGGCTACGACCTCTTCTAGCTGGTTTACCGATATTTCCTGCGGTACATACGCGGTGTTCAACACCTTCAGCAGCGCGTTGCGGTGTGCTTCAGAACACAGCAACAGATTCAAGATGGAAATTTTCGAGGGCGTTTGATGAAGGTGATCCACAATCTTGTAGTCGCTCTTTTTAATCAACCTCATAAATTCCTCGACATCTTTAACGAGTAAGTCTTTTTCTACCCCACGCGGGATCTCTTCAACGACTTTACTTTTACCTTTATCAGTTGCATCAGCTCTGTCCGCCTTGTCCGCCACGACCTCTGGCGGTGCAAACACTCTTCCACTGCGAGTAATTCCGCTAACGCCCGCTAGGTTCTCCACACACGACCCAAACGGTTCTAGTTCCAACTTCTGTCCATTGCAGTAGACTTCAGCCCCATAATGCCATGGGACAGCATTAGTGCTTTTGAAGGGTATCGGCCCAGCTTTGGTGATGGTAATCGTAGGCGGCCTGGGTGCAGAAATAGTTATCGTCTGGCGAGGGATGGTGATGGTGGCGACCTCATCATCTTGCTTCAGCATTACCTCTCCTGATCCGCTTTCGACCCTCCGGCTAAACTGTAAAATCCCTTCAGTCATCAGACTTTGAATTCCCTCTATCAGCTGTTCACATCCATCAGGACTAGTAGCACAGCCCATACACAGTTCTCCGCAACCTGGAAAGAAACCTCTTTTCATCAACTTAGCTTTAACGAAGCTAAGCGGCGTCTTCAGATCTCTGAAGTCAGTCAACACATCCAAGTTCTCATCTTCAATAATGGCGTTCACTCCACCTCCCCTATGATTCGGCGTTTGGCACATTATCGGAGAAGTTGATGATCTTAGCGTCCACCACGTCCTGCACCTTGTGCTTAAAGGCTTTGCAATTCTCTATGGTGTGGCCTGGTGCCCCTGAGTGAAACACACAAGTTGCATTCGCGTCATAACCTGGCGGAGGTGCCCCTGTCAAGGGAGCCAAAGTTATCTTCTGGATCAACTGTAGCTGAAGCAAAGTCTACAATAGTTGCGTGTACGACATGGGCGGTGTCTCGAGGTGACGACTCGACAGAGGTGCCCGATTCTGATACTTTATGTACCCTTGTTGATTCGGTTGCTGCTGCTGCTGCTGTTGTTGTGGCTGTTGAACTGCCGGGATAGTTATGCTGGCCACCTGTTAGTGAGGGCCTTTACCCTTCCTTCGAGCGTTAGACACAGCGCTCGTTTCTCCTTCTCGTCTTTTGCCACTATAAGGTTTCTTTCCTCCTCCAGCTGAGGATGAATCACCTTGAATTTTTCCCATTTTCGATGTGCTCACCCGTGATAATGAGATCTAAGAAAGTTCCAGACACACCGCTGACTAATTTCTCATAATAAACCCCTGGGAGGGTGGCTACGAACATTTGAACAAGCTCACGTTCAACCATCGGCGGCTGAACCCTAGCTGCCAATTCACGCCACCGCTGGGCGTATTCCTTAAACCCTTCGTTGTTCCTTTGCGACAGATTCTGCAGTTGGACTCGGTTCTGGGCCAAGTCGCTGTTGTATTGGTAGTGGTGCACAAATGCTTCAGCAAGGTCCTTCCACGTGCGCACACTGGTAGGCTCCAGACTCATGTACCATTCGAGGGAGGGCCCGGACAAACTGTCTTGAAAGAAGTGCATCAGCAACTTCCTGTCCTCAGAATGAACTGACATTTTCCTGTAATACGATCTCAGGTGGACGCGAGGGCAAGTGGAGCCCTTGTACTTTTCAAAGTCAGGTACCTTGAACTTGGGAGGCACCTTGAAATCAGCAATCAGTCCCAACTTGGACATATCAACGTCCAGGGTGTTCTGGTTCTAGATGTTTCTCATCTTGTCCTCGAGTGCCTTGAACCTTAGTCGTGCTTCAGCAGTCAGCTCCCCTTCAACACCTCTCTGAGAGAACACGTCGTCTTGACGATCTTCTAACCATGGCTGAGGCCCAAACAGATTCCCAACACCTGCATTGCCGTTGCCCAGTCCAACATTGACGTTAGCTTCCAGACTCCCATTACCGACGCCCGTCGTATTGCCATTGAGTCCCATGTTAGCTACCACGTTGTCGTTGGCACTGCCATTCCCCCTAGTCACGGGGACGCCATTCTGAGAAGTTTCCACTGGTGGAGGGGTAGGCACAGTCCCACCATGGAGTACGCCATTGCTATCGACCCTTGAAATCAGAGGCTGAACCAAGGTTCTGAGCTGATCCTGGCCATTGGCGACCGCTTGCATGAGCTCCATGAAGCGATCCATTCTTTCGCGGAGTTCCTGAACATCAGTTTGCACTTGCTCCATAACCCTGGCTTGATTTGCTCTAGTCGGATAGCGGTGGATAGGTCTCTGATCAATCTTGGAACAACCTGAAACAACCTGAAAACACAAAAGGGTTAGGAAAAACGACAAAGTGCTCGTTATGCAAATGCAAACGTGTGTCTGTGTGTTAGGGAGGTTTCCCCCGATCCTAGTACCCGAGTGCCAGTGCTGATAATAATAAGGAGTCCGAGTCCAGTCATGGAAATAACAATCTCATATATAAAGAAAGCCCATCAAGGCAGTACACAACATCAGTGAGTACAAGCAGAATCAATAGCATGACCTCGACCAACAAGCCTGGTGATGGTCAGCATACAACGATGATCAAACAAAAGGAATACAAATATAGTCAAGTACGGCCACGGGCGCGAAACTCTTCTAACAACCCCTTCGTTTCTGGATGATCAAGACGAGTGAGCAACCCTTCGACGAGCAGCTCCCTCTGCATAATGGTGTATTGAAGACCTTCGACCGAATCTTCCCATGCTCCTTCGCCGAAACAATCTTCTAACTTCCGCTTCTTGGATTCAAACGTCAGTTTGCGCTCCTTCAGGTTAGCGAGAGCTCTGTTGAGCTGGCCTTCAGCGGCATATCCGCGAGCGGTTTATTCATCAAACCTCTTCTCACTAGCCTTTACCTGGGCTTTCAGCTTGGAGATCCGTTGCATCAGCTTGTCCTCCCGCTCTTTCCTGTTGGCCAGGGAGGCCTTCCAGTGCTGGTTAAACTTGGATATCCTCCGATACGCTTCATCCAAGTGTTGTTTCTTCGTGGCCAATACATCGTTGACAGCTTTGAAGTCTCGACCCATGCGTTCACGCTCGGCTATCTGCTTAGTCAAGTCTGTCCCCAGCTGGTTCACCAGCTCTGTCTGCCTCTTGAAGGAATGAACGACTTCGTTTCTCTCGCTTCGGAGCTGAGCCAATTCTTTCTCCAGTTCTTCATTTGCCCCCTTCAATTCATCTCTCTCAGCTAACACCCGATTATGTTGCTGAATGGACACGGTAGTAGGCTCTTCAATCATTGGAGGGCTTTCTGGCTTGGCAGGAAGAAACGGCATCCCTATAGCATCTGCTCTGGCTCTGATCCATGCCACATACGGAGGGTAGGCTTGACTATTGCTTCTCCCCAGCAATGGTTTTCCCCTCTTACTGATACCATTCCAAGCGCGCTGAAGCTTAGATAACAGATCCCCCTCTAGAAGACCAGTGAGGTATAGAGATTCCTGCACCTCTTCATCCTTCGGCGGAGCTCTCAAAGCATACGCGAACTGTCAGACCAGCAAAGACGGATTATAGTTTATACAACCCTTCCTGCCTATCAAAGGCACGTTTGGAAACCCGCTGCAGCTGAAGATAATCTCGGTACCCAACCTATCTCTGTCAAACCAGTCAATATCCTCCGCTGATAGACTCATCAAACGCTCGGACCACTCAGCTGTGGCTGCAGATGAAACAAAGGGACCCCTCTTGCGTAGATGACTATCAAGCCATTTATAAAGCAAGGGCACACAGCAAGAGACTTTCTTACCCCTTCTGTTCTCGTTTTTGTAGTGGACGGAATGGTAGACATCTCCTATCAAGGTAGGGACTGGATTCCCTGAAGCAAAGATGCGAAACGCGTCGAAGTCTACAAAGTCGGGCATATTAGGGAACAGAATGATGCCATATATGCACAGAGCGAGGATGGCGTTGAACACGACCCAACATCCGTCTTTGGCGCACTGCTGAGCCTTTCCCACTAAGAAATGCAAGGAGAAACCGGGAACCTTGTTCCAACTAGACAATACCAACTCGGAGGCATCCAGATGAAGTGACGGAGCTAGACTAGCCAGATCAGGCTCAGCATCCATATGAACAAAAGGCATCTGCCTCTTGATAGGCACACCTAACAAATCAGCATATTCCTCCAGCATGGGTGCAAGAACAAAATCCTGGAAAGTAAAGCATCTCAACGGAGGATCGTAGAACTGCAGCAGAGCGTGCAACCCATTCAACTCGAATGCAGAAGGTTTACGAACCAAACTGAGCAATTTGCCGTAAGACTTTCTGAACGCATCTCTCACAGAATCATATGCTAAAGCAATCAAACCAGTTAGCTGAACCACATCAGGGGCAGGGAGCTTGTAAGCCACGGTCTTCCTCAGAGAACCCATAACAATACAATAGGAGGCAAGAAATCCTGGATCGGGGAAAACGGTACCTGCAACACAGACACTCGTTAATGAAATGCAAATGAGTATGCAAAGCAATGTAAAATGCAATCATGCAGCAGGAGATCAAGGCAACTGTGCTGTGGAGATTCTGCGTCAACAAAACCATGATGCTGCTCTGTCAAGAACAACCACTATATCTGATAATAAAAAATCCCTGGCGTCAGACCACAAATCTGCTCTGTCAAGAACACACATATATAGGACCATAAATCTGCTCTGTCAAGAACAAACATATATAGGACCATAAATCTGCTCTGTCAAGAACAAACATCTGATAATAAGGACCTCTGATGCAGGACTAAAATTCTGCTCTGTCAAGAACAAACAACTGGTAATAAGGACCTCTGATACAGAACCAAAACTCTGCTCTGTCAAGAACACACATCTGATGACCAAAACTCTGCTCTTTCAAGAACAACCATACATCTGCTGATGAGATCCTCAGACCCCAATCATAAATCTGCTCTGTCAAGAACACACATATATATCTCTGAATATAAGGTCCTCTGATATAGGACCAAAGCTCTGCTCTGTCAAGAACAAACATCTATCTGCTGATGAGATCCTCAGATCCCAACAAAACTGATCCACTATCAAGAAAACCAGGTAGTCTAAAGGTCAAAGTTTCCTGCAATAAACCCAACCCTGCTCACAGGTATGGACCTAAACTGACTCAAGTTTGGCATCCTATGCGGTCATCAGCGTCACAGACATTCAAGAGGGGTGATACGATACCCAGAAAGTGTGGCATCACCAGCTCATGAAGCGGCCTCACTCGGCTGAATCCCAAATGATCGGTCCCCAGAGTCGACAATCCTCAAAACCAACAACCCCCTCAACCCAAAGGGTTGAAAAAGAAGTCAACTGGGAGAACCTCGTCTGAGCGTGGATTTCATGAGACACTAGTGCCTGCCAAGCAAGCACACGCCCACTAATTTCCACAACTAATGCTATGTTCACTCAAGCCTGGGTCTGGCTTCTCACTCATCAGAATTCCCCTCCCACAACAGCACAGATAATCATATCATACTAAAAATAAAGTGCGGGAAATAAAGTGCGATAAATAAACGCAACCTAACAAGTAATCATACAAGCGCTAGGATTGACTCTCGCAGGGGACGTCGGATCCCCAAACAGACTCGCATTCGGGACGTTGGATCCCAGGAAACTATCAAGTCCCCAGCAGAGTCGCCAGCTGTCGCTTCCGCGAAAATAAGGTGTCGGCAAAACAGAAGAGTCGCCACCTTTCGTTATATATCCCTCAGAACAGGAAAGGAAACGATCGGAAAAACCTAACGAAAAGGTATAAGACAAGGTCGTCGCAACCGTTGTCTGGGTTCGGGAGTCGGTTACGCAAGGGGAAGGTATTAGCACCCCTCACGTCCGTCGTACTCGATGGGATCCACGCTTGTTGTGTTTACTGGACGAGTTGGTTTATCTATCTACCTATCAAGGCTGGCTTAAACAGAAAAGAAAAATGACTCGGCAAAGCGTCGCGCTTTATGCCTACGTATTCTCATGATAGAATGAAAAATCAGAGTCAACGTAGTTCTCCCTACGACGGGTTACAGGGAAGGTGGCTCGCCAATAAGTCAGTATTGTGCCTACGTACTCTCAACAGATATGAGAGATCAGAGCTTACGTAGTTCGGGGTACTACGGATTACGGGAATTCAGATTCATCTGTTTTATCGAGTAGGGTTAAACAGCAGTTCCAGCAGTTAGGGACGAAGCCTGTTTGCGTTGGCGCTGAAGTTTAACGACACTCTTTTCTTCAGAAAAGCTTTCCTTTGAATTATGGGCCCACGGGGAGAAAAGGTTTGAAGTTTGTTTTCTGTCTTTTACAAAAGAAGTGTTTTTTATTGTGTTTGCAATTTCAATTGCACTAGAGACTATGACCTGAGAGTGAATGCGTCGCATGTCACCCAAAGGGTGCCATACTAAACATCCAGGTTATTAAAAAGAAACTCTCCAACAATCCTTTCTCAGATAGCTTAAGGCTCGTAACGTACGAAAGAAATCATTCATGATTACTGTATCTTAAGCTGTTTTGAGATGAGAAGAGAACATGCTCGACTACGGAGAGACTATCAAGTCCTACTGTTGTCATGCCAAGGATTCATCCTATAGTTGAGGTTTGAAACAGGGAACTCCTAGAAGTTATCATGCATAGGTTTCAACCTAAAGTTCTAATCATCACTTCCTTATCAAAGGAAGTGAGAGTCCTAAGGGATTATATCAATGATAAACAGAAACAGATAAAGCGTCAACTTAAACAGTAAACAGTAAACGACTGTAAAATGCATGCAATGCAATTGAGGGAGGAAATGTGTGTGGGGCAGCAGCCTGCACAAGCTCATCTCAACCTCAAGCCAGATATGAATAACAGTAATCATACAACAACAGTGAAACAACATGCTATCAAGCAGAATACAGTAACAACTACAATCACACAGAAGAAAATGAAATGCTGTCAAGCAAAATAAACCACATGGGCAAGGGAGATGGGCTCTACCGAATACCCGCAAGCAAAGCCATACAGTAACAGTACAAGCAGAGGGAGCAACTCAACCTCTAGTGCAATCATGCTCCTAATTTAAAGTCAGTCTAAATATGGACTTATTCTAATGCATCAAGCAAGTCAAACAAGGCACATCAGCACAGAAAAAACAGACAAGAAAGCAGATCAACCCCTCTCTTCCAATTCCAAGCTTCAGCTCTTCTGACAGCAACCCAGCCTTCAGAATTCAATCACCCTTCAAGGATATCAGCTTCACTGGCAAGTACCAACTTGCTTCTCCCGGTTTCAACCCATCAACATAAGTTTCAACTTATCCTCCTTCTTCAAGCTTCAGCTCCTCAGTCAATTCCACCTTCAGGTTTCACTCTTAACTACAAGCATCAATTTAATTCCTTCAGTCTCTCAATGCATCAGTGTGAGTGTCAACTCATCCTTTATTCCTCAAGCCTCAGCTCCACACTCAATCTCAATTGAATCCTCTTCATGAGTATCAACTTATTCTTCAAGCTTCTCAAGCTTTCTTTGCTTTACCAGTGTCAACTTGGTCTTCTTCTCCTACAAGCTTCAGCTTCTCAGAGTAATCCTCAATCATATGGGAGTTTCAACTTCATCCTTCAATTCTTTCTCAAGCCTCAGCTCTTCAGTCAATCTCCATTGGATCTTCAAGTATCAACTTGTTCTTCTTGCTCTTCAAGCTTCAGCTGAAATGGCAATGCTCAGGGAATCATCATCTTCCACACTCTTCAATGAAGTTCTCATCTTCAAACTCAAGTCCAACATCTTTCAAGATACTCAAACCAGAAGATAATTGATTTAACAGGATGAGGGGAAATGATAAACAGCTTACTGACAACCAAAGGAAGCCTGCAAGGGTTCATCATTATGAGACTGGTTCCCTCAAAGTTCTACTTCCCAGATAAATCCACTCATCCTTCCAAAGGAGGGACGTGAATATCTGAGAAGTACTTTTAGTCATTGGGAGGAATGGAAGCACAAGATGCTTTCCATGTCTGTAAAAGAAATCATTCTAACTATAAGGCTCTCCCTGTGTCTCCTATCTCCTAATCCTCATCAGACACCTTCAGGCACAGACAAATCCAAAGCTCCAAGCAACTTCAAGCAACTTCAAGCATCCTCACCTTGTCTTCAACTTGTCTTCAATCTCAACCAAAGTCAAACCAAGCAAGAACCCTAATCTAAGGGGACTAAGGAAGTTAAACTAGTTGAATTAGTAAGTTAGGATCACCTAAAACCTAGTACTAAAGTTAGTCCTAACTAAAATACTAAAACCAATTGTAAAATCCTACAAAAAAATCTATGGGAACCTAGGTCAATCATGACTCTACCATGTTAATTTCAAATATCAAACCATCAAATTAGACCTAGAAATAAATTCTACATTATAAGGTATCAAACCTAAAACCCTAAAAGGAAGCACCTAAATATCAATCTAGAAAGCACACCTATTTTCATCACAAAAATGTGAGAAAAATTCTATGGGATCATACATGTCTAACCTAATCACACACAAAACATTAGGCTTAAAATCATCACCAAGTGATCACACAAAATTCCACAAAAGTATGCATCAAACATAACCATTTTAATATCAATTAAAATATAAAATTCCTATTAAATCAGAAAATGCATGAAATGAAAATATTTTTTCTCTAAAAAATACTAGACTCAATCATGAGTAAAATGCAAAAAGAATGGGTTTAATTGGATAAATTTTCAATTTATTATGAATTTTTCAGGAACCATGCATAAAATGAAAACTAAAAGAAAATCCAATTAAAATAATAAAGGCACGGTGTGGATAGTAACCAGAATCAGTACAAATTATGGATTGGGCCATCAGGGGGGTGTGAATATCACTGAATTCACTAAGCCCAGCACCACAAATAAATGAAACGGTGCGTTTCATCATCAGATCCTTCACAAATTAGAATTAAACGTGGCCATTGGATCAAGCTTCTAGTCAAAGGTCTTCCCTCATCCAATGGTGCTAACATCATCTCCTACCTTTTGAACGCCTAAACTTCGCGCCCAGCTCCGGCCACCGTCGGTGGTGCTCCAGTCACCATCCCCAACCCTAGTTCTCTCTACAGGCCTCCATTGCAAATGGTCAAAACATGAATCTTGTCCCAAATCTTGTCACGAATTCAACCATACCCTTAATTCAACCTAAATCCTCAAGATTCACCATATCCAAATCTCAACCGAAAATGGTAATGCACCTATGTTTTCTCTAATTCTCCAATTAACTATCTGAAATCCATCCTACACCATTCTACAATAAATCTAACACCTTAATTCACTTTAATTCTACCTAAATCATGCTAGGGGAAGAAAGTTACCAACCTGAAAATCTTGGATGAACAGATGCACTAAACCTCCAAATCAAGCTCTCCAATCTTGCAGACACGATCAATGAACCTTCTTCTTGCTTCTGTATGCAAAAGAACCAGTTGAACGTGCTTGAATCTTGAAACCCGATGGTGAGTTGCAGGTGGAAAATTCTGACTTCAAGAGCACCAATTAGCCACGAATCCTTCTTGATAATGGTCTAGAATCACTCCTTGACATCCATGGAAGAAGTTTCAATCAAGAAAATGGATGGAAAGTGAGGAATTTGGTGAAACAGAATTCACTTGCAAGCTATGGAAATTCAATCTCAATCTATGCTCTCTCCTTCAATCATCACCAACCTCTTCAATGGATCATCTCTACTCAATATATAGATGATGTTTGGATGATCTAGATCCTTCTACTGAGAGTTTCCACTTCTCATGTCATGAGATTTTCAAACACATCTCATGATATGCATAATTCTGTTTTGCAGCTTGAAACCAACCTCAATCTCTTTCAATTTCTCCCCTAGTGACATTTTGGAAGAGTTTAGCTTGCCAAGGGCCTTGCTCATGCCTTGATTTTGAGTTTTGCAAATGTTACTTAATATGCAAGTAACCACTTTCCAAAGCAAGTCCACAAATTGAATCTCAACTCAAAAATGTGGCTAAACCAATGTTCTTAAAATGTTTTCTAGAGTCAAAATGATATATTACATGCCATGGTTTAGATGTCTAGGTTGAAAATATCAATTTCCAACTTTGGTTTATTTAACTTATGCCCTTATTTTAGGTCATTTTGCAACTTTGAGCTACAAGCATTTCCAACATCTCATGACCTCCTTAATAGCCTTAAAACATCATTTTGAACAAGTTTGATGTTGAGGATTTTTCCATTTGAAGCTTGGAAATAGGAGTTATGGCCTTATGGTTGAAATGACCTGTAATCTCCAAATGACCAAAATGCCCTTGACTTGTCAAAGCCATAACTTGGGTTCTACAAATCCTATCAAGGACTTATAGTACTCTCTAGAAAGCTAAGAGGATAAGGAAAAAAATTCATGTTGACCAAAAGTTCATAGGAATCATCCTTCTTGGGCAAACGTTTGATGCAAGTTGGGTAACTTTCAAGGCCCCAGTTTCACATACCTCAGATGACCTGTAACTTGTCAAAGTCATAACTTGAGTTATATAAACCCTATCAAGGACTTCTAGCACTCAAATTAAATCTAAGATCATGCTATAAAACATTCATGTTGGGGGTAAGATGAGATGACAATCACATCTTGAGCTAAACTGCCTTGAAGATAGGGGTCAAACTAGGGGATTTTACACTGTCAAGCCTTAGAAACCCTAGCTTGAAACTTCTCAAACTCTTCAATCATGATGATATAACCTTGGAATCATCCTTATAACCTCTCATTGCATCAATCCATGATCACATGGATCTTGAATTAGGTCTCAACCTTCTTTAAATCATCAGTTGACCTAGGGTTGACCCAGTCAAACCCTAATTACACCACTCATGGCTGAGGCTTTTTAATCTTGCACAATGACCTATCTAGGCTTCATGATGGCTTTCAAGACATCTCATAAGCTCTCTCAAGGCTTCAAGTCCACATTCTTGGCTTCAGAATCATCTGAGGAGCTTCCCACAACTCTCAAGTTAGGAGACCTACACACTTGGTTTCCACCACCCTCTCTGAGGCTCTTTTAACTTCTCTGACAAGGATATCAACCCTTGAACACTTGAATAACCTTCTTAGCTAGCTTCATAGTCTTGTGTAGCTCTTGATTGGTAATCATACCTCTTGATCTCCTGCACACATGTCAATGAGATGCAAATGATAATGCTAATGTGAATGAAATGAAACATAAGCTAGGTAAAGAAAAGTTAGTCAAATTTTGGGGTGCAACAGTTGCCCCTATTCAAACGGCTTGGACCTGACTGGGTGGGAAGCGAACGGCTCTCTCACAATCAAGGTAAAAGACGGTTGAATACCAACAAACCCGGAAATTTGCCAACTGCACAAGTACACGGTACTCTGGTGGAGACAAATCTTCGAAAACTGAAACAATAGATGCGCGACAATTAGCTGGAGAAATAATAATCTGAATCTCCGTCAGGATGATTCTCTGATTTATCTGATATCATTGCATACTCAAATCATCGAGGGATCACTGGTTACACGGTAACAGGCGATCGGCCACCGCCAAGGTAAACGATACTTTGATTGGTAGGCACATCTTCAGAACTGAGCATGGCAGTTGTACGACAACTTGCTGGGGAATTGGTCACACGGTAACCGGTGATACACGGTCGACCATGCCGTCAGGCATTAGAATTCCTCGGGACTCATCAAATCAACAATCAAGTTAATCATGCCATCGGGCATTCAAAAAAGTTTTTTGGGGCGTCAGCCGAACTTCGTCAGTAAGTCAGGAATAGAATTCTCGGTCAATCCTGAACCAACTAGGGGTATCTGAGCCATTGCCATCAGGCATTCTGCGTCGGCGGGGAGGACTGCTTTGACCTTGTAGTTAGACTTCATCAGTAAGTCAGGGGTTTTGGCACTACCGCCAGACTTCAGTCATCAAGTCTTCAAGGGAAGTTTCAACTTCGCTGTTTAAAACCTGCTGGGGATGGCACATCTCTGCTGGGGATTCTGGAGAACTATCAAGTAACTCTACTTCGGGGCTCCAGAAATCATTCTGGGTGAATCGACTCTACTGAGGACTTCAAGAATCATCTTGGACAAATAACTCCGTCGGGGGCTTCAAGAATCATCCTGAACCAATAACTCTGCTGGAGATTTCAGGAATCATCCTGCTCAAATACTCTGTCGGGGAACACCTGCAAAACAAGAACGATAACGACCTAGCTCATGTTTCATATGCGTATGTTTGACAATGATGCAATGCTCCACACGGTGGAAATGCTACGCGTTTAGGATAAATGCCATGCAATCATGCAAGATGCTACGACCCCATCAGCAAAATAAATGCTGAAGGGAGAATCCTCCTGTCAAGGAGAAAGAACCACTCTGGTCGAGGAGGGACTCTTCCTGTCGAGGAGAAGAAGTCACACCAATCTCAATTGGATTCCTCTTGGGGAAAACGAACTTCAGTTGACTGCTGCAGGGGGAGTAAGGTTCTTCGAGAACTTGGACTCGCTCAACTAGGTAGTCAAACCACAAACTGTTGAGGAAACGATATCAATCGCAGAAATAAACTGCACAGCCTTCGCGGCAAAACTTTCCTGGAGGTAACAACTCCGATGGGGAAATAACGAATCAGCTATTCAACACTCCACTGGGGAAAACCAATCGTGGCTTCAACGGCTTTCCGAGACTCGGCTCTCTTGGGGAACTGCCAGCTCGGCTGGGGAAGAAGGAATCATCCTGCTTACTGGGGAGAGTACGATTTTGTGGGGAATTTCAATTTTCTTGGAGACTTCAGTCTGCACTATCAATTGTTGCACGCTTCAGTACATGACTCAACTGGGGAGATGACGTTCCTTCAGGATACATCTGATTGGGGAGAGAATCTTCTCTGCTTAGGGAAGCATACGGCGTACTGCCTGGAATATGCTATACCTGCAACAACACAAACAAACAGACAAGATGCCCTTCTCAAAGGGACCTATCAAGGTTATCATCTTGTCACAATGCTCAAGTAATTCATTGTTTCAACAATCAGTGGCCTAGGCCAGTAAGTTTATGTATGCGCATTTTATCAAAAACATTGGCGTTCTTTTTCGCAAACAAAACAGATAAATGCTAAACAAGCAAACAGAATTGTTGAATAGTATACATTTTATTGATAACAAACCCCTGAATGGGTAAAAATGTTTTACAACAGATGCAAGCTCCTGGAATGAGGAAGCTGCGCAAATATAAAAACATAAATATACATCAGTATATACACAAATGTCGGCAATGAGGCGTAGACGAACACCATGAGTTGATCCCTCTATGACCCACTCGACTTCGATACTTCTCCGACGCTTCAGCTTCAGAAGAGATTGATTCAGATAAACGGCCCTCAGGTCTTCCAAACCACCAAACAATGAGAGTCCATACCCGGAACGCAGTCATTTGCTTTTTCAAATCCCTAACTTTTGCCTGAATCGCCCTTTCGGGTTTTCGATTCACCGGGATACCCTTTTTTGCCAAAGTCTCCCTTCCAGGTTTTCGACTTTGCGGGTGTACATTCTTTTCTTTATATCCCTAATTTTTTCCCGAACCTTTTTCCTTTTTTATGGTTCGCCGGGATGCCCCATTTTTGCCTGGATATTCTTTTTCTTTCCAGCGGGTCATTTTTTAAGCAAAGTATTTTTTAACTGCGTCCGCGTTCACCGGGGATGCAAAATCTTCACCATCCATCGTGGATAACAACAAGACTCCTCCCGAGAAGACCTTGTTGATGACGTACGGACCTTCGTAATTAGGAGTCCACTTGCCCCGGTGATCGGAGTGTGGAGGAAAAATCTTCTTCAGGACGAGATCACCCGTCTGAAAGCTTCTAGGATGCACCTTCTTGTCATAAGCTTTCTTCATTCGACTTTGGTATAGACGACCATATGCAATTGATGATAACCTCTTCTCGTCCATCAGGCTGAGTTGGTTTAGTCGGTTCTTAATCCATTCTGCCTCGTCGAGTTTCACGTTAACCAAAACTCGCAAAGAAGGAATCTCAACTTCTAGCGGTAGGACAGCTTCCATACCGTACACCAGTGAGAAGGGAGTTGCCCCGGTTGATGTACGTACCGTCGTACGATAACTGTGGAGTGCAAATGGCAACATCTCGTGCCAATCTTTGTAGGTCACAACCATCTTCTGCACAATTTTCTTGATGTTCTTATTGGCCGCTTCAACGGCGCCATTCATTTTCGGCCGGTAAGGAGATGAGTTGTGGTGTTCAATCTTGAAACTTTGGCACAGCTCCTTCATCATCTTGTTATTCAGATTCGAACCATTATCAGTAATGATCCGCTCGGGAACTCCGTAACGACAGATGATGTCCCTCTTTATGAATTTAGCCACCACCTGCTTGGTCACATTAGCATATGAGGTTGCCTCCACCCACTTGGTGAAGTAGTCGATAGCTACTAGAATGAAGCGATGACCGTTAGACGCAGTGGGCTCGATCTTGCCTATCATGTCGATGCCCTACATGGAGAACGGCCACGGGGAGGACATGACATTTAACGGGCACGGCGACACATGAATCTTATCGGCATAAATCTGGCATTTATGACATCTCCTCACGAATTTAAAGCAATCCGACTCCATTGTCAGCCAGTAATATCTTGCTCTCAGGATCTTTCTTGTCATAGCATTCCCGCCGGCGTGCGTACCAAATGTGCCTTCATGGACTTCCTCCATGTGCGTACCATAATAATAATTAATTTTAATTTAAAAATAGAAGTAGAAGTTTTCCCTTTCTTAAAAATAATTTAGTTTTAAGTTAATTCAATTTTTTGGTAATTTAAAAGAAAATACAAAAAAAATACAAGCAACAATAAAAAGAAATAATTAAATTAATTTGGATTTAAATTTTAATTAATTTCATAATTTTAATAATCTAGATTTTTTAGGAATTTTCTTAGTTTAAAACCCTCATTCAAATTCCATTAACTTTAAAATACAATTTAGAATTTTTAATACTAATTTATTTAAACCCCCTCTAATTTATATTAATTAAATTTCACTTTAATTCACAAATAATAATTAAAAAAATTAAAGTATTTAGTATTCTTGTTATTTTACCAAATTTTAATTTAGACTTATTTTTTTAATTAATCAAATTCATTAACCTAAGATTAACTATCTCGATATTTTATTTGAACTTAACCTGCGACACCTTACTCTGAGTGCTTGATTTATATATCCGCATACTGTTATCTATTATGTATCATTTGAAGTTTTCACTTAATTTTTCCGTTACTAAACTATACATTCCAAAGGAAAAGGCACTCCCTTCTAACGGTCATCTCAATACATACCTTCACCCTTTACCCTTTCATCATAGCCTTAGGATCTGAGTCACCATACTCATGCTTAGCATTCCACCATGGACATTCACCATCTCTTAACCCTTCCTAGCCTTAGGATAGGAGTCGTTGTACTCCAAGCAGTACCCCGTCGTGGACATTCACTCTTTATCCGTTATCTTAGCCTTAGGATCAGAGTCACTGTAATCCATGTAAGTTCCCGTCGTGGATACTTGCTTACCCACCCTTTTCAACTTAACTTCCAACTTAGATTTGGAGTCGCCGCACTCCACGTAAGTGTCTTCCTATGAACACTTACATCCCCTGGAACCTTGACCACAGTCAAGAAGTTCCTCACTCCTCTTTGAGGGGAACTACGAATACTTTGATTCCATCCCCTACCTAGGATAAGTAGACACAAGATGTGATTTCTTGGCGAGTATACTTAGGACTAACCCCTTAGGTCTCCTTTAACCCTTTAGCACACCCTTAAACAGATAGATTAGCAAATAACACACATTAAACAAGAGGTTCTTATAGAGTACTACAGATGCTTAGGATGCTAACAACTTTCCTAGGTATAACCAACCCCCGAACCCTAGATCTCCCCACATTGTATTTACGATGCAAAATTAGGTTTTCTTTCTTTAACCTTTCCTTCGGATAAATCAAATACCAGTTGTGAATTCAAGATTGTGATTCAAATTAATCAATAATTTGATATCCTATTCTCACCGCAACAAAAGAGCTTTGATATAGTTAGAGTAGTTTATGAATGACGATTACTCGAGGTTTAAGAAAGGCTCCTCGGGCCCAAGTAATCGGGAGAGTGAGTCAAAGGCTTGACTCTCTCTCTTTTTCATCTAAGTATTGAGAAAATATATTTTGATTTCGTTTATTGTAAAAATAATTTGATGTAGAGTTGCGTTGTAAAGTTTTTTTTAGAGAAGACAATTGTTTGGACTTAAGAAAGGACCCTCGGGCCCAAACAATCAAGAAGAGGAATCGAAGACTCCATTCCAACTCCATTTTCATCTTTTTATAAAATTGTATTTAAGTATAGTTAACTTTATTTTGATAAAGTGCTCAATATGAATCGAGGTTTGTATTTGCGTAAGAAACGAATAAGGTTAAACTAATGTAAAGGAGATCCTATAGGTATAGGGTAAGTTCGATGGCGAGGCAAAAGCGCTCGACTTACAAGGGCAATGGAACTTGATATGTGGATCAAGTATGCTTGAGAAGTTAGTGGTTAATTGCATTTGTTTTGAAAATACTTAACGTTGGATCAAGTTTATTTGTTTCTTTGAAGAGAATTAAGTTTAATCCTATAAACCAATCATTCAAGCAAACATTCATGTGAAGTGTGTACAAAGCCCAAGAGGAGGTTATAAGGTTTATGGTGATCGTGAAAATAATCGACTTACATGGTGTTGGAAAATGGTTTGATTTTAAATCAAGGTATTAGTTTGAAAATGGGGTTTGAACAAGCAAATATGAAGTGACATGAGATAATCAAAGCATGATAATTACACATATGAGTAAGGTATATAAGCACGACACAAATAATTACGAATTAGGCAAAAAGGAAAAGATGCTAGTCAGGACAACTAACCGAATTAGTAACCCAATTACCTAAGGCTTAATTATAGGAAATAGAAAAGGAATTCAAAAATTAATTATTATTTAGATATTTAAAATTGAAAATAGTGAAATAATTAAAGTAATTAACTATATTAAACTTAAATATTTAATTAACTATTATCGTTAAAATAGAAAAGTTTAATAAAATGAATTATGAATTTTCTAATAATTAAATAAAATAAAAACTTACAAATAAAATATTTGCGCATAAAATATTTTTAGATATATATTTTTTTTAATTATAAAAATTAAATAATGTAACTAATTAAACTATAATCAAGTATTTAATAAAACTAATTATTAAATTAACTAGTTAATATTAAATAAATATTTTTAACATGATTAATAATAAAATAAGTAATAAAAAATTGAGATATTTCTAAAAGGGAAATAATTAATAAAGTTTTTTATTTCTTTATTAAATATGTTATAAACTCAACCAGAACCATTTCCAACCACCAAATACTTGAACCAACACTTCAAACACATCACATATGATGCATTGAAGCTGTCCAAACCCTTGCAATCATCCAAAACCTGCTAGACCAGAAAGTCAACTCTCAAACCACCAGAACTTGACTTTTCTGCATTTTCAAAGCCAAGTTACTGCCTAGCCCTTTTCTAATAATTCCAACACTTCAAACACTCTCTATATAAGTTGTTTGAAATGTCCAAGACATCACAAAAGTTCTGTAACACCATTTCCTAGAGTTTCACTTTGAAACTCTTGGTGTTTTCTTGCAAAAGAAGTTGTTCTGTCAAGACAGTGTGGTTGGAGGAGTTTTGATCATTTGAACACCTTATTTAGAGCATATTGGAGCTGCTTGGATCATTATCCATCAATTGGTTTTCTTATTTGGTTCATTGACTTGAAAAAGCTACAAGAGGTAAGTGTTCCAACTTGCCACTTTTAAGATCATGCTATGCTTTAAGGTACATTGAGTTTTAACATGCTAGATATGTCTTATAGGTCATGTTTGAACCTTTTCTTGCTCACAAACTTGTGTATTCATGATTGTCCCTTTGGTTTGGCTTGTTAGATCACTTTACGTGTCATTTCAATATGCAACTTGTTGATTCTGGTTAGGCATAGGTGATTGGTGTTTGTAAACATCATTTATAGGTCATATGTGATGTGTTTGATCATTTGGTTGATGTTGATTTGATGCATTTCTGTCTGTCACATTGTTCTTGCACAAACTTGCCATTTTTGCCACTACACATGCCATATGTTGAATGAGCTTGTCTATTGATGTATGATGCTTGTAAGCACTCTCTATATGTCTCATATGTTGTGTTTGAATCATTACTTGCTGCCTAGAACATATTATTGGACTGTCACTTTACTTTTGCACATAACATGCCATTTTCAATGATGTCTTTGAGTTTTTCACATAATGCATGATATGAGAAAACCACCACCACCATTGGATCCCTTGTGAAAAAAAATAAATAATTTCCTTTTTTGTTTCATCCAATTTGGTTAAGTTTTGAGTAAGTTATGATCCTTCTTGCAAATCTTCCTTGCCTTGATTCTAGGTTGCCTTGTGTTTTTGCCCTAGTTGCCCAACCTTTGTGCCTAGTTTTCACATGTGCATAACTTCTTTGATTTTTATCATTTTGATGCCACTCTTTTTTAATTATG
Organism: Lathyrus sativus; assembly: GCA_963859935.3. Taxonomy (NCBI): domain Eukaryota; kingdom Viridiplantae; phylum Streptophyta; class Magnoliopsida; order Fabales; family Fabaceae; genus Lathyrus; species Lathyrus sativus. Next base: position 500,862,000 of record OZ012735.1, read on the forward strand.
CTCCTTAATATGTCTAGTTTAAATGTGTGGAGAAATAATTCAAGAATTTTTATTTTTGAAACATTTTGGTCCACTTGAATGACATGGCCTTTTTTAGGGTTTTCTTTGGTTTTCATGAACTTTCTTGACATGGTATTTGATTTTTCTTGTAAGATTGATCTTGTTTGAATAATTGTTGAATTTATAACATGTTTATATGTTTGAAAACAATTGGCTCTTGGATTTACCATGATTATAATTGCCTTTGTGAATGCATGAATGTGGAAAGTATACCTTGAAATTTCTTTGTGAACCATGACATGTTTCTTGATGTTGTAACCTCATGAACATGATCCTTCACCCCTATCATACTTGTTTATGTGTATTTCTATAACCATAACATGTTTAGGATTGTTCCTTGCCTTGCAAGTTACCATGAATCTTGTTTATCTTTCCCTTGGTGAAGTTTGAATCCATACTTGAATTGTTGCTGCTTTTCTTACCTATCCATGATTGATTGTCATCAACATGTCTTAAATATGATTACATTTGTCTTTGTTTGATTCATATACCATGTTTTATTCAAGTTGTAACTTGTTTGCATGAGTTTTTTTAAATACCATTGATGAAAGTGTTGTTGTTACATATGTTGGTTGTTACCTTCTTGTTTAACATGATTCACCATAAATTACATGTTGTCACATATGTCACACTCTTGTTCAAATATACATGGTTGTTACCTTGACTTGTATCCATGCTTTAAGTATTTTTATAATTTATGCATGATGATCTTGATTTTTGAACCTTGCCATGATAAGTAATGTTTTGACTTATGCATGATTCACTTGTATGTGTCATCTATGATGTTTGGTCTTGTAAGAACCTTATTTCATAGCCATTTATATGTCGTGACATCTATGTTTACCTTTGGTTGTAACCACTTGGTTTAATTCTAAAACTTCCATGGATGAATGCTTGGTTGTAATCTTGTTATTTACTTTGCTTGATGTTGTCATATGCTTGCTCTTATCTTTCTTGGTTGTTACCATGACTTTATATCTTCATCATGTTTGAATGAATATATATGTGTGTTTAAGCTTTGTTAAGTTTCCCTAGTGATGAAGTTTGTTAGCTCTCATCCAGTTTCCTTGTTATTCCCTTCTTTCAAAGGAAAGCCTCTCTATTGACTTCACTATCATAGATAGCTCTTTACCCTTCTCCTCGACTTGGTTAAGTCATTAGGTCCTTTAACTTAGTTAAGTTAGAACCTATATCCATTAGACTTTGCCTTAAGTCTAAAGACCTACCCCTTGTTAGGAATATCCTTCAATTAGAACTTTAAGATAGAGTTTTTTTATCTCTATGTAAGGATCATTGTCATGATTACTTACTCCCCTCTTGGCTTTTGCCAAAGTCAAATCCCTTTGAGTGTTAAACTTAGACCTAGAGAGTTTTTGTCAAACTCTATACAAATTTTTTTATATTTGTTCCCCCTTGGAGTCTTGACCATAGTCAAGTATTCCTCGACCTTAGTGAGGTGAACTACGGAGACTCTGATTCCATCCTAGTCAGGATATGTAGGCACAAGATATGATATCTTGTCAATCCCTCTAACCACTAACAACTAACACACATCCCCCTCCTTTTGGTCTGGTTAGAACCAATTGGTCTTGCAAACTTAGAACTATCCTTAGATCTTTACCTTAACCTTGACCCCATAACCCTATCAAACAACAACTTAGATAACTTAGCGTACATACACACAAAAGGTTCCTGTAGAGTACTACAAATGTTTAGGATGTGAGAACTACCCTAGGGATAACCAACCCCCGATCCCCAAAACTCTAGCGTTGTTGTTACGTCGCGCAAAAGGTTTTTATTTCTTTAAACTTTCCTTTGGATAAATCAAAGTTCAGTGGTAAATTTCAATAAATTAAGATTCAAGTTAATCAGTAGCTTGATATTCGATTCTCACTGCAACAGTAGGCTACACCTTAGAAAGCGCTTCTTGAAAGCACTGCTAAAGGCTAACTTTAGAAAGCGCTACTAAAGGTCGTTCATGGACCACACCTTAGGTAGCGCTTCTGGAAAGCACTGCTATAAGCCTAAGAAAAGAAAGCGCTTTTAATGTAAAAGCGCTTCTAAAGTTAATACATAAGATAGCGCTTTTAGAAAGCGTTGCCTTATGTTATTAATTTCTAAATAATAAAACTGAAACTATTAAAACTCTTAAACTCTAACTTTGATACTCTCTCTCTCTCTCTCTCTCAGGAATACTCCCTCCGCCATATGTCCCTCTCTCTCTCATCGTAACTCTATATGTTTCGCAACTCCCTCCACCAGCCATATATCCCTCTCTTTGCAACAACTCCCTCCACCGTAACTCCCTATGTTTCGAAACTCCCTCCGCCGTAACTCCCTCGGTTTCGTTTCGGAACTACTTCTTTTTTAGCAAGGTATTTCTTATTTTCCTTTTCTGGATACACAAGCCATAGAATAGATTGTGATGTTGTTGTTATTTGAATTCAATTGAAGATTGAATGACATTGTTGGTGAATTAGTGTTGAAGATGTGAAACTAATTATAATAATTGTTAGAATTAATTGATGAGTTTGTTTGTTGTTGAAACAATTGAAATGAGATATGATAGTGTTGAATTGGTTGTTGTTTGAATTTGTTTTTGAAATTGTTGTTGTAGTTAGGTTGAAGATGATGAATTGTGATATTTGTGGTGAATTTATTTTGAGAATTGGTGTTAATTTTGTAAGTTGATGTTGAATGTTAGTGATGAATTATTAAAATTAATTGATGATAATTACATTGTTGATGGATAATTGTTAGTGATTACTTTGTTTTGATTTAATTGTTGATTGAAAATGATAATGAAATTAATTGTTAATTCTTGAGGTTGGAGATGATGAATAGTGAAGAAATTAATTGTTAATTGTAGAGATTGAAGTTGCTATTGAGTTTAAATATGGAATTGATAATTTCGGTGATTGGTTTATGCTCGAATTAATGATTCTTTGTTGGATAAAACTTTGAAGTTAATTGAACTTAAGTGATGAAGTTGTTTTTTTGTGACTTACTTGAGTTGAAATATTAATTATTGATGTGTCATTTATGATGAATCAAAGTATACCATGCTACTTTAATTAATGTGATTGAATTTACGCATCGATGCCATGTTGCTTATTTGAAGGAAGTATTGACGTTTACTAAATTTAGTTCTTGAGACTTTGACTTGTTTCTCCAATATATCTTGTTTGTCCTATTATATACTAAATTTGTCCTGTTATATTTAATACACCATCAGTTACTAACTTAGTAAATTTACTATAAGGGTTACTTGTGAAGAGTGGAATTCTGATCGTTTCTAAGAATCTTACACTGTGTGGTTCCAGAAGTTGTTGACTTCTCTACAGGTAATTAGTTATTCTTTTGCTATAGTGCATGAATAATTAGTGTTTTTGTTTAGCTTACTTAGTAAAATCATGGATAAAAAATGGATTTCATCTAATCGATTGTCAAAAGAGTACGAGAATGGGGTATCAGAATTCGTTAAGTTTGCTGTTGAACACGCTAAAGACCCTAGTCGAATCACATGTCCTTGCTTAGGTTGTTGTTATGGGTGTCGGATTGACACAGTTCAGTTGGAACCACATTTAAAGAGGCATGGATTTGATCGAAGTTATACATGTTGGATATTACATGGTGAGATAAGTAACGAGAATGTTGAAACAGGGGATAATACGACCTATGCTTCAAACGACAATGGCACAGATACATACGATAATGATCGAGTCGAAGAGATTCCAGAAGAACTTGAAGAAGATCTTCAAGATTATCCCAAAATGTTTGAGAGGTTGCTAAGCGATGCAGACAAAATGTTGTATAAAGGTTCCACTAAATTCACAAGATTGTCCGCGGTATTAAAGTTGTACAACTTAAAGGCGGGCAATGGATGGTCGGATAAAAGTTTCACAGAGTTATTAGCCCTTATGAAATATATGCTTTCGGAGGATAATGTTCTTCCCAATCGAACCTATGAGGCCAAAAAAATGTTGTGCTCTATTGGCATGAGCTATGATAAGATACATGCTTGTCCAAATGATATCATTTTGTTTCGAAATGAATATGCATCGTTAAATGAGTGCCCTAAATGCGGTGTCTCTCGATATAAGAAAAAATTGTCCCCAACAAAAGTCTTATGGTATTTTCTTATAATTTCGATATTTAGACGCATGTTTCACAGTGAAACCGGTGCAAAACACTTGACTTTGCATGCAAATGAAAGAATTATAGATGGAAAGTTTCGACATCCGGATGATTCACCACAGTGGATGAAAATTGATAATGATTATCTTGATTTTGGAGAAGAATCAAGAAACCTTCGCTTGGCATTATCTACTGATGGAATGAACCCACATGGTCTTCAAAGTATCTCACTTACCATATGGTATGTGATTATTATAATTTATAGCCTACCTCCATGACTATGTATGAAGCGTAAGTACATGGTGTTATCTATGTTAATTTTTGGGCCTAAACAACCAGGGAATGACATAGACGTATACTTGACACCTTTAATCGAAGACTTAAAGATTTTGCGAGAGAATGATATGTAGGTTTATGATGGATATAGGAAAGAAAGTTTCAATTTAAGGGCGATGTTGTTTAGAACAATTAATGATTTTCCAGCATACGGAAATCTATCAGGGTATAGCATTAAAGGTCAATGTGCGTGTCCTATTTGTGAAGAAAACACAGATTGGACGCAATTGGAATTTTGTCAGAAGAATGTCTTTCTCGATCATCGTAGATTCTTATATTATAATCATCACTACTTTGGATGGAGAAAAGCATTCAATGGAAATCTAGAACAAGGTATAGCTCTACCTACATTGACAGGTGACCAAATTTTTGAAAAGCTGAAAGATGTGAGTACTCAGTTTGCCAAGCCTTTTACACATACGCTTGTCAAACGTGGGTGGAAGAAGAGGTCAATTTTTTTTGAATTACCATATTGGAAGTCGTTGTATGTAAGACATTTTCTTGATGTTACGCATATTGTAAAAAATATATTTGAAAGTTTTATTGGTACGTTACTCAATATACAAGGAAAGTCTAAGGATGGCCTTAAAGCAAGAAATGACTTGATAGCGATGGGAATAAGAAATGAATTAGAACCCTTGAAGAAAGGAAAACGAACATATCTACCACCTGCTACTTATACTCTATTTAGAAAGGAGAAAAAGATATTGTGTAAGTTTCTAAGTGAAGTTAAAGTTCCAAAAGGATACTCTTCAGATATTAGAAGACTTGTGTCTATGAAAGACCTCAAGTTAAAGAGTTTAAAGACACATGATTGCCATGTTATAATGGAAATTTTTTACCAATAGGAATACGTTCTATTTTTCCAAAAAAAAGTAAGAAGCACAATAACTAAATTGTATTTTTTATTCCGGTCAATTTGTAGTAAGGTGATCGATCCTGCGATCTTACCAACATTGCAAAAAGAAATATTTATTACTTTGTGTGAGCTTGAAATGTATTTTCCTCCCACATTTTTTGACATAATGGTACATCTAGTCGTTCATCTTGTGAAAGAGACATAATTGTGCGGACCAGCTTATATGAGATGGATGTACCCTGTTGAACGTTATATAAAAATATTAAAAGGGTATGTGAAAAACCGAAGTCGACCAGAGGATTATATTGCTGAACGATACATTGTTGAAGAAGCGGTTGACTTTTGTAATGAATATTTGTCCAATTTTCAATCCATTGGACTCCCTAAATCTCATATTATCATAAAAAAGAAGGAAAATAGTTAATTGGAAATGAAATTGTGACAATATCAAGGGCTGAACGGAAGCAAGTGCATTTGTATGTTTTGCACAATGACAATGAGGTTGAGCCGTATGTTGAAATGCACAACGATGTTCTCTGAGGTTTAAATCTGAATAGAAATGAAAACTGGATAGTATGATAGCACAATCGAAGTTTTATACCATGATTTAAGGATCATATTTATTCAAAGTTTTATTTAGATCTCGCTTCAATAATAGAAAGGTTGAGATGTTTAGAATATGGTCCAAGTTTACATGTGTTTTCTTATAATGCATACACAATTAATGGATATACATTTTATAACAAAGAACATGATGATAAAAATACTATGCAATATAGTGGTGTCGCAGTGGTAGCTGAAGCAATGCACATTTCAAGTGTGAAGGGTTTAAACCCCAAACATGCAAATCTCTCATATTTTGGGGTTATCGATTGCATTTTGGTGTTTTATTATGAGAAGTTTCAGATTCCTATCTTTGGTTGCAAGTGGGTTGAAAATAATAGTGGCATACAAATGGATAAGTCAGGATTTTTGTAAGTGGATATTAATAGGGTGGGCTACAAATATGAGCCTTTTAGTCTAGTCTCTCAAGCTAAACAAGTGTTCTATATCACTGATCTGACAAGTACGAAATGGTTTATAGTGCTTTTATCTAACAAAGTAATTGATGATAACATTGGAGATCAAGGTGATATTGATGTTGAGAATGAATCGTATATTATAAATGATCAAGATGAGAATATTAGAGCGAATGAATCATATATTAGAAATAATCATAATGAGGGAATTTGGATCAATCCATCCGTCTGTGTTGTTAAGAGACAAGTAAATCATATTCCAACCAAGAAAAGAAAGAGATGTTAGTGAAAAAGGTACTAGTAGAATTGTATATTCTGTCATTCAATAAAACTATATATTTTTCATTTTATATATTCAATAAAATTATATATTTATGTTTTTCTTTATTACAGGTCAAATGGCTAGTGACGAGGAAAACTCACATGATACTTCTAAGAATGATGGAAATGAATCAGTTCATGATGTGGAAAGAGATATTTCACGAGGAATAACTATTATGAAGGGAATCATTCGTGCAAGAGATAAAGGAATAAAATATGACGAACATTGGAATGCAATGGACTAACTTGTTGAGCCTAACGGTGCAATGTTGACAAGTTACATAGGTGCACTTGTTCGTTCGCAAATTCCAATCACTTGTGATAATTGGAGAACTCCATCATTGAAACCCGCTAAAGAAAAATAATGGAGAGAGATATAGGTACCATATGTGATGTTATTTGTTTTTATTGACGATTTATACTAACACAATTTATGTATATTTTTTTATAGAGGTCTTTTAACATTGGTGACGATCGAAAAAAATATTGTCTTCAATTGGCCGGAAGAAGACTCAGAGGGTTTCGAGTTTTTTAACAAACAAGTTTCTTAAGGATGTCCAAGGAAATTTTATTGAATCAGAACGTCCAAAGAAGTATGCAGACTTGATTTCATCTGAAGAATGGAAAACTTTTGTAGCCAATTGAAGAACCCAAGAATTCCATGTAATGTTAATTTATCATGAACATTGTATTATATGCTTTTTCCACAGGTGTTCTGATATGACTTAAACTTGTTTATCTAGGATGTGAGTGACATAAATAGCCAACAAGCATCAAAACTCGCGTATCCATACAAAAAAGGACGTTTGGGATATGCACGCTTACAACAAAGAATAGTAAGTATATATAAATGTTATGATATACTTGTCTCCCATGTGTTATAATTAATCTTATTATTTGTCTTAATGTGTAGTTAGAAGAGGAGAAAAGTGAAGAAACATCTCTTCCGGAACATGTTTTGTGGAAGGCTGCTCGTGTGGATAAGGATGAAGTTGTTAAGGAAGATGTTAAACAAGTTTTTGAGCAATGTGTAAGTATAACATAATTTATTTAATTAAATCAAAAGTTTATTAACATATAATATTTATACTTTTTAATCCCCACTAATCTTTTTCGATATACATATGAATTTCCAGGAGAGTCTATGTCAGTGTTTAACTCTAGTTACAGACCATGATTGCAGGAGCATATTAAGTCGAGTATTAAATGTTCCTGAGTATTCTGGTCGTGTAAGGGATAAGGGATTTGGGGTCACTCCAATAACCTTATATAAGCATCCAAAGATTAAAAGTCCTAGCAATAAACAAGTGATGGAATCGTTGGAAGAATTAAAAGCTCAAATTCGTGAACTGCAAGAGGATAAAGAAAGATATATGTCAGAAAGACGCGGTTCGGAGTTTAAAGATACTAGTTGTCGCTACCGCGAAAATAAGGTGCCGGCAAAACAGAAGAGTCGCCACCTTTCGTTATTTATCCCTCAGAAAGGGAAAGGAAACAATCGAAAAAACCTGATGAAAAGGTATAAGACAAGGTCATCGCAACCATGTCAGGGTTTGGGAGTCGGTTACACAAGGGGAAGGTATTAGCACCCCTCACGTCCGTTGTACTCAACGGGATCCATGCTTGTTGTGTTTATCTGACGGGTCGATTTTATCTATCTACCTATCAAGGCTGGCCTGAAAAGAAAAGAAAAAAATGACTCGGCAAAGCATCGCGCTTTATGCCTACGTATTCTCATCAGAGAACGAGAAATCAGAGTCAACGTAGTTCGTCTAACTACGGGTAAACGGATGGGGGAAGGTGGCTCGCCAATACGTTAGTATTGTGCCTACGTACTCTCAACAGATATGAGAGATCAGAGCTTACGTAGTTCGGGATAATACGGGTTACGGGGGTTCAGATTCATCTGTTTTTCCGAGTAGGGTTAACAAACAGTTCCAGCAGTTTGGTGTATGCAGCTTGCTCATCAGAGACTCGTGCGTTACCGTTTGCGGTAGAACTGAGAGTTAACGACACTCTTTTTTCTGAAAACGTTTTCCTCGGATTATAGGCCCACGGGGCAAAAGAGGTTTGAGGTTTGTTTCTGTATTTTACGGAAGAAGTGTTTTTTATAGATGTCTGTAGTTAGTGCAACTCTAGAGACTATGACTTAGGAGCGAATGTGTCTCATATCGTCCGAAGGACATATACTAAACACTTTAGATGATTGAGAGGAGACCGCTCAATTATCATTTCCCAAGTAGCTTAAGGCTCGTAACGCGCTTGTACTAACTTTCCTTTATTACGTTTTTTATTGTTGTTTTAAAGAGAGAAGAGAGAGGATAACTAAGGGGAAACTATCAAGCCCTATTGTTGTCATGCCAAGGATTCATCCTATGGTTGAGGTTTGAAACAGGGAACTCCTAGATGTTATCATGCATAGGTTTCAACCTAAAGTTCTGTCATCACTTCCTTATCAAAGGAAGTGAGAGTCCTAGAGGATCATGTCAATGGGATACAGAAAATAGACAAAGCATCAGCTAAACAAATAAATAGAAAGGAAAACAGTAAAGATGCAAATGCAATGCAGCAATACAAGCAGAGGGAGACTCACTCAACCTCTTAGCAATCAAGCAAAGAAAACAGACAACAGCAGACAAGCAAAGGGAGCTCAGCTCAACCTTTATATGCAAATACGTCAATTAGAAAAAGAAAAACAACTCACAAGCAAGGGGAGGATCACCTCAACCCTTAAGGCAAACAAGCAGAGGGAGACCCACTCAACCTCTTAATGCAGTCATGCACCTACCCTTAGACTATCCTAAACATGAACTATCCTAATGCAACACACCACTCAATCATGAATGAAGGCAAGGAATTATGACAAATAAGGAATTCATTCCACAAGTATTCAAACAAGGCTTCTATCCTAAGGAAAGGAATTGAATGTTGGGAAGCAAGGGTAAGGTCCACAGGAACTTACCACAGGCACTCAACCAACTCAAAGGGATTTGGAGAATCTTAGAGGCTTGACTCCTTCAGGAGATGTGCAAAATTCCCCCCACAGGAGGGACTATGCTACCCCAAGAAGGTTCCTAAAAAAGATTGAATAAGAGAAGATTAGGAGAATGAATATGGGAAGCAAGGTAAGGTCCACAGGAACTTACCACAGGCACTCAAACAACTCCATTTCCTTAGAAAGCTTGCATAGATTCAACTCCTTTATGAAAATGCAATGAATTCCTCCACAGGAGGAAACATGCTCACAAGGAGGATCCTAATTAAGCAAGGAAGATTTTGAGGGAAACTAACCCTATAGGAAGAATCATCCACCTAACTTGAACTTCTAAAGAACCTCAATGATTACCTTCTAAGGATCACCTACACTAAGGGTTCAAAGGCTCTAAAGGGGTATCCACCTAATTTCTATTATATCAAGAAAGGATATGAAACTTAGAATCATCTAATCCTCACTTAAAAGACTAATCTATGAAGTTAACCTAGTTAGGGTCACCTAAACTATAAGCAATTTGCAAAATGGGGGAATAATAGAAAATCAATTCTAAAAATCTTAAGGAAAATCCTAGATTATCCTACATGGGTTAGCGATCTATGATACAAAAACCAAGGGCAAAACCTACTCCTAAAGGTTTTAATAAAATCTAAACTCAAAGGGTGGGCTAAAGGGAATCCATCATGGAATGCTCCTAAATATCTATCTCAAACTCCTACTTAGAATCATCTAAAAATATACAACAAAAATCACCCAAACCTATCAAGGAGTCTATAACAAGCATACAAAATTTCAGCATCAAATTCCAAAGCATGAGCTAGCAATAAAATTAGCAAATAAACTACTCATTTTATGCATTTTTAATCAACTATTAAAAATAGAAAAATGGACATTAAATTGAAAACAACACCAAAATAAAATCCAAAGGCATGGAAAAATCAGGAATTAAACAAGGATCACCCATATATTTTTTCCATAACTTTCTGATCATTATTCTAATTAATATGAATTAAAATCAATCAAGACAATTAAAGAAAATAGAAAATGAATAAAAGAAATAAAAAGAATTCAGAAAATATCACAGTTGTTGGATCAGATTACCAGTCAACAGATCCTAGGGGAGAGAGAGTGACACGCGCGCGCTGACTGGGAATAGTGATTCGCTGCGTTTTGATGTGTAATCAGGTGAGTTCAATTGACTAAGGTATACCATACTCCCTAATCCTAGCTGTCCAATTCAAAAGTAGTACAATCCAAGAGCTTACAGCTTGCCACATCGTGAGTCAGGGTCAACACTATCCTCAGGACTAATCTCACGCGTTGGATACTAAGACTTAGTCAATTAATTCAAACGAAATCAACGGCCTGTGTGCATCTTCTCCAATTGAAGTGAAAAAAAAGGGGGGGAAAGCCATTCGTGGTGGCCGGAGAAGAGCTCCATTGTCTTCTCCGGCGAGAGCAACAATGCTCTGGATCCAAACTCAACCAAACTTAATAGAAATTACACGTATCCACTCGTCTCCTCACCCTGAGCATGAATCTCTCATCCAATTCTTGAAATCCTTCATGAATCTCTAAACACGATGCTCAACAGAAAAATCACCATTTCCAAAATTGTCATCAAACTCCAAATTCTCTCCATAGAACTCTTCCTCACCTCTCAAGGATCACTCTGATCTATCCAATTCATCCTAACTCTCAAGAATCAGCCAGATAAAAGTCTAAACAGAAATGTCATCCAATCCTAAATCACCTCTAAACCTCAAGATTTCAATCCTGAAACGATCTAGGTTGCATCTATAACCTAACCACATGCTCAATTCATGCTAAACAAGCCTAAATCAAGGGGAATTTTGAAGGATAAAAACCTGAATAGAAGCTTGAAATTGGAGGTGCTAACGTGCGAATCTTGATGCCAAAGTGTGCAGATTTTTTCACCGAAGCTTGCTGGTGCTATGGAAATCCTCAATTCTTCTTGAAATGCTCTGGAATTGCAAACACGATTTTCACTTTGGAAGCTTCAAACTCCAACTTCCATAACCGTTTTCTTCACCAAATGCAATCCAAAATTGATCTGAAATGGACCTTGAGCTTATATATGATTGTTTTGGATAATTATCAGGCCCATTGGAAGCCCAATTTGATCAATCCAAATTTCAATTTTTCTTCCATGTGCAACTATGGAAATCGTGTAACCTGGCTCTGTTTCAGCTCAATTTTCACTCAAATGGCTTGCATAACACTCCTTGAATGTGAATGGATCAGATTGAAAGCTTGATTTGATCTTATGGTGTAGATTGGTTATGTTACTTCAATTCTAAGTAACCTTTGAAATCCCCATGAATCATGACTCAAACCAAAAATGTGAAATTGCCAATCCTCTCCAAATGCCTTTGGAAGTCAAATATGCACAAACTTGTGAAGTTTGGCACAAAAATGAATTAAAATGGAATTTTCACTCTTCATGCCTTTTAATTATCCTTTTTTCAAATTTCCTTCATACACTTCCATATTTAATCCATATCAATGGATGTTTGGGTCATGGTTGGACAAATAACACCATTTTGAATAACTTTCAAGTTGATCAAAAGTCCATTTGAGATGTCTAAGTTGATGAAATTGACCCATAACCAAAAATGACCTGTAATTCCAAATTCCCAAAATACCCTTATCTTGTAAAGCTCATAACTTGAGTTCTACAAATCCAATCATGGACTTCTAGTACTTTCTAGAAATCTAACAAGATAAGGAACAACATTCATGTTGGCCAAAAGTTCATGAGAATCATTTTTCAAGGGCAAAAGTGTCATGCAAGTTGGTTGACTTTTAAGCTCCAATTTCACATTCCACTGATGACCTGTAACTTGTCTGGCTCATAACTTGAGTTCTATAAACCCTATCGAGGACTTCTAGTACTCAAATTAAATCTATGATCATGCTCTACAACAATCATGTTAGGGTCAAGGTGAGATGAAAATCACATCTTGAGTTATGTGGTCTTGAAGTTAGGCACCAAACCAGGGGATTTTACACTGTCAAGCATAGCAACCCTAGCCTAGGAACTCCTCACACTCTTGATTCATGATGAGTTGAACTTGGAATCATCCCTTGGGCATCTTAATGCATCAATCCATGATCACATGGCTTTAAAATTAGGTCTCAACCTTCCTCAAATCATCAGTTATCCTAGGGTTAACCAGATGAAACCCTAGTTGTACCAATCTTCGCAGCAGCTCCACATCTTTTGCATATTGACCTGTCTAGGCTTCAAAATAATCTTCAATACTTCTCATGAACTCTCTCAATGCTTCCAATCCAACTTCATGGCTTCAGAATCATCTGATAGCTTCCCACAACCCTCAAGTTAGGAGATGTACACACTTGGCTCCAACTACTCTCTCTGAGGGTCTTTGGCTTCTCTGATGAGGATATCAACCCTTGAGCATTTGAATAACCCTCTTAGTTAGCTTCATAGTCTTGTGTAGCCCTTTGTTAGTAGTCATACCTCCTGATCTCCTGCACACATTGTTGCACCCCAAATTTTGACCCCTTAGATCCTCATCATCATTGTAGGATCATATTTGTTTGATTAACTAACCATAACCAATTTCAAGTTTATCTTTGTTAAGATGCAGATGAATTAGGGCTTCGTACCGTCAAAATCGAGATTTCGTTGGTATGATCAATCAATATTTTGGATTGATTCAACTTAAAATAAGTCTCCACAAGATCAAATATAATACATTCGATCAAGAATGAGTGCAATTTGAGGTGGTCACCAGGGGATTGACAACAGTGCAATTTAAGGTACCCGATTAGGGTTTTCGACGAGAAAAAGTCAACTGTAGTTTGAATTTTGGTTTAAAGAGTGTTCCAATGATGGTACCTTGGTCCATTGAGCTCCTATGTCTTTGTAAGGTCCATCTAAAGAGTTTCAAGTCCTCAGGATGTCCGGATCATCAACGGTCGACTCGGTAGGCACCGATTGATCAAACGATTGACTGAAAAGTCAACTCTTCAACGATAAGGAATTTGACTTCAAAATATGAATCAAAAATGTTCCTTATGTCATATTACACCTCACCATAAAATTTCATGACCATTGGATCAAGGGTTAAGAAGTAATTGCAAAAATCGGGAATTAGGGTTTCGAAAGGGGCAAGACCATAACTCCTCAACCACACATCCAAATGAAGTGGTTCAAAGCTCATTGGAAAGCTCTTGACAAATCATACAAAAGCCTCAAAGTGGTCCATGATCAAAAAAGGCATAGAATTGGAGTTATAACAAAATTCATTTTTGAAGGGGAAATAACTTAGAAAAATTCTAAGTTATTTGGCACTTTTAAGTGGTTTTTTCAGAAACTTTGAAGGGTTTTTCAACCTAATTCCATAAAGAATTTGGAAATTCCCAAAACATTAAAGTTATATAGCTACTTGAGGGCTTTCAAAATTGTGGTAGAACTCCTCAATAGCATGATTGAGCAGGAAGTTATGCACCATAGAAGTTGGGTCTGTCACACTTAAAATCATTGTCAAGAATTCTCAAATTTGGATTTTCATAACTTAAGCTACTCTCCACCCTTGGATCTTGATCCAAACCGATAATGTGAGGCATGGATGGAGAGGAAACCAGGAAAAAGGACGGTTTTGGTGAATATAGCAAGTTGTTGCAACTTGACAATATAATAATCAAATGTAAGAAAGAGAGAGAAACTTTTAAAGGCTAGGATTGTTGCAGCTGGCTTACTCTACCATCACAAATCATCTCAGTCATTTCATCTCCATATCCACTTGAGTTTTCTGATCTCCTTTGAACAATGGAGCTGATAGGAGAAGATCTTGCAAGATTTATTTGAAAATCTCATGAAAACTCCCTCCAAAAGTGGTAAATGACCAAGGCTGCCCTCATTCTTGTTTGGCTATAAATAGAGGCCTCTTCTATGAGTTCAAACACACCAGAGCAATCTCAAAAAACCAGAGAAAACATAGCTCTCATTCTCCTCTCATTCCTCAAGAATTTCAAAAACTTCAAAATCTCCATTTTCACCAAAAAGATGTCTTGAGCAAAACTCTGCTCAAGATCAGTTCCATCACTTCAAAACCTCTAAAAATCATCCTCACAATCCCTAAACATGATATAGAAGGTGTTTATACCCTCAAAACTCTCAAAACTACCATTTCGCAAAAAGTCAACTTTCACACAAAGAAAGTTTGACCACCATACTCAAAACTTGCCAAATCCTTGTCTAGTCCGGTTCTTGTTGTTCTAACCATCCACACACCTCACATATGTCATATTACAACTGTCCAAAGCATTGAAAATCAACTGGGAATCACCTAACTCAAACTGTCTAGAAGTTTGGTTTTGTTACTTCAAGAGGAAGTAAGCTTCACCTCATTGCGAAGGAAGGAGTATCTCTGGGTTTCTAAGCTTTTTAGCTTGTTCAAGGCTGGTCAACAAGAGGTATGTGATGTTCTAACTATCTCTAAGTCATACATTGTCATGTATTGTCATTTTGTGATAATTTTTGTGAAAACATACCATGGTTGCCCTATTGTGCTTCTTTGTCAAGAATCCTAGTTTTGTGATCATAATGCTTATTTTGTCAAATATATTATCATTTGTAAATGATATGTGGATGATAGATTGTAAGTTTGTGCCTTATTATCATGTTTATACTTGTTAGTGAGGTTTTTGTCATTTTGGTAGATTTAGGATCAAACCTTGAAAAAGTGATATGCTTGCCCTAGAACCATAAACCTAGCTCATTAGTGAGATTTGTAGATGACTTGTAAGTTGCTTATAGACCCCCCCCCCCCCCCCTTGCCCTTGATCATATGTGAATCAATGTGGCCTTTTGTTTTCATCATGATGATTTCATGTTTGGTTTTGCCCATCATTGCTTTGAAGTGGTTCTTAAATGGTTATGCTTGCTATTCCTTATGCCTCAAGTCTTTGGTCAATGTTTGATTTTTTTTCATAATGCTTGTGTTGGTGGAGATGTGAGAAGTTCGGTGCTTAGTCATTAGGGTTGTCTTGTGAGACATGTGTGCTTTTGTTGTCCAATTGGAATCAATATGTCCTGTTTGGTTTGGTGTGTCTTTTGCTTTACTTGAGGTGGTGGACTCACTTGCTTATCCATTCCAAGAATGTGTATGTTGTTGTTATGCTCAAAATCTGCCTAAGTGCTCAATTTGTCATATCATGCCTCAAACTGTTGCATTATTCAAAATATCATGAGGACAACATCTCATATTCTATTCCAAGCATTGTTTACATGATTAGTGTGCATTAAATCCTTATCATATCCATTTAAAGTTTGTGCATGATCTCAATTTCTCCAACTGTCATGGTTATGGCTTATTGTACATCAAAATTGATGTTCTTGTATTGACATGAGCTTCAAATGCTAAATTCTGTTTTGGTAAAGATTTCACTCATTTTCTGAGTGGCATTTCATCTGTTAGCATCATCATAATGTGTATATAACCTCCTTTTCATGAAAGACATCATTGCCTTAAAGTTGCCCTGTTGTGGTGAATGTCTTGCCTAGGCAGAATTTTTCTAACTTTTGCACCAACACACCAATTTTCATACTACTTGATACAAGCTCTTCCATGAACCTAAAACACTTTCATGATGACATTTCTAGTGTGTGCATACTGATTACTTGTGATGTCATGGCTTATTCTCACATTTCACATTCCAATCACACTTACACACTAAATCTGCCACAACATGCTCAATTTGTTTTTTCTATTTGTGTATACATGACTTTAGAGTTGTAACTCACTCACATGTTTGATTCTGAGGTGTGTAAATGTTTGGTGTGGTCTGAGATTACCTATATCTGCATTTCACCACTTAATTGCATTTTTGAGCCAAAACTGTCATGACCACATACCAAAATCATGTTTGCTTGCATAATGATCAATCTCATAGTGGTAACTCATTTTGCTCTATACTTGTGGTGTGTGTATGTATTTGTTTGTTAATGAGAGATCTTCTTCTTACACTTGAATTATGCTTGCATGCCATACTGTCAAACTGTTTTGAAAAACATTTGTGCCCCTTATGTTGCCTACTGCCCTAAGTTAGTAAACTTGCATTAGAGTTGATTTTTAAGTGATTGATGTAGGCATTATCATGCTAAGTTGCATTTGTGTCAGTGGCCTGTTTAGAATCAGTTGTAGGTTTGTTAGCCTTCATTCAAGTGACAGTTTTGGTTTGATTTTGGTGTGGTACTGTTGTGAGTTTGATTAAGGAGTCTATTGGTATTCAATTCATGTTTGTCAAAATCATAAGTGATTGTTTGATGTGCATCTGCTCAAACTGTTTTGAAAACTTGTTTTTTTGCAACTTATGTCATAAATTTCAAAACCATAGGTCACTTTATATTCAAGTTGGGATTTAAGATTCATCTGTTTTGGAACTTCATATATGTTATATTTGGAGTATGTGAGGACCTTCAATTTGTTCTAAGCATGAGCAATTTGAGTTGTGGCTTTGAAAATGCACTTCACTCCCTAATTTGCAGCTGCCTAGGTTTTTAAAATCCATGTTGTTTGTGAACTTTCTAAAGGTTTAGACACATCCTATATATTGTTTTGAGTATGTATGTGTGGTTCCTTTACTCCAAATTGGCATGTTTCATAATTTCACTATCTCACTTGCAAGTGTTTTGATTTTCATCTCATTTTCACATGATAGTTGGAACTTTAGCTCATAAGTAGTTTGTTTGAATGCATGATGTTGCGGTGGAAATAGGATATCAAACTATTAATTAGTTTGAATCACAATTCTTAATTCACAACCGCTCTTTGATTTATCCGAAGGAAAAGGTCAAAAGAGGGAAAACCTATTTTTGCATCATAAACACAATGCGGGGAGAGACCTAGGTAAGGGGTTGGTTAAGCTTAGGGAAGGTACTAGCACCCTAAACTTCTGTAGTACTCTACAGGAACCTTTTGTTTATTGTATGCTTTTTTATTTTATTATTTGTTTGATGTATATATTGAGCCAAGGGATAGAATGACCTAAAGAGACCTAAGGGTTATTCCTAAGTTTACTCGGCAAGACATCGCATCTTGTACCTACGTATCCTGGATAGGGAATGGAATCAGAGTAATCGTAGTTCCCCTAATTAGGGAGGCTAGAAACTTCTTGACTGTGGTCAAGGTTTCAATGGGGAGTAAACACATCGTAAGGACATGCTTACGTGGAGTTTTGAAACTCCTATTTTCTACGTTGAATTGGTAAATTGTAATGAAAGGGTAAATTAGGGATTCCACGGCGGGAAACCCTAAACAGAGCACGGCGGCTCTTTGACCTAAAAGCTAGGGTAAAGGGTGTTTTCGTCCATGGCGGACGCCTAGGCCAATTGGGGTTTGAAACGGTTGAAACTATGGTATTGACTCGGCGGTCAAACTGTTACCTAATTCCTTCGGAGGGTGATTAACGGTAAACATGCAAACAGAGGAAATATTGTATAGCATAATTAAAAATACAGAAAAGTAAAGAAAACTGTAAAGAAAGCATCGTGGCCGTTCGCGTAAATTACAAACCCCAAAAGGCCAAAAAATAATGCAATGCATAAAAGTAAAACAAACAAGCTGCGACCATGGCCTCGCGTAAATTACATCCATGGAACCAAAATAACAAACAAATGATAATAAGCTGACACAGACAAACTGACGACGATTGGATAAACCCGAGATGGCTAAATCAAACTTAAAATTTTTTTATGGAAAAGAAATACTTTATTGTTTTTTTTTATTAACAAACGAACAATTATGCTTAATTTTTGAAAAGAAAAGCTAATCTAACTTTTAAAACAAAATCTTAACTTTTTTTTAAAAAAATGAATTCTTTATCATTATTATTATTTTTTTATTAAAATAAAATCTAATTTGAACTCTTTCCCTTTTTTATTTTTTCAAAGAAGAACAACTTATTATTATTTTTTTACTTTTACCTAAAAGAAACAGTAAATTAAATATTAAAAAGAATAGTCAATTTTGCTTCTTCCAAAAATCATTGTTAGTAATTATAACAAGTTCCTAAGTTAACTTAAAGAAATTGAAATTTTAAATTGTTATTGTTTAATATATCTATTAACTAAAACTGAAAGTTATTATTATAAAATGTTTTCTCTTTTTTTAACAGTAGTCATTCGAAGCAAATAATTGAGGTTATTAAAACTACCATAAATTGATACCACCTTCCCAATGTATGTTGACAGACCCCACGTATAGCTATTAATCCTTCACAAACATAGAACCCATTAAAATAATAAAAGCAAATAGTAAAAGCAAATAATATAACCAAATATAAAACAAGCAGAATGAGGAACATAAGGAGACGTGTGATTGGAAGCCTCTAGGATTTCAGTATCCTATCTTCTTCTTCCTTAGCAACCGCGGCGCCATGGATGCAGTTCTGAAGCTTTTCCGCTTCCGTCTTTGCTTGCATGCCTCCTTCTTCTTCCATTTTTGTTCGTTTCACCTAAGAAAAACAAATAAACCTCGTTATTGACAACAAATCGCTTACATTTAGAGGGTTAGCGACGGTTGACTCCGATGGTGGTGCGCGGTTTCCGTTCCGGCCAATGATGTTAAGCTGAGGCCGTCTTGAGTTGATTGCTCGCCGTTTGTGATGAACGGCGCCGGCGGTCTCTCCCCGGAGCTCGCGATTTGGTTCTTGAAACACTTATTCCTCTTCTTCTTTCTTCGGTGATGATGAAAGCTCGCTGAGTTTTCTGAACCACTTTTCCTATTCCGTTTTGGATCCGTTCTTCCTTGTGGATGATGATGATGAGAGTCCTTCTAAGGATCTCTGAATCTAGGAAGAATCCTTTTAAGGATCTCTGAATCTAGGTTTCGTTTTCGGCCGCCTTTTTTTACGTTTTGGTTAGGGTTCCCCCTTTTGAACTCTCTCTGATGCTATTTATACCAGTTTGATGTTTCTGGTGGGCTTGAGATTTACTGATTTGCATTGCGAAATCCTTGCGATTTGGGTGTGGTTTCCTAAAATGTTGTTGTTGGATTTTGACCGTGAATTAGTGGGTGACTTGACGTTATTTGTTACGGATTTTCCACGTTTTTAGTTTTGTGGGACTGGGCCCTCATCTTCTAAAGATTTACTTCCGAAACTTCTTATTACCGTTAAGTTTTTTCAGGTGGAATCTGACTTGGCTGCTTGTTTGTCGAGATGTTGGTGGAACGGATTATGAACTGGTTTTTGAACCGGTTGTTTAAGTTGGCTGTTGAACTGGTTTTAATTTGAACTGGATTGGTTGTGAAATTGGTTTACTAAACCGTTTTCTGAACTTGTCTTGATTTGATCTTCTGAACTTGTTCTTAGAATCGATTTCTGAACTGCTTTGGATTGATTTTTATGCACTTGCTTTGGAATTAATTCGGGGAGGTTGGCGTTATGGCCCGAATATTCAGGCAAACCGCCTTTCTGAATAAGCACTTCGGCCAAGCAATTTATTTCGACAAAACTTTCTCTTCATCTTTCTCGGTCGCCCTTGATAAGAATGGATTGTTGCTGGATAGGCCACTGGCCGAGAACGGACACCCGGTGATGACACTGTTCTGAGGGTGTCAACTAACCGAATAACTTCTATTTGCTATTGTTTTGACTTGTTTTGCAGGTTCGGAAGGGATAGTCGGAAGTTCGAAAAGTTGGAGAAAGTCGAATTTCTTTTAGGAATTAAGGATTTTATTTTTTTTTAAAAAAAATGTAATTGAAATGTATGATATTGCCAATTATGTGAATTATTATCTATTTTATTTTTTCTATATAATAACAATAGCTCCATTTGGATTAAATAACATTGTTACTATATTATTTTTGATAAAAAAAAAAAGGCATGAAATCAAATATTGAAAATGAAACCAAACTAACAATGAGATGAGATTGATAAAAATGAAATGAGAATGATTTTAAGAAATTAGTTAAAAGAATGAAATATTATTGATAAAAAATGTCTTAATAAAACGAAAGGTAAATTGATTTAATAATAAATGAAGATAAACATATGATTTATGAATTTTAAAAATGAAACATTTTATGATAAATTTTTTAAAAAATAAAACATTGATTTATGAATTTTAAAAATAAACTTTGATTTATGAATTTTAAAAATGAAATATTGATGAAATTAACGTACAATATGAAATAAAAATTGAACTTTAAAATTACATATTTTTATTAATTCCCAACTCCTTCAACTTATCCGACTAAATCCGTCTCCGACATATATTCAGATTGAACCTCATCAAATAGATCAAACAACCCAAATTTCCCCCAAATTAAGTTGGGGCTGGTGATAGAAACGGTGCCGGCCTTGAACAAAGTAAAACAGTAAAAAGCAGAGAAATTCGATTAACAGTGAACAGAACTAAACTCCGCACTAAAAATTCCATTTATGTTTCTGACTAATAAATCCAATGCCATGAACCAACTCGGCCAAAAATTTTAATTAAATAAATGTAACCAATCCCGACTTGAGCCAATTCTGTACCGCTTTCCTTTTGAGAAATTTAAGCGGCAGGTAGCAGAAGAAGCAGAAAATAATTGTCTGTTGAAACCAAATTCCGCAGAACGGATTCTTGCACCGACTTGACCCAAACCAAATTAATATCTCAGCATAAACCAACCCACATGACAAAATAATTTTCTCATAAATCCACTGACGACAGAGTCTCAGCCCGTTGACCTGATTACTGTATTTCGACCATCCTGATGCGAATACCATGAATTTCTGTTTATCTTCAAAGAAAAAAAAGAACTCGGAGACGGAGGTCCTGATTACTCAATAAATCCCTAATGATGACTCAGCTTCAGGGACTGTCAGCAAACAACGTGAAAATGACCATTTTGCCCTTTAACGACTAAAGTGTACCAGACGCGGTTCCTGCAAAACAAAACAAGCTACATAACCTGTTAATAGTTAGCTGATGCAAAAATGAGATGACATGTGACATGAATCGACTAATTTAAGGGTAAAATTTGGGGTATTACAGTTGCCCCTATTTAAATAGCTTCACCGGACGATTTGAGCGATGTAGGCTCGAGAAATCGTGGTGAAAGGGATTTAAATATAGATAACCGAAAATTTTGCCCTTAGATGCAGTGATTATGCAATGCTATGGACAGAACGGGACGAACTATAATGCTGACAATGCCATGAATCTAGTATGATGCGGATGATGGAATGAGAAATGCGATGTTGCAGACGACACGACGACATAGGGGACAGACGTGACAAGAAACACACTGGGGAAATACGACGCGCCGGGACAATATCACAACACTGGGGAATTCTAAAGTGACGGTCAGCTGGTGCGAAACACAACCAATTGTCAACTTTAGAAAGGGAAACGGTAAGAACGGGATCCTTGACGGAGATGGCACCGATGAGACGGCCTCCACTGGGGAGAGTCTAAGAGTAAATGTTCAACAGGTTCAGGCGTGACCGGATGACACTCTAGAGTAAAAAGTAAAACTGGATTTGCACGACTGTAGGATCGACTAACAGGATGCTGGAGCATTGAGCAAAGAATAACATACGAGTTTCTGTAAACCTTTCCTTCGTGACAGGATCAAATGGAATTTTTGGTAATCCGTAGAAAATATACAGGGTAAAACCGGCTGTATGCCAAAATAAATGGACTTTAATGGGAAATGCCCTGATAAGCTTCTCAATAGAGAATGGCCACTTATCGTTGGAAGGGACTTATAGGTCAAAATAAGATAAGCTCTCCAATAAAGAGATTGTTGCTTATCTGATAAATAAACCTCTTCATATCTAAGGTCGGCGCCTCGGGCATATGATTCAGATTCTTCTTTTACTAAAGGGTAAATGAACTTCCTCATACTTCAAGATTCACACTCTCCTGAATACGATTCTGCTCCTTCTTTTATTAAAGGGTAAACTGAACTTCCTCATTTTCAAGGTTTGTTGCTCCCTGAATATGATTCAGCTTCTTCTTTTACTAAAGGGTAAATGAACTTCTTCATACTTCAAGATTCATGCTCTCCTGAATATGATTCGGTTCAAACATCCCCATACTTCAAGATGACAAGGAAAATGGAAGCCCAGTTGCTCGATGGAGATGGCCATTTGCTGCAAGTCATAACGAAGATAGGATAAGCTTCTCGGGCGAGAAATGCCGCTTATTTGCAAGAGTGGCAATAATAAGCTTCTCGGGCGAGAAATGCCGCTTATTTGCAAGAGTGGCAATAATAAGCTTCTCGGGTGAGAACTGCTTGTAGAAGTGGTAACAGGTAATGTAAATTGTAAAGAAAGTTGTGATGATGGCAAACATCTAGATCACTGAGTGATAGCAGGTAACATAAATTGTAAAGAAGGTCGTGATGATGGCAAACATCTAGATCACTGTAATGTAAATTGTCAAGAATGTTGTGATGATGGCAAACATCGAGATCACTGCGGGTAATGTAAATTGTAAAGAAAGTCGTGATGATGGCAAACATCTAGATCACTGAGTGATAGCAGGTAACATAAATTGTAAAGAAGGTTGTGATGATGGAAAACATCTAGATCACTGTAATGTAAATTGTCAAGAATGTTGTGATGATGGCAAACATCTAGATCACTGTAATGTAGCAGGTAACATAAATTGTAAAGAAGGTCGTGATGATGGAAAACATCTAGATCACTGTAACATAATAATGAGCTCCTTGTATGAGAAGATCAACTGTAGAGTTTATTGTAAGGCAG
Organism: Lathyrus sativus; assembly: GCA_963859935.3. Classification (NCBI taxonomy): domain Eukaryota; kingdom Viridiplantae; phylum Streptophyta; class Magnoliopsida; order Fabales; family Fabaceae; genus Lathyrus; species Lathyrus sativus. Next base: position 500,885,480 of record OZ012735.1, read on the forward strand.
GTGATAAGCTCCTCGGCTGGGAACTGTTGCTTGTCTATTGTGCAATGTAGTGATAAGCTTCTCGGGAGAGAACTGTCGCATATCTGCAAAGGATTGTGAGGGCTTGTCTTGAAAGATAGTGTAAAATAAATGCACGTCCAGGTAGGTTCGGTGACAGACGGGACGGAAGTTCAATCTAGAATTGGGCTAGAAATAACTGTCAAACAAGACTCCATTGAGGAAACGAACTCGAATGAGGACTACCTTATCTTAACGCGGAAAGGTAACGGAAATAACCATCTTCCACGAGGGTTGAACTCTGTGGGGAAACTGGAAACAAGTCGGTATTTTATGCTTAGGGATGACGATCTACTTGGAGAGAGCGGACAAACTCAGTTACTCGACGGTAACGACAAGGATGACAACAAATAGCAAGCATGCAAATGTTAATGCGTATGCCAAAGTGTATACGAATGTGTATGTTAATGTGTATGAAAATGTAATGCAATGAGTATGCAACGTTTACGCTCATGCATATGCTGACAAAACAGAAGAGAGATGAGACATGAGATGAAATAAACATCTCAACAGGAATACCCAGTGACCTCTGCAACAACACATTTATCGAGAATATGAAAAGTTAATGGTAGAACCAAATCTGGCTTTAAAGTTCTAACTTCCCTGTGGAGAAAATCTCATGACTTCCACATAGGGATGCGATACGACTTCACCGGAGAGTATGGTTCCCTGACTTCAACTGGGGATTCATGACCTCCGCATGGGAATAAGATGTCATGACTTTATGTGAGGGATTGCTATCATGAACCATAATCAGCTCAAGAACTCTTGGATCATAGACTTCCGAGAATAAAATAAATATCCACTGTATGGGGAAGGTGTGGAGCTAGACAGCTTCATGGAGATGGTGTAGCAACTTCCTGGGAAAAGTACCTCGGCTTCCTGGGGAAAATGTATATCCGACTGGGGATAAGATATATCAAACTTCCCTGCGGAGAGTTCATCAGACTTACTGGGGAGAAATCAACAGACATTCCTGGGGAAGGTATCACTTGGAGGATACCGGGGATATCTCTGCAGTCTTGAGAGTCACTGGGGATTTATCGGATGGATCCCAAAAGTGTTGTCAGCTTAAAGTCTCGTTGGGGACTGTTACTGAGAAGATGCTGGTATGATTTCTGCTGTCTTGGAGATTACCGGCTCAGCCCAAAGTGTTGTCAGCTTATAGTATCGCTGGGGAGTGTGTAGAGGCAATGGTTAAGATGTAGATTCTGCAACGATGAGATTTACTAGGGAATGAAGACCGCCGGGAGTAAAATCCATCGGGTGCATGAAGAATATCGTGAAACGAAACTAACTTTTATCTCAAAGGACTTTGTCGTAGTCGCCATTTTGAAAAACAATATGCCCTAGAGTACCTGCTGTATGAGAGAGTCATCTCGAGAGGATTTTACAGAGAACATTGGGTTCGATTTCCCCACTATTTTCAAACTCTTGGAGAGATTTGTCAGATTTAGACGTAACTAGCACGGATTAACCGTGTTACGGCTGAGTCTACAAGAATAGTTCTTAAGAATGTCAGGTTTGCATCAGTAAGTGAATTGGAAACCAACTGCCCCTGTTTAGCAGGATCTTCAAGTAATTTTCTGAGATGTTAGGCAAAATCGACACGCGTGAAATGCTATCCTGAAACTATCAATGCAACGATATATTTGTCTTGAAATTTTTGTTTTTGTTTTGAAAAAGATATCGCAATAACTTGTGACTGAAATCACTAGTCAGGATATAAGTTTAATTTATAATGCCAACATGAATTTTTGAGCATAGCTCGTAGGAGTCAGGAAACGTTATCTCGTCGAGTATGCTTCCAAAAGAATTCCTACTTCAATTAGGTCTTTTAATGGTTGTATCGTGGCTTGGTTCACGGTTTAAGAAACAAGGGATAAAGGCTCAAAGTTATTTGTACCCACCCCTATTCGTGATGTTCTCCAATCCTATTCAGTTAACCGGATGCGAGCACTCATATCTCAATCGGGTTTGATATGGTCGAGAACTCATTAAGGCTTTGGACATGGCAGTCACTCACCTATTGTCTTTTGTGTTTGATCCAACACGACTTTGTTCTTTATTAGGAATTCTTTATGGTAATCCCTTGTTTTTATTATATTTTTTCATTCCCTAACTTTTGCATGGACGACGTCCTTTGGATTTGACTTTGGAGTCCAGCGGGATGCCCTAGTTTTGCCTAAGTCTCCTTCATAGGTTTTGACTTAGCGGGCTATATATTTTTTATTTTTGTCGACTAAGTCGTGTGAATCTTTTGAAAGGCTTGTGATTGCCCCACTCTTTAGGGATAGTCATTGACTTCTAACTCCATAGGATGTTTAAGGATAAATTCCCGAAGGTTCACTCCTCCTTTTTGAGAGTCTGAGCGCTCAATCGATTTAACTGAAAAACTACCCTGCCCTAGGTTAAGATGAGGGTTTTAATTTGGAAAAGAAGAAAACTCCTACTTCAAGGCTCAAGGGGGTTAAAGAGGGGTTATCATCCTTATATCTCCATTGTTTGGGATTTGAAACAATGCCTTACATCATCAGCAGGTTTCAATCGGAAGCATACGACAAGAGATTGGATGTTTTGGTTCGTCATCCTCCTCCCAATTCTCTATCAAACAAGAGATCGGGTAAAATTGGCATTATAAGTTTATGAAAAATATTTTTAATGAGTGAAACGAATGGATTTATTCAAGACAAACATGCATTGCATCAATTATTCCAAAATAAACAAGTTCGTACATGATAATTATGCTTAATCAAAGAAAATAAGCATATAAATAATCAAAATGTAATGTCTCAAAGTCCTTCAAGATGTGTTTATGAAGTTTTTGCGTCTGAGACTGGCATGGTAGTGGTTTCCTCTAGCGGAGCCTCATGGGAAGGAGTTGTCTTTCTTGCCCCAGCTACGTCTGTCATTACTTCATTATCGATCTTCAAATCTTCACTCAGAATAACTCTCCCAGATTCTCTGTTGATCGGGGTCGCATCATCTTGAGGATTGCTGAAATGAAAAGGACTAGGCATCTGAAGAACTACCGGCTTCGGCTGATTCACCATATGCGTCACTGGTTGAGATATGTTGAAAACAGGCTTTGGAGAGCTTGATTCTGGCCCCTGGGACACCCTGAGAGGAGTCTTGACTTTCGGCTGAGGATCGTCAAAAGACAGGACCTTCTTTTCTAGCAAATCTCTGACAATATTCTTAAGCGCGTAACATCCTTCCAAATCGTGACCAGGCGCACCCTCATGAAATAAACAATGAGCGGCGGCATTGTAATTAACAGGTACCGGATTGGGAGGTGGACCCAAAGTTCGGGTAACAACCAGACCTTGTTGCACTAAGAAAGGATACAACTCAGTGAACGTCATTGGAATCGGAGGATAAGGTTTATACTGCCTCTTACTCGGACCATTCTGTCGGGGTGCTCGCTCCTCTGATGATTGGCATACAGGACTGTTGGGCACTCGTTGACAGTTGATAGGAGCTTGTGCAAACTGATAAACAGGAGGTTGTTGATAAACCGGATGCTGATAGACCGGAGCCGGTTGCACAGGCTGATAGGTAAGAAATTCAGGATTGACAGGAGTTGCGACAGTAGCCACATAGGGTTGTGGAGCATGCTGAACCGGATAACCTTGAACATAATTCTGCTGATGTTGACGAGCAGCCATCAAGCGATTCCTCAGACGTGTAGCTCTTTTATGGTGGTCAGAGCTCGGAGTTTTGCACTTCGGAGGAGTAACTCGTCGAACTGGTTGAGCGATGGTAGGACGCACCAAACTGGATTGAAAACCATGAGGAGGTACATTCACAACAGTAACGGTTGGTTGAGGATCCACAACAGTATGGGTGATCTCAGAAACAACAGTGGGCTGAGAATCCAGCTTTGCATTAAGAGCTTGTAGCATCTCCATAATTTTCCCCACACTTCCTCGAAGATCTTCGAGTTCATGGCTGACACGATCTATCTCTTGAGCTTGTTCTTCCATCCTTTTTCGAGCTTGGGCTCTAGTATTGTACTGATGTGGAGGACCCAGGGTGACGAAACTGACAGGCGAGAGAACCGAGAATAAGAAACCGGGAGACACATGTGATGCAAAAATATGATGCAAAAATGTGAATGGAATGATTTCATGGAATTCAAATATTTACGAATATTGCAGAATAACAAAGAAATTTTATTTATTAATTGAAAATGGATTACAAATAATATTCCTAGAAAAATCTTGGCATAACATAAAAGCTAATAATGACCCTAAGGAAGCTTCTTGTTCTGCCCCTTGATCTGCTCTTCTAGCTGGGCCTTTTTGAGGATGAGCCTACCTTCAAAAGGTAGATCGAGAGTTAAAGGAAAATAAATCCTTCATCAAAACCAAACAAGGGTACGTCGGAAAAGTCTTCACAATTGTTTGTGATCATATTGCCCTTGATATCGGATAACTTCAAGCATATGGCTTTAGCAACGGTCTTGTCCTTTAGGGTCCCTCTCCAAGAAAGGGAACAAAGTCTTATCCAAAATAGACAACCCTACGAGCTGAGAATATTCTTCCAAAGTAGGTAATAGCTGATAATTGGGGAATGTGAAGCAATGGTAGTCGTGATCATAGAATTGTAGCAAAACCGAAAGAAGTCCTTCATTCACCTTATATTCCAATAGAGATAACAACCTTCCATACCAGTTACAGAATCCTTCTCGATCTTGGATTAAAGACCCTAGCTTCCTTAGGTCATCTAGCTTAGGACTTTTAAAAGTATATTTCAAAGTTTTCCTTCGATTGTAATCCATAGTATCCTGCAATATTCATAAATAAAATTTGAATTCCATGACATGTGATGCAATGTGATGTCTTATGGATGCAATGCATATATACAAAGTCCTAAGTTAAAGGTATATGCAAGGAGTTAGGGTCTACCCATCCCAATAAGGTATGTACTAAGGTTAGTTGTACCTGCAGAACAAGGGTTCTAAGAAGTTCCCAAAGTCATTAGTCCATCCTTCGGATATTATCAACTTTCCAACTAACTCGGAGGTCAATAATATTCTCAAGAGAACCTCTTTTGAGTGTAGTATGGCGTAGCAACCATTGTAGGACTACTCCCACATAGTTCCCGCACTACGTCCTACATAAGGCTAAGGTGGTGTTAAGGTAACTACGGTCCTCAATATCACAGACTCCAATCGAAAATAGTAAAAGTTTTCACGACTGCACTCGATCAACCGAACCATTTTCGAAAGGGTCTCAACTGAGCGGTGATTCTCGAGTCAACTTGGTTGGGACTCACTCCCGGCAAGCCTCGTCGAATATCTCACCTTCCTATAATAAGGTCACTCAAGTCCGGGTTAGGACTTATCTCACAATAATAGGGTACCCCCAAGAAAGGCACAATAATAATATATACAAGAGGATAAATAAAAAATATCATACAATAAACAAAATAGGGATAACCCTTGATTCTGAGGTGTGTAAATGTTTGGTGTGGTCTGAGATTACCTATATCTGCATTTCACCACTTAATTGCATTTTTGAGCCAAAACTGTCATGACCACATACCAAAATCATGTTTGCTTGCATAATGATCAATCTCATAGTGGTAACTCATTTTGCTCTATACTTGTGGTGTGTGTATGTATTTGTTTGTTAATGAGAGATCTTCTTCTTACACTTGAATTATGCTTGCATGCCATACTGTCAAACTGTTTTGAAAAACATTTGTGCCCCTTATGTTGCCTACTGCCCTAAGTTAGTAAACTTGCATTAGAGTTGATTTTTAAGTGATTGATGTAGGCATTATCATGCTAAGTTGCATTTGTGTCAGTGGCCTGTTTAGAATCAGTTGTAGGTTTGTTAGCCTTCATTCAAGTGACAGTTTTGGTTTGATTTTGGTGTGGTACTGTTGTGAGTTTGATTAAGGAGTCTATTGGTATTCAATTCATGTTTGTCAAAATCATAAGTGATTGTTTGATGTGCATCTGCTCAAACTGTTTTGAAAACTTGTTTTTTTGCAACTTATGTCATAAATTTCAAAACCATAGGTCACTTTATATTCAAGTTGGGATTTAAGATTCATCTGTTTTGGAACTTCATATATGTTATATTTGGAGTATGTGAGGACCTTCAATTTGTTCTAAGCATGAGCAATTTGAGTTGTGGCTTTGAAAATGCACTTCACTCCCTAATTTGCAGCTGCCTAGGTTTTTAAAATCCATGTTGTTTGTGAACTTTCTAAAGGTTTAGACACATCCTATATATTGTTTTGAGTATGTATGTGTGGTTCCTTTACTCCAAATTGGCATGTTTCATAATTTCACTATCTCACTTGCAAGTGTTTTGATTTTCATCTCATTTTCACATGATAGTTGGAACTTTAGCTCATAAGTAGTTTGTTTGAATGCATGATGTTGCGGTGGAAATAGGATATCAAACTATTAATTAGTTTGAATCACAATTCTTAATTCACAACCGCTCTTTGATTTATCCGAAGGAAAAGGTCAAAAGAGGGAAAACCTATTTTTGCATCATAAACACAATGCGGGGAGAGACCTAGGTAAGGGGTTGGTTAAGCTTAGGGAAGGTACTAGCACCCTAAACTTCTGTAGTACTCTACAGGAACCTTTTGTTTATTGTATGCTTTTTTATTTTATTATTTGTTTGATGTATATATTGAGCCAAGGGATAGAATGACCTAAAGAGACCTAAGGGTTATTCCTAAGTTTACTCGGCAAGACATCGCATCTTGTACCTACGTATCCTGGATAGGGAATGGAATCAGAGTAATCGTGGTTCCCCTAATTAGGGAGGCTAGAAACTTCTTGACTGTGGTCAAGGTTTCAATGGGGAGTAAACACATCGTAAGGACATGCTTACGTGGAGTTTTGGAACTCCTATTTTCTACGTTGAATTGGTAAATTGTAATGAAAGGGTAAATTAGGGATTCCACGGCGGGAAACCCTAAACAGAGCACGGCGGCTCTTTGACCTAAAAGCTAGGGTAAAGGGTGTTTTCGTCCATGGCGGACGCCTAGGCCAATTGGGGTTTGAAACGGTTGAAACTATGGTATTGACTCGGCGGTCAAACTGTTACCTAATTCCTTCAGAGGGTGATTAACGGTAAACATGCAAACAGAGGAAATATTGTATAGCATAATTAAAAATACAGAAAAGTAAAGAAAACTGTAAAGAAAGCATCGTGGTCGTTCGCGTAAATTACAAACCCCAAAAGGCCAAAAAATAATGCAATGCATAAAAGTAAAACAAACAAGCTGCGACCATGGCCTCGCGTAAATTACATCCATGGAACCAAAATAACAAACAAATGATAATAAGCTGACACAGACAAACTGACGACGATTGGATAAACCCGAGATGGCTAAATCAAACTTAAAATTTTTTTATGGAAAAGAAATACTTTATTGTTTTTTTTATTAACAAACGAACAATTATGCTTAATTTTTGAAAAGAAAAGCTAATCTAACTTTTAAAACAAAATCTTAACTTTTTTTTAAAAAAATGAATTCTTTATCATTATTATTATTTTTTTATTAAAATAAAATCTAATTTGAACTCTTTCCCTTTTTTATTTTTTCAAAGAAGAACAACTTATTATTATTTTTTTACTTTTACCTAAAAGAAACAGTAAATTAAATATTAAAAAGAATAGTCAATTTTGCTTCTTCCAAAAATCATTGTTAGTAATTATAACAAGTTCCTAAGTTAACTTAAAGAAATTGAAATTTTAAATTGTTATTGTTTAATATATCTATTAACTAAAACTGAAAGTTATTATTATAAAATGTTTTCTCTTTTTTTAACAGTAGTCATTCGAAGCAAATAATTGAGGTTATTAAAACTACCATAAATTGATACCACCTTCCCAATGTATGTTGACAGACCCCACGTATAGCTATTAATCCTTCACAAACATAGAACCCATTAAAATAATAAAAGCAAATAGTAAAAGCAAATAATATAACCAAATATAAAACAAGCAGAATGAGGAACATAAGGAGACGTGTGATTGGAAGCCTCTAGGATTTCAGTATCCTATCTTCTTCTTCCTTAGCAACCGCGGCGCCATGGATGCAGTTCTGAAGCTTTTCCGCTTCCGTCTTTGCTTGCATGCCTCCTTCTTCTTCCATTTTTGTTCGTTTCACCTAAGAAAAACAAATAAACCTCGTTATTGACAACAAATCGCTTACATTTAGAGGGTTAGCGACGGTTGACTCCGATGGTGGTGCGCGGTTTCCGTTCCGGCCAATGATGTTAAGCTGAGGTCGTCTTGAGTTGATTGCTCGCCGTTTGTGATGAACGGCGCCGGCGGTCTCTCCCCGGAGCTCGCGATTTGGTTCTTAAAACACTTATTCCTCTTCTTCTTTCTTCGGTGATGATGAAAGCTCGCTGAGTTTTCTGAACCACTTTTCCTATTCCGTTTTGGATCCGTTCTTCCTTGTGGATGATGATGATGAGAGTCCTTCTAAGGATCTCTGAATCTAGGAAGAATCCTTTTAAGGATCTCTAAATCTAGGTTTCGTTTTCGGCCGCCCTTTTTTACGTTTTGGTTAGGGTTCCCCCTTTTGAACTCTCTCTGATGCTATTTATACCAGTTTGATGTTTCTGGTGGGCTTGAGATTTACTGATTTGCATTGCGAAATCCTTGCGATTTGGGTGTGATTTCCTAAAATGTTGTTGTTGGATTTTGACCGTGAATTAGTGGGTGACTTGGCGTTATTTGTTACGGATTTTCCACGTTTTTAGTTTTGTGGGACTGGGCCCTCATCTTCTAAAGATTTACTTCCGAAACTTCTTATTACCGTTAAGTTTTTTCAGGTGGAATCTGACTTGGCTGCTTGTTTGTCGAGATGTTGGTGGAACGGATTACGAACTGGTTTTTGAACCGGTTGTTTAAGTTGGCTGTTGAACTGGTTTTAATTTGAACTGGATTGGTTGTGAAATTGGTTTACTAAACCGTTTTCTGAACTTGTCTTGATTTGATCTTCTGAACTTGTTCTTAGAATCGATTTCTGAACTGCTTTGGATTGATTTTTATGCACTTGTTTTGGAATTAATTCGGGGAGGTTGGCGTTATGGCCCGAATATTCGGGCAAACCGCCTTTCTGAATAAGCACTTCGGCCAAGCAATTTATTTCGACAAAACTTTCTCTTCATCTTTCTCGGTCGCCCTTGATAAGAATGGATTGTTGCCGGATAGGCCACTGGCCGAGAACGGACACCCGGTGATGACACTGTTCTGAAGGTGTCAACTAACCGAATAACTTCTATTTGCTATTGTTTTGACTTGTTTTGCAGGTTCGGAAGGGATAGTCGGAAGTTCGAAAAGTTGGAGAAAGTCGAATTTCTTTTAGGAATTAATGATTTTATTTTTTAAAAAAAAATGTAATTGAAATGTATGATATTGCCAATTATGTGAATTATTATCTATTTTATTTTTTCTATATAATAACAATAGCTCCATTTGGATTAAATAACATTGTTACTATATTATTTTTGATAAAAAAAAAAGGCATGAAATCAAATATTGAAAATGAAACCAAACTAACAATGAGATGAGATTGATAAAAATGAAATGAGAATGATTTTAAGAAATTAGTTAAAAGAATGAAATATTATTGATAAAAAATGTCTTAATAAAACGAAAGGTAAATTGATTTAATAATAAATGAACATAAACATATGATTTATGAATTTTAAAAATGAAACATTTTATGATAAATTTTTAAAAAAATAAAACATTGATTTATGAATTTTAAAAATAAACATTGATTTATGAATTTTAAAAATGAAATATTGATGAAATTAACGTCCAATATGAAATAAAAATTGAACTTTGAAATTACATATTTTTATTAATTCCCAACTCCTTCAACTTATCCGACTAAATCCGTCTCCGACATATATTCAGATTGAACCTCATCAAATAGATCAAACAACCCAAATTTCCCCCAAATTAAGTTGGGGCTGGTGATAGAAACGGTACCGGCCTTGAACAAAGTAAAACAGTAAAAAGCAGAGAAATTCGATTAACAGTGAACAGAACTAAACTCCGCACTAAAAATTCCATTTATGTTTCTGACTAATAAATCCAATGCCATGAACCAACTCGGCCAAAAATTTTAATTAAATAAATGTAACCAATCCCGAATTGAGCCAATTCTGTACCGCTTTCCTTTTGAGAAATTTAAGCGGCAGGTAGCAGAAGAAGCAGAAAATAATTGTCTGTTGAAACCAAATTCCGCAGAACGGATTCTTGCACCGACTTGACCCAAACCAAATTAATATCTCAGCATAAACCAACCCACATGACAAAATAATTTTCTCATAAATCCACTGACAACAGAGTCTCAGCCCGTTGACCTGATTACTGTATTTCGACCATCCTGATGCGAATACCATGAATTTCTGTTTATCTTCAAAGAAAAAAAAGAACTCGGAGACGGAGGTCCTGATTACTCAATAAATCCCTGATGATGACTCATCTTCAGGGACTGTCAGCAAACAACGTGAAAATGACCATTTTGCCCTTTAACGACTAAAGTGTACCAGACGCGGTTCCTGCAAAACAAAACAAGCTACATAACCTGTTAATAGTTAGCTGATGCAAAAATGAGATGACATGTGACATGAATCGACTAATCTAAGGGTAAAATTTGGGGTATTACACATGAACATGTTGTATATCATATTTGAATTATGTTAGAGCTCTCTTCCGGATTATATCATGACTGTTTTAGTCATTGGCTTGGTAAATGCATTTTTCATCCAAAATAGCAACTACTATCGTGTTTTCATTTCAAGGCATCTTTTCAAAATTCTAGCTGGACCATCCTTTTCCTTGTTTAAAAACACCAAAAATTGATCTAAGGTTTGCTTTATTTGGTTGAGAAATGAATGAGTTTGACATCAAAACGCAGTTGTGAAATTGCCTTGTTTTGCTTCATTTTTGCCCAGCAATCCACAACACCACGCCATATATATTTATGGGGGTGCCTATATCAACGGATGTATAGCCACCCTAGTGGTAAGCAACTTGTTCATATTCACGCCTTGCAAAGCCTAGACCTGGGTTCGATCCCTGAGGAGGATCAACCCTTTTGGCCTTTTTTCTTTTTTCTTGCACGCGCGTATTGGACTGGGGGGCGTGGGTTCAACTCCCACCCCTTGCATTTTCTTTTGATTTTCACTTATTGATTTTTGTTTTGATCATTAAAACTCATGAACTTCAAATAATCACAACTCTCTCATTTTTTACCCTTTTTGATCCATTCCTTTTGCATTGTGTTTGTTATAATGTCTATTTTTATGTGATATGGGAATATTACTTGTTGTCATAAATTGTGATGCATTTTGCCCATATGGAAATTTGTTCCTTTATTGTGATTGTGATCTTACTTGCAGTTGAATTCCTTTAAGCATGATTGAATTTATTGTGAGATCTTTACTCCCCTTGTTAGTTAACATTCTAGGGTACTCCCCTTTGGTGGTCACCATAATCTTGTCTTATTTTACTCCTAAATTATGAGTTTAAACTGATTTACCTGTGTTTGATTATCATCTATGCATTTTGTTGTTACATTTGCTATGCTTTGAACCTGTGACCTGCCTACTTTCAAATTGTGATTTGTTTATGTGGTAGTTACCTTCATCATATTTTCAATCTTTGTTAAGATATATCCTCAGTCTTTGTTAGGATATGCTCCAATCTTTGTTAAGATGATTGATCATTGGTTGTAACCATTGGTATCATTTGAAGTATCTGCTTATTGTAATATGCATGCTTACTTGTCTTAATCTTATTTCATCTTGCTCAATTGTTTACTGCTTTGTTAAGTACTTCTTCCCCCAAGTGGTGGAACTCTTTAATTCTCGTCCAAGTTGTCTACCTCTCTCCTTCCAAAGGAAAAATCTCTCCCTTGACCCTTGTGTCATTGGATAGCTCATTTATCCCTCCTTTGACTTTATGAAGTCATCCTAACTCTAGCTTGGTTAAGTATAGAACATGTAAGCCTTAGACTTTGCTTTAAGTCTAGAAAACCTACCTATACTAGGAGTGTTCTTCAACTAGAACCCTAGGACAGAATTTGTAAACTCTATGTAAGAATCATAGTAATGATTACTTACTCCCTTATTGAGTGTTATAACATAGATCTATAGAGTTTTGTTAAACTCTATACAAACATTGTTATGTTTGTTCCCCTTTGAACCTTGATCATAATCAAGTGTTCTTCAACCCTAGTGAGGTGAACTACGATTGCTCTGATTCTATCCTAGTTAGGATACGTAGGCAGAGGACGCGGCGTCTTTGCAAGTAAACTTAGAAACTATCTTTAGGTTTTAACCTTCACCTTTTACCCAATCCCAATCCATATCAAATATTTAACAAACTTAGCATGCAAACAAACAAAAGGTTCCTGTAGAGTATTACAGATGTTTAGGATGTGAAATACCTACCCTATGCATAACCAACCCCCGATCCCCGAATCTCTTAGCGTTGTTGTTACATCGCGAAAAGGGTTTTTCTTTCTTTAGACCTTTCCTTTGGATAAATTAAAGTCCGGTTGTGAATTTAAGAATTAAAGATTCAAGTTAATCAATAGCTTGGTAACACGATTCTCACCGCAATAGAAATGGCGACTTCACTGGGTAAAATTGCTTAGAACTTGAGGGTTTAGCCTAATTTGTTTAATTGCATGCTATATTTGTAAATATTTGCTTAACATGTATATTTGTCAATATATTTGTTTAATTGTTGGGTATTGGGTGCTTTGAGTGGTGAGACGGTCCTATACTCGGACTTGAGTGCAATTATGATAGGATGGTGGTATATTCAAGAAGGCTTATAGGGAGTTGTTTCCTGACCAAGCTAACTTGAGAAACCACCGCTCAGTGTAGGCCCTCTTGAAAGTTTAGTATTGTTGATCGAGTATTCGTGAAAACAAGGCTACTTTCGACGAAGGAGCCCACGACACTGTGGACTTTTAGAATACACTTTACCCCACTTTGGCCTTATTAGGACGTAGTGTGATGGCTATAAGGAAGTATTTCTGAAATAGTTGATACGCGATACTACACTCAGACGAGATTCTCTTGAGAATATTATCGACTACCAAGTGATTTGGGAAATTGATAATATCCGAAAGATGGGCTGATGACTCTGGGAACTTTGTAGAACCCGTTCTGCAGGTACAATCAATCCATAGTACAATCTTTAGGGATGGGTAGACCCTTGGGATCATGCCTGTCCTTAAACCTAAGCTTGTGTTGTGTGCATATGAATTTGCTTGTGTTTGTGCATCTTGCATTCATATCATCATATCATCATATGGTTTCATGGAACTCAGACTTTGTTGTTTGTAAACATCAGAGGTCGTCATGAACAGTGAAAGAAAGAAAACTTTGAAGTAGACTTACAAGGGTTTTAACCTAGATGACTTAAAAATCTTGAGCACCTTAGTGACAGATCCAGAGGGATTTCAAAGCTGGTATGGGTAGCTATTGTTACTCTTGAAGATAAAGATGGATAGTGGACTCATTTCTACTCTTCTCTAGTTTTATGATCCGCTCTACCACTGTTTCACATTCCATGATTATCAGCTAGTGCCCATGCTAGAAGAGTATTCTCAGTTGGTTGGATTGCCCGTTCTTGAAGATTCTCTTTTTCCAATTGTGGAGAAGGACCCTAAAGAGCAAGACATCTCCAAAGCTACACGTTTAGGAGTGGTTGATATTAAAAAAGAATCTGATTACAAAAGGAGGAGTCTTTAGGTTAAAAGCAGAGTTCCTGTTTGAGAAAGCTCAGTATTACGCAGATCATTTAAGCATGGATGCATTCGAGGCTATCCTTGCCTTACTCATCTATGGTATCTTCTTGTTCCCTAGCTTCGAGAACTTTGTGGACCTCAATGCCATTAAAATTTTCTTGAAGAAGAATCATGTTCCTACCTTGTTAGCAGACACATACCATTTTGTCCATCTGGGAACTTCCACAATGGAGGGATGATCATTTGTTGCGCTCCTTTGTTATACAAATGGTTCACTTCACACTTGCCCAAAGCCAACGCTTTTTGGGATCCAAAGAAAGGATGGTGGTCACAAAAGATCGTGGCTCTTACCCACTCCGATATTGATTGGTATAGTCATGACTATGATGGGATAATGATCATTGATAATTGTGGGGATTTTGGCAATATACCTCTTCTCAGTGCTAATGGAGGAATCAGTTATAACCCAATACTCGCCCGCCGACAATTGGGATACCCTCTAAAAGACAAACCTAATGGTGTTCAAGTGGAAAACATTTTCTTCAAAGAAAAGGAAGATAGTAAAGGATTAAAAGGGAAGATTCTAGAAGCTTGGAAGCATCTACACAAGAAAGGGAAGAAGGATCTTGGAAGACTCAACTATGTCTCTTTGGAACCCTACCTCCAATGGGTTCGAAAGAGAGCCATCACACTAAGGATTCCTTATCCTAAGCAAGAGCCTATGGCCTTGAAGGAAGAACGCCTGTTGGTCTTGATGTCTGAAGAAGAAAGGTTAAAAATTTCTTTGGTCAAAGCACAACAAACTGAAGAAGCTTGGAAGCACAAGTATCAAATAGTCGTCGAAGAAAATGCGGAGCTCCAGAAACAACTCCAGTTGAAAGATGAAGAAATCCTCTCTTGTAAGAAGAGGAAAGCACTAGAAGAACCTTATGAGCCTCAGTCTAATCCGTGGAAGATAATTGTGGACAAACTCATCTTTGAGAAGACTCAGATGGAAAGAAAGATCGAGAAGCTCAACTTAAGACTGCTATGGGAACCTTGATAGGATTCATTTAGCTGTGGTTTAAAACTCTTGTAAGAGGGAACCTTGATGTTCGTAAATGTCTGAGTTCCATGACACCATTTGCATTTGCATTTGCACTTCTTCTACCCATTCAAGGAAATTCATTTTTTCTTGTAGACAACAACATGGTAAGAAGAGACATGCTTCCGATTCCGAATCTGAGATTGGACCGTCTAAGGATGTTAACTAGACTTGTCCAAAGTCCCGCTGCTTTCATTGTCAAATATTGAGACCTATTACCGCTGATAAATGCTCCGATCAACGAGCCCATGTTGCAAGCCTTGGTTGAGTTTTACTCTACAACCTACCACTGCTTCGTATTTCCAGACTTTCAGCTACTCCCAACCATCGAAGAGTATACTGATTATTTGAAGATCCCATGGACTTTTACGCTTCCTTATGGAAAACCAAAGAAGAGGGACTTGGCTAAAGCCTTACATATCAAGCTGGAGGACTTACCACCGATGAGAGCGAAAGGAGGGTGGTACGGAATGGATGCCAGACCTCTAATGTAGATGGCTGAGTATCATTATGAAAGCAGAAACTTGGGCATTTTTTAGGCGATTCTGGCATTTCTGATATATGGGCTGTATCTTTTTCCAAGCAGTTACGACTTCATCAGCGAAGAGGTGATCCGCCTCTTCATCATCAAAAATCCGGTCAACACGATACTGGATGATATTTATGTAGTCATTCACCATTTCATTTTGTATGATCGCGGGCAATTCTCATGATGTCTTGCACTACTCGACTGATGGTTTACTTCTCATCTGCCAAGGACTCATATCCTTTGGAGGCTTCCTACCAAAAGCGCATGAGTTTCCAAACTCGTCACCCTCAGGCACCATGACATCACATGGTATGACACCAGCCTCGGTGACCAAGTTATGATTCCAAGTTACGGAGATTTCCCCAATGTGCCTCTCATTGGGCCAGAAGGAGTTATCACTTATAATCCTGTCCTCGCCCGGTGTCAATATGGGTATCCTACCGGACCAGAGCCTGAACCAGAATTATTGAGGCCTTGCTTTTGTGAAACTGGTCGCAACCGAGAACTAGAAGCTAATGCTCAATACGCTCAAAGAGACCCACACCTCTTGGGCCTAACTCTGATGGAGAATGCAAGTTGTTTAACTACCAGGGGGTACCTGCTATGGTCAAAAGAAATTGCCTTAAGCATGTTCTACACTCATGATTATGAGATAACCATGGAACCTGAGGTCCCCACAACTAGGGAAGAGCTAAAATACGCTTTGATCAAAGCGCAAAGAGAGAACGAAGACCTGTGGGAGATTATCCGCCAGGACCAAGTTCATGTCAGAGTCCAAGAAGGAGAATGATCATCTTGTTAGATTGATCTTTGTTTCACCATTTCCTTGCTTTCCCTAAAAGGATTGAAATCCTATTTGTTGCATTTACTTTCATTTTCTTGTAAGAAAGGTTTTTCTTTTTAGCAAAGGTCACTCTATTGTAATAGATTTCCAGCTATCAAATGAAAAACTCTTTTTAAGCATGTCGTTACATGTTTTTCTAACTTTTTGTTTGTACAAAAATTGTTTTTCCTTGAATGGTTTATGCATCCGCATTTGCATTTGCATTCACATGTCATCCTGCATCGGTCTTGCATCTGGGTTCCGCAACTCATCCTTTGTTCTAGTTCAGAGAGAGAGAAAAGAGAGAAGGAGTCACGCTGAGTACTCACAGATACAACACACGGTCCCAAGCTTAAAAGAAGATGGCAGATAACAACCAGAGGTTTGATCAAATGGATAACGACATTGAAGGGATTAAAGGGGACGTCAGCCAGATCATGGAAGTCCTCAACATAATCAAAGCAAAAATGGATACACAACCTACAGTAATTTCTGAAGTTGCCACAGCAGCGGCCAATGTCACTGTAGCTCCTGTTACTTCAGCAAAATTTCCCTACGGCATGTCCCGGGATTTTGTGCCACCATTCAACAATATGCAGTCTTCGAGTCTCAATCCCCTGTTCGACTCAACAATCAGAAATCCTATTTTCACTCAAGCAGGTGGACCTACCACAGTGAGGCCAGTTTTCGCCAATCAACATCCAATCTTTGATATACCCGATGGTTCTAAAGCCGAGGACGAAAAACACGAAAAATTAAGAGTGGAAATGGACATCATGGCCAAAAGGATGAGGGCCATCGAAGGAAGCCATGTCTTTGGATCTGATGCTAAGGACCTATGTCTGGTATCTGGATTGGTATTTCCTCAGAAATTTAAAATGCCTGTATTCGACAAGTATGAGGGGACCACTTGTCCTAAAGTGCACCTAATCATGTATTGTAGGCGGATGGCTCTGCATATTGAAAATGACAAGCTGTTAGTACACTGTTTCCAAGATAGTCTTAAAGTAGCTTAGGCTAAGTGGTATCTCAGTTTAGATCAAGCGAAGATCCACAGTTTCCAATACCTTTCAGATTCTTTTATTCAACAGTACAAGTACAACATGGACCTAGCTCCCGACCGTCGTCAGCTTCTTAGCATGACGCAGAAAAGTACTGAAACCTTTAAGGAGTATGCGCAAAGATGGCGCGGAACTGCAACACAAGTAGAGCCTCCCCTTACTGAAAAGGAGTTGGCAGATTGGTTTGTGGATACAATTCGACCATAATTCTATGAACGATTGATCAACAGTGTTACAACAAATTTATCTGATATTGTGGCAGTGGGGGTCAAGGTGGAAGCAGGTTTAAAGAGTGGAAAAGTGACCACTCCAAATATTACTTTAAGCGCCAGCACGACGAAGAAGCCAGTCAGCAATTTCCACAAAAAGAAAGAGGGAGAGGTTAGTGCAATCACATATGGGAAGAAAGCACAAAACTCCCGAAGCCATCACCAACAGTACCAACCATCATATGTGGCAGCGGTGACCCTGGTTTTTCAACCTTCATCACAGCATGGTCCCCAGCCTGGGGCATCCAGCAATCAGCACCAGTATCAGCCTGGCAACCAACATCAATATCACTCCAATAATCAACAACAATACCAGCAGCTGCGGGGTCAACAACCTCAGAACAGAGCTCCGAGGGCAAATTATCAAGCAAATAGGCCAAAAATACAGCCTATTCCAATGAGCTACACCGACCTGTTTCCCATGTTAATAGAAAGAGGGCTGGTCAAAACAAGAAAATTAGGTGCTCCACCTAATCCACTCCCGTTCTATTACAATGCAAATGCTCACTGCCCATTTCATGAGAATGCTCCAGGCCACGACCTCGAGGGTTGTTTCGCCCTACAACATCTAGTTCGTGAACTAATTGAAAAAAGAATTCTATCCTTCGAAGATAATCATCCCAACGTAAAGAGTAACCCTCTGCCAAATCATGGTGGAGTCAACGCCATTACTGAAGAAGGAGAGGGGTCAGAAGACAAGAAATTTACCACTGTTGGTGAAATCAAAGTGCCATTAGTAGACCTACACAAACGCCTTGCCCAGGCATGGTCGCTTAAGACACCTCACGAAGATTGCAAAGAATGTATGCTAAATCCCGAGGGTTGTGACGCTGTGAAAAAAGACATTCGGGCAATGATTGAACAGGGAATGATAGAAATCGCTCACCGGAAAAAGGAGGAAGATGTAGCAGTTATCGAACCGGTGTTTAACATGCCAGGTGAGCCCAACAAAAGAGTTGTATTCAGGGATGATAACAACAACAATAAGAACGTCCGGCCAGTATTCCGCGACGATGCACCCCCAAGATTCGGGAGGGGACAGACCAGGTTTGAACCGAGGGGGGGATCTAAGCCTCACCCAAGAGCTGTGACACCAAAACAAGACTATTCATGGTGCGAGGGGATTTTCAAAGAAAAGAAACCAGTAAATATGGCCAACATTGCCGGTGGAAGAAAAATGACCCGGAGTGGTCGCATCTATCAACCTCGAACATATAATGTGGCTCCTCCACCAGCAGTTTCTGTTCAAAAAGCTCATGTTCCCCAGAAGCCTGTTCCAGAGGCAGTCGCCACTAAAGAACCTTTAGTTAGAGGAAAAGAAAGTCTCAAGAACGATGAAGAAGAATTTTTTAGAATCATTAGACGAAGTGATTATAGGGTTGTGGACCAACTAAATCAAACACCCTCTAAGATCTCGGTCATGGCTTTACTTTTAAGCTCTCCGGCACACCGCCAAGCGTTGCTCAAATCCTAACATAGACCCATGTTACTAAAGATATCACAGTGGGGCAGTTCGACTCCATTGTAGCAAATGTCACTGCCTACAACATATTGAGTTTTGACGACAATGATTTGACGGCTGAGAAGTGTAAGAACAATCGTGCTCTACATGTATCGGTCAAATGTGAAGAGGATACAATGTCTCGAGTTCTTGTTGACACAGGATCAGCGCTCAACATAATGCCTAAAAGGACATTGGCCAAGCTGGAGTATCAAGGTGATACCATGAGACCAACCTCTCTCATAGTCAAGGCTTTTGACGGATCAAGGAGAGTCGTGATAGGAGAAGTTGATCTTCCCATCCTAATTGGACCACAAATCTTCGAAGTCACCTTCCAGGTGATGGACATTAATCCAGTCTACAGTTGTCTACTGGGAAGACCATGGATTCACACAGCTGGTGCTGTCACTTCTACTCTCCACCAAAAAATGAAGTTTGTTGTGGATGACCAGTTGGTCATTGTCCATGGAGAAGAAGACTTAATGGTGAGCAACTTGTCATCATTCTGGTATATTGAGGCTGGTGAAGATTCCCTCGAGACGGCCTTCCAAGCACTAGAAATAGCTCACGCTGTTCTAGTTGATGAATCGGATATAACCCGTGGGCCATCGTTTACCTCTGCTCAAAGTATTAAGGCGGCACTGAAAGCTGG
Organism: Lathyrus sativus; assembly: GCA_963859935.3. NCBI lineage: Eukaryota > Viridiplantae > Streptophyta > Magnoliopsida > Fabales > Fabaceae > Lathyrus > Lathyrus sativus. The sequence continues at coordinate 500,905,226 of OZ012735.1, forward strand.
AGTCCCCTTGGGATGGGGAGAGGTCATCGAAGTCAACGCTCGAGCCAAAAATGATCGACAAGGGTTGGGTTATAAACCAACTCTAGAAGGCGAGCCAGAAGAAAGCAACATGAAGAAGAAGTCTTTGAATGAAATATTCACCAGTGGCGGCGTGCAAGTCAATGCCATTATTGCTGAAGATGAAGATGGTAATCTGGATCATCTAATAACTAGGGGAGGAGCAGCGTTGCGCAACTGGGAGGCTGTGGAAGTTCCCATCTTTTTACCTTTAGAGTAATTCACTCTGCTTGTTAGCTTTGTGTTTTTCTTTAAAAATTCCCGGTCTTGCCCAAGGCCTGCGAATTATTTTGTATTGGGCCACTTTGCAAATTTGAAAATCATTAACGGAAAAGTGTTTTTGTTAAAACTCTCGTTTGTTGTTTTTGCGCATCATTTTCACTCTTTTTGAAAGAAAAATGGCAATCTTTTTGAAAAATAAAAAAACAACCCTTCATCTGCATGTCTGTGTGTGTGTCTAATTGTTCCAAAATAAAACATGCAGAATACCTCCATCAACCACAGAATCCTATGATCCTTCGGTTCCTTCTACTAGCAGTTCATCTGTCTTTCAAGCTGAAGAAGAGAATGATGAAGAGTTAGAAGTCCCAAAAGAGTTGAAGAGAATGGCTGAATACGAAGATGTTTATCTCTAGCCCCACAAAGAGCAAACTGAAGTCATCAACTTGGGGTCAGAGGAAGAAAGAAAAGAAGTCAAGATTAGGGCATCATTAAGGCCAGAGATCGAAGACAAGCTAATAGCAATCCTCAGAGATTTTGTCGACGTATTTGCTTGGTCTTACCAAGATATGCCAGGATTGGATACTGACATTGTTATGCACAAGCTCCCCCTGAAGCTAGAGTGTACTCCGGTCAAACAAAAGCTTTGCAGGTCAAGACCAGACATGGCTCCTAAAATCAGAGATGAGGTCAAAAAGCAAATTGACGCCGGCTTTTTAGAAGTATCCAAGTATCCAGAATGGGTGGCAAACATTGTACCAGTCCCGAAGAAGGATGGCAACGTCAGGATGTGCGTCGATTACAGGGATTTAAACAAAGTAAGTCCAAAGGACGACTTCCCTCTACCATACATTGACACTTTGGTAGATAATACCGCAAGCTTCGCAGTATTCTCATTCATGGACGGATTTTCTGGTTATAACCAGATAAAAATGGATCCAGATGACATGGAGAAAACAACCTTCATCACACTCTAGGGCACCTATTGTTATAAGGTCATGCCTTTTGGTTTGAAGAACGCAGGGGCAACGTATCAAAGAGCTATGGTCACACTCTTTCATGATATGATGCACAAAGAAATTGAAGTATACGTGGATGATATGATCGCAAAATCCCAAAGTGAAGAAGACCACTTGGATCATCTACTGAAACTATTCGAGAGACTCCGAAAGTATCAACTGAGGTTAAATCCAGCAAAATGCACCTTCGGAGTTTGCTCAGGCAAGTTACATGGTTTCATCGTTAGTCAACGAGGAATTTAAGTAGACCCCGACAAGGTTAAGGCAATTCAGGAAATGCCTGCTCCCAAAACTGAGAAACAAGTCAAAGGCTTCCTCGGATGTCTGAATTACATTCCCAGATTCATCTCCAATCTGACTCCTACTTGCACGCCGATCTTCAAGTTGTTACAGAAAGATCAGACGGTAGTATGGAATGAAAACTGCCAAGCCGCATTTGAGAAGATCAAGCAGTACTTACAAGAACCTCCGGTGCTGATTCCTCCTGTACCCGGAAGGCCTTTGTTCATGTATATGACAGTACTAGAAGATTCAATGGGCTGTGTCTTAGGCCAGACTGATGAGTCAGGAAAAAAGGAACACACAATCTACTATCTAAGCAAGAAGTTCACCGATTGCGAGAGTCGTTACTCTCCCCTGGAAAAAGCCTGTTGTGCGTTAGCATGGGCCGCCAAGCGTCTGAGGCAGTACATGATTTGTCATACTACAATGCTGATTTCTAAGATGGACCCCATCAAGTACATCTTTGAGAAGCCAGCTCAAACAGGAAGATTAGCTCGATGGCATATGCTCTTATCAGAGTACGATATCCAATATGTTGCTCAGAAATCTATCAAAGGAAGTGTCTTGTCAGAACACCTCGCAGAGCATCCCATGGAGGATTATCAACCACTCAAATTTGATTTTCCTGATGAAGATGTGATGTATATCCAGCACATAAAACCAGAACCTGATCCGGAAGAAGGTCCCGAGCCTGGATCCCGCTGGAAAATGATGTTCGACGGAGCGTCAAACAAGAACGGACATGGTGTCGGAGCTGTTCTGAAAAATCCAACTGGAGGGTACACTGTCGTCACAACCCGACTTTGTTTCTCATGTACAAACAACATAGCCGAGTATGAAGCCTGCGTCTTAGGGTTGGAAGCTGCCGTCGATCTTCGCATCAAAATCTTGGAAGTAATTGGTGATTCTGCCTTAGTGATCTACCAACTCAAAGGAGAATGGGAAACCAGGGATGAAAAGTTGATCCCTTACAAGACTCATATCTTGGAGATGGCTGAATATTTTGATGAAATTACCTTCAAGCATGTACCAAGAGCAGAAAATCACATTGTCGATGCGCTAGCCATGATGGCATCAATGTGGAAGGTCCAGTTTGTCAATGAGGCACCAATGATCCGCATCGAAAGAAGGACGGTACCCGCATACGTCATGACAATAGATGAAGAACCTGATGAGAAGCCATGGTTTCATGATATCAAGAATTTTCTTCAAAATCAAGAGTATCCGGCTGACGCGTCCACAATTGACAAAAGAGCGATACGAAGATTGTCATCTAAATTCTTCATCAACAATGGTACCTTGTACAAAAGAAATCATGACATGGTTTTACTCCGATGTGTCAATGAAAACGAGGCGAACCTCATAATGACGGAAGTACACGAGGGAACCTTCGGCACCCATGCCAACGGCCACGCCATGGCTAAGAAAATCTTAAGAGCAGGCTACTTTTGGTTAACTTTGGAGACGGACCGCATACTCTTCGCCCGAAAGTGTCATAAATGTCAAGTCTATGCTGATAAAGTGCATGTCCCACCACATCCTCTCAATGTGATGACGTCACCATGGCCTTTTGCAATGTGGGGCATAGATATGATCGGGGCAATAGAGCCAAAAGCTTCTAATGGTCATTGTTTCATTCTGGTTGCGATTGATTACTTCACTAAATGGGTGGAAGTAGCGTCGTATGTGAACGTAACAAAGCAAGTAGTTGCTCGCTTCATCAAAAAGGAGATTATCTGTCGATATGGTATCCCCAACCAGATCATCACTGACAATGGGTCGAATCTGAACAATAAAACGATAAAGGAACTCTGTGATGACTTCAAGATCAAACATCACAATTCGTCTCCTTACAGACCCAAGATGAATGGTGCAGTTGAAGCTGCAAACAAAAACATCAAAAAGATAATACAAAAGATGGTCGTAACTTACAAAGATTGGCACGAGATGTTACCATTTGCTCTTCATGGATACCGAACATCAGTGCGCACTTTGACAGGGGCAACTCCCTTTTCCTTAGTGTATGGGATGGACGTTGTGCTACCCATTGAAGTCAAAATACCTTCCTTAAAGATCTTGATGGAAGCAAAGCTTGATGAAGACGAATGGATAAAAGAAAGATTCGATCCTTTGAACCTCAATGATGAGAAAAGAATGACGGTCATGTGCCACAGTCAAATCTATCAACAGAGGATGATTAGGGCGTTCAACAAGAAGGTTCGTCCCAAAGAGTATAGGGAAGGAGAGATTGTGCATAGAAAAATCCTACCAACTCAAAAGGATATGCGCGGCAAGTGGATGCCCAACTACGATGGCCCTTTCGTCGTGAAAACTGTCTTCTCCGGAGGATCTTTAATTCTTGAAACTATGGATGGCGAACAACTCAAGTATCCCATCAACTCAGACGCAGTGAGAAAATACTACGCCTGAAGCGAAATACCTAGAAAGGAGATTTCAGTGCTTCATCAAGATGAAAGCCCAATGTTTGAAAGCTGGCGAACACCGGGATAGAGTCTTGTGCAAGATATCAGAAGAAAGATCAACGCCTGTCATTCTCGTCAGAAGCAGCGAAGTGAGTGAACTGACAGTTAGAGGAACCAGATTATTATGGGATTCTGTAACCTTTTTTGTTTGCCATTTTTCAAATATATAAAGTTCCCAAGGCTTTTCCCTTTGTAAAGTTCTTGTCTATCAATAAGATCAGTTTTTGGCCAAATCATTGTTATGATCCTCTGTTTTTGTTATGCAATTTCTCTTATTTGTTAATAAGAATTTTCATGAAAGCAAAGTGTTTTGAAAATTTTAAATTTGTTTAAAAGGGAAACACGATTTGACAAAACGATTGAAAAGTTCTAGAGGTAATCTGATGACATTACACAGTCCTCAAAGTTGTGGAAGTTTGTTGTTACCATTGACCAAGCTAGATGCGTTCGACAACAATTCCAGCTCTTAAGCCAAGACTTCTTCTCTGCAGAATCACGAGGATGTTATTGGAAAAGATCGTTATCTACGCCGAAGAAGAAAGTGTCGCCTAACTTGAGGCATTTTGAAACTCAGCGTGACAAGTTCTCTCTATTGTCTTGCTTTCCTTTGTTCCTGCGGGTCGGTCTGCATTTTACATACAGCATCATTCCAGCATACGCATTTGTTTGCATTTCTGGTTTTGGTTTTTTGCTTGTTTTGTTGTTGCCTTTGAGATCCTTTGGTCGTTACCATTATCTTTGATCTGTTGTAACAAGTTCGCTTCAAAGTTGACATCCTGGGGTTTTCCTGATCTTCTCTGGGAAGCTAGTGGTGACTAGCAATACCCAATTTACACAAATGGTGGTGGTGGTGGGGGGTTATTACCAATATTCATTTTTGATTTGGTCATCACCAACAATCTTTGAAAGATTAGTAGTCACTAGCACGTGTTCGGGACTAATTATGTTCAGTACCTTGATTTGGTCGTCACCAACCATTTTCCAAACCCAGTTGTTACTGACTCTGTTATAAAGCAAACCAATTGTTATTGGAGTCCTTTTGGTTCGGTTTTCACCAATCTGCGCTAAAAATCTAGTGGTTACTAGCATTGCCTTCTAAAAAAACCAATGGCCATTGGTATTGGAGTTGGTCGTCACCAAAATTCCCTAAAAGTCCAATGATTATTGGCATCACCTTCAAATCCAATTGTTATTGGTACCTGTTTGATTCGGTTTTTACCAGTCTTTCTGAACCTAGTCGTTACTAGTATTACTTTCAGATCCAAATGTTATTAGTATCTCTTGATCCGGTTATTACCAATATCTATAAGTCTAGTGGTCACTAGCCTCGTTTGGAAAATCTAGTGGTTACTAGCATTATCCAAAACCAATCGTTATTGGTATACCTGAGTTGGTCATCACCAATCGGTCTAAGTCTAATGATTATTTGGCATCGCTTAAATCTGATTGTTATCACCGCGTTGGTCTGGTCGTTACCAAACTCCTAGAAAATCCAATGGTCTCTTTGGATTCGGTCGTTACCAAATTCTCCAGTTAAGTCTAGTGGGTACTAGCATCATCCAGAACCAATTGTTATCGGTATATCCTGATTTGGTTATCACCAATCCCCTTTAAGTCCAATGGTTACTAGCATTGCTTGAAAGCTAATCGTCATTTGTGCCGCAAGTTGGTTATTACCAACTTCCCCAACCAAAGCCCTGTTGCTTTAACGACATTGTTTGGAACCCTCAATTGTAATTGGAATTTCGATTTGGTCGTCACCATATCCCCAGGAAGTCTAGTGATATTTAGCACTTCTTGGAAACCGTTATTGATTTGGTCGTCACCATATCCCCAGTAAGTCTAGTGGAAACTAGCACTGTTTGAGGTTGTTCGTGGTTCTGGTCATCACCAGTCTCCCCATTTGAAGCTTTTGCTTTTCCAGTCGAGTCTCGGAGAACTAGTGGATACTGGTTTCCCCGGTGTGTCCGGTCTTGTTTTTTAACCTTTCCTGAAGATCCCGCTTGAACTCTTCGGTATAGGAAACTTATCATCTGGTTATCCCCAGTGAGGCTCATGTCTCCTTTCCCCAGTGAGATTCGTGTCTTCGTTCCGTCTTTTCCCCGGTAAAGTTCTGCTTCCCTAGTGGACGTATCCCCAGCGAAGTTTTCCCCGGTGGGTTTCTTCCCCAGTGTGGTTTGCTTTCCTTTTCTTTTGTTTCCCCAGTGAAGAATTGTCATCTTCCCCAGTGGACTTCCTCATCTGGTTATCCCCAGTGAGGCTCATATCTCCTTTCCCCAGTGAAGATGTGTCTTCCCTGGTGGAATTTGTGTCCCCTGTATGAAAGATTTCCTTGAACAAGCATCTTTAGTCACGTCTGAACTGCCTTGCTTACTTCACTTGGAATCTTTCCCCCAGTGTGTTGGGCCCCTCGTGAGTAGTTACTCGTTGTGTTGCCGTTCTTTTACATTTGCTCGTGTGTCAGCATCTGTCTTGCATTCAAGCATCATAAAGCATCATTTGGATTCATGGCATATTCGCATTTGTCCTTTTGCATACCATCGGATCTAAGGGACAAAATTTCTGGTTTGTTATATTTAAATACCTTTCACTGCGATTCTATGAGGATTGTCATCTATCATCACCATCTAGTGAAGATATTTAAATAGGGGCATCTGTTGCACCCTAAATTTTGACCCCTTAGATCCTCATCATCATTGTAGGATCATATTCGTTTGATTAACTAACCTTAACCAATTTCAAGTTTATCTTTGTTAAGATGCAGATGAATTAGGGCTCTGTACCGTCAAAATCGAGATTTCGTTGGTCTAATCATTCAATGTTTTGGATTGATTCAACTTCAAATAAGTCTCCACAAGATCAAATATAATACATTGGATCAATAATGAGTGCAATTTGAGGTGGTCACCAGGTGTCGCTTCCGCAAAAATAAGGTGCCGGCAAAACAGAAGAGTCGCTATCTTTCGTTATTTATCCCTCAGAGCGGGAAAGGAAACGATCGGGAAAACCTGACGAAAAGGTATAAGACAAGGTCGTCGCAACCGTTGTCTGGGTTCGGGAGTCGGTTACGCAAGGGGAAGGTATTAGCACCCCTCACGTCCATCGTACTCGATGGGATCCACGCTTGTTGTGTTTATCTGACGGGTTGATTTACTATCTACCTATCAAGGCTGGCTTAAAAAGAAAAGAAAATGACTCGGCAAAGCGTCGTGCTTTATGCCTACGTATTCTCATCAGAGAATGAGAAATCAGAGTCAACGTAGTTCGACTAACTACGGGTGATAGGGGAAGGTGGCTCGCCAATACGTCAGTATTTTGCCTACGTACTCTCAATAGGTATGAGAGATCAGAGCTTACGTAGTTCGGGATAATACAGATTACGGGAATTCAGATTCATCTGTTTTTTCGAGTAGGGTTAATAAACAGTTCCAGCAGTTTGGTGTACGCAGCTCGACCCTTGGAGACTTAGGCGTTACCGTTTGCGGTAGAACTGGGAGTTAACGACACTCTTTTCTTCAGAAAAGCTTCCTTTGACTTATGGGCCCACGGGGTAAAAGGTTTGAAGTTTGTTTTCTGTCTTTTACGAAAGAACTGTTTTTTAGTTGTCTGTAGTTTGTACAGCACTAGAGACTATGACCTAGGAACAAATGTGTCGCATATCGTCCAAAGGACGTATACTAAACATTCTAGACGATTGAGAGGAGACCGCTCAATTATCATTACCCAAGTAGCTTAAGGCTCGTATCGCGCTTATACTAACTTGCCTTTATTAGGTTTTTTACTGTTGTTTCAAGATGAGAGGAGAGAGGGACAACTACGGGGAGACTATCAAGTCCTACTGTTGTCATGCCAAGGATTCATCCTATTGTTGAGGTTTGAAACAGGGAACTCCTAGAAGTTATCATGCATAGGTTTCAACCTAAAGTTCTAATAATCACTTCCTTATCAAAGGAAGTGAGATTCCTAGGGGATCATGTCAATGATAAACAGAAACAAGTAAAGCATCAGCTTATACAGTAAACAGTAAACGACTGTAAAATGCATGCAATGCAAGTGAGGGAGGAAATGTGTGTGGGGCATCAGCCTCCATAAGCTCGTCTCAACCTCAAGCCAGATATGAATAACTGCAATCATACAGGAAAAAATAAAATGCCATCAAGCAACTCACAAACCACATAGGCAAGAGAGCAAGGCTCTACCGAATACCCGCAAGCAAAGCCATACAGTAAAAATACAAGGAGAGGGAGCAACTCAACCTCTAATGCAATAATGCTCCTAGCTTAAAACAATCTAAAAATGAACTTATTCTAATGCATCAAGCAAATCAAACAAGTCACATCAATACAGTTGCACAGAAAGCAAACAGACAGAAAAGAAAGCAGATCAACAGCTTCTACAACCCCACAGCAAAGTAGTCCTCTGACAGCAGTTCAGTCCTCAGTCTGTAACTGTTCTTCAAGGCTCTCATCTTCAATAGCAAGTATCAACTTGCTTCTTCAAGCTTTTAATGCATCAATCACAAGTATCAACTTGTTCTTCATCTTCTTCAAGCTTCAACTCTTTATTGAATCTCAATTTGATCTTCTTCACAAGTGTCAACTTGTTCTTCTTGATCTTCAAGCTTCAGCTCCAAGGGCAGTCTTCAAAGACAGGGGAAGTGCAACCTCTAGCATCTTCAATATTCTAGCAAGTAACTTCATCCTCTAGCAAGGGAGAAGGATTCATCTAACAAGAGCAAGGTGGGGATAGGGGAAAGCAAAGTGAAGACCAAAGGTCACCTCTAAGCACTCCACCATCAAGGAAAGGAACCCTCAAAGGTTCTACCAATTTGTGAGGAGCCACTCATCCTACCAAATGAGGGATGGGGCCTTCACAATGGAACCTTTCATCATAGGGAGGAATGGAAGTGATCAACACCTTCCATGTTTCATGAAGGAAGAAAATCTATTCTAAGAGATCTCCCTAAAACCCTAATCCTTAACCCTAAACAAACTACACCAAAGGAAGAGCAAACTTCAAGTCCAAGCTCCATCATGCATTCCATAGCAGCCGACACATGTCTTCATCATCCTCCAAGAGCAATAGAAGCAAAACCCTAATCTAAGGGAACTAAAGAAATCATTCTAGTTGAGTTAGAAAGTTAGGATCACCTAAAACCTAGTACTAAAGTTAATCCTAACTAAAATACTAAAACCAATTGTAAAATCCTACAAAAATAACTATGGGAACCTAAGTCAATCATGACTCTACCATATTAATTCCAGAGATAAAATCATCAAATAAAACCTAGAAATAAATTCTACACCACAAGGTACTAAACCTAAACCCTAAAAGGAAGCACCTAAAGTTTCAATCTAGAAACCACACCTAACTTCATCATAATAATGTGATAAAAATACTATGGGAGCATACATGTCTAAGAAAATCACACACAAAAAATCAAGCCAAGATTCATCACCAAGTGCTCACACTAAAATCATCAAACAGAGGTATCAACCATGGCCATTTCATTATCAAACAAAATGTAAAAAATGCACAAAAATTGAAAATGCATGATTTTCCTAATATTTTTATTCAAAAAAATCCTAGATTCAATCATGAATCAGGGGAAAAAAATATGGAATTAATTGACTTATTTTTCTATTTTTCATGAATTGTTTTCAAACTAACATGAAATGCACAAAAATAATAAAACAATAAAAAGAGAAGATGAACAGAGGGTGTATTCAGCAACTCATCCAACTAGTTTCGCTTGGGCCCGTCATCTCGGGGGTGCACATAGAAACAGGGTGTGAGGCCCATCTGAACATCACTTCAGTTCAAACAAATAACCAGGGGAGGGGGTGTGTTGAGCAAGCAAAATCCTTGTAAATCCACATTGGGCTTGGAGATGGGGGTGAGGATAGTAACTCAATCCTTAAGCCCAAGCGCTTCAATTCACTTGTATTCTCTTAAATTCTCAAACTGAAAAATCAAAATAACACACGCCAGGACTTGAACTCATGCGTGTTTGGTTCACCCAGCGAGGATCCACAAGCTTCCAATTCTGATAAGTAAAACACTGCGTTTTGGGGAAGGTATACGTGGCGCAATGTACGCGCTAGGATGGATAGACTGAGTCAAGGATTCCACATAAACGAACGGCCTAGACTTCATCTTCCTCATTCAAACTCTGCAACTTCGCGCGCAACCCACGGCCACCGCCGGTGACATCTCCGGTCACCCTGCACAACCCTAGCTTCCTCTACACACATCCATTGGCCACGATCTTTACATGAAACTTGTCCAGAATTTCACCAGCAATTCATTCATACCATCTATTTACTCTAAAACCGCATGAGTCTTGAAAACGCAACCTCAACCGAAAATGGAATCCACCCTAAATTGTCTCTAAAGTTGCAATTAACTATCCAAAATCCATCTAGATCATGAATAGAACCTAACCGCATGAAGGTTTCTACATATATCCCTATAAATTATGCAAGAAGTTGATTTGTACCAACCTGTTTTCAGATGAAGAACAATCACACTCCTTGCTCGATTCAGCCTTCAATATGATCCAGACTCACTCCAAATCTTCCTCTGAAGCTAATGCACACCTTGATTTGGCTTGATTTTCCTTCAAACTCCAAATACGATTTCTGTTTTCACCTCTGATTTTTCACTTGCTCTCTCTGCAACCAGCATCAATCTTCTCCAAAAAGCTTGCTGAACACACTCCAATGGTTATATAGAAGCTAAAGGAATCATCCAGAACCTTCTGTAACCGTCCATATGAGATTTTAATTTTCAATTTCTCCTTCAAAATACCATGTGCAACAGTCGTGTATTTGCTCTGTTTTGGACTAAATTTGCTTGCAATCATCATCTCATGAGATATTGAATTGGTTGGTGGTGATTATTCCCTTGTTTGCAATCCAATGATCCAAGTTTGATATGTTACTTCATCATGAAGTAACAAAATGGAAGTGCATGAATTTGACCTCAAACCAAAAATGTAATATTGCCATTGTTTCCAAAATGTATTTTCCAATCAAATTGACCTATAATTTTGCCTTGTTTGGACACAAATCAATTTATTTGAATTTTTTCATCTTAATTCATTAAAATGGCTTTTATATGAACTTTCTTCCACCAATGCTTGATATAATCCATATCAATGGGCCCTTGATACTTAGACAAGCTAAAAACATCATTTTGAACAACTTTCATGTTGAACAAAAATCCATTTGAGGCTTGCAAGATGGTGAAATTGACCTATGATTCAAAATGACCTGTAATGTCCAAATACCCAAAATACCCTTGACTTGTCAAAGCCATAACTTGAATTCTACAAATCCAATCATGGACTTCTAGGACTCTATGGAAAGCTAAGAGAATAAGGAACAACATTCATGTTGACAAAAAGTTCATAGGAATCATCCTTCTAGGGCAGAAGTTTCATGCAAGTTGGGTAACTTTCAAGCTCCAAATTCACATGCCTCAGATGACTTGTAACTTGTCTGGCTCATAACTTGAGTTCTATAAACCCTATCAAGGACTTCTAGTACTAAAATTAAAGCTAATACCATGCCCTAAAACAATCATGTTAGGGTCAAGATGAGATGACAATCATATCTTGAGTTAAATAGTCTGGAAGTCAGGGGTCAAGCTAGGGGATTTTACATTGTCAAGTCTTAGAAACCCTAGCCTGAAACTTCTCAAAATCTTCAATCATGATGAGTTCATCTTGTAATCATCCTTATAACATCTCAATGTATCAATCCATGATCACATGGCTCTTGAATTAGGTCTCAACCTTCTCCAAATCATCAGTTGACTTAAGGTTGACCCAGTCAAACCCTAATTGCACCACTCATGGCTGAGTCTTCTTAATCTTACACAATGACTTGTCTAGGCCTCAAAGTGATCTTCAACACTTCTCATGAGCTCTCTCAAGACCTCCAGTCCCACTTCATGGCTTCAGAATCATCTGATGATATTCCCACAACTCTCAAGTTAGGAGACACACACACTTGGCTTCAATCACTCTCTCTGAGGATCTTTTAACTTCTCTGACAAGGATATCAACCTTTGAACATCTGAATAACCTTCTTAGCTAGCCTCACAGTCTTATATAGCTCTTTATTGGTAATCATACCTCTTGATCTCCTGCATACATGTCAATGAAATGCAAATGATAATGCTAATGTGAATGAAATGAAACATAAGCTAGGTAAAGAAATGTTGGGCAAATTTTGGGGTGCAACAGCTGCCCCTATTCAAACGGCTTGGACCTGACTGGGTGAGAAGCGAACGACTCTCAAAAAATCAAGGTGAAAGATGGTTGAATACCAACAAACCCAGAAATTTGCCAACTGCACAAGTATACGGTACTCTGATGGGGACAAATCTTCGGAAACTGAAATAATAGCTGCACGGCAACTAGCTGGAGAAATACTGATCTAAATCTTCGTCAGGATGATTCTCTGATTTATCTGATATCGTTGCATCCTCAAATCATCGAGGGATCACTGGTTACACGGTAACAGGTGATTTGCCAACCACGCACAGGTAAATGATACTCTGATTGTTAGGAACATCTTCAAAAACTGAGCATGACAATTGCACGACAACTTTGCTGGGGAATTGGTCACACGATAACCAGTGAAAGGTCTAATCTCAAATCTCCGTCAGGATGATCATCTGATTTTGCTGTAGATATTCGTCCTCAAGTCATCAAGGGGTCACCGGTTACGCGGTAACCGGCGATACATAGCTGATATTGCCGTCAGGCATTCTGCGGCAGAAGGATTCCTCGGGACTCATCAGGCTATTAGAAACTTTTTAACAATCAAGTTAATTATGTCGTCAGGCATTCAAAAAAATTTTCGGGCGTCAGCCAGACTTCGTCAGTAAGTCGGGAATAGAATCCTCGGTCAATCATGAACCAAATAGGGATATCCAAACTTCCTCCATCAGGAAATCCGCATCAGCTGAGATAACTGCTTCGACATCGCGGTTGGACTTCATCTATAAGTCTTCAAATGGAATCCTTAATCAATCATGGACCAATAAGGATATATAATCTTTTGCCATCAGGCACCCTGTGTCAACTAGGCAAACTGCTTCGACACCACAGCTGGACTTCATCAGTAAGTCAGGGGTTTTGGCACCGCTGCCGGACTTCGATCATCAAGTCTTCAAGGGAAGTTTCAACTTCGCTGTTCAGAAACCTATTGGGGATGACACATCTCCGCTGGGGATTCTGGAGAACTATCAAGTAACTCTGCTTCGGGGATCCAGAAATCATTCTGGGTGAATCAACTATGCTGAGGACTTCAAGAATCATCTTGGACAAATAATTCCGCCGAGGACTTCAAGAATCATCCTGAACCAATAACTCTGTTGGAGATTTCAGGAATCATCCTGAGCAAACACTCTGCCGGGGACTCTAAGCATCAACTTGAGCAACCCTCTCTGGCGACTTCACTGGGAATTTTAAGAATCATCTTAAGCAAACACCTTCACTGGAGAATTCAAGAATCACCTTGAGCAAACCATTCTACGAAGGAACACCTGCAAAACAAGAACGGTAACGACCTAGCTCATGTTTCATATGCATATGTTTGACAATGGCGCAATGCTCCACACGGTGGAAATGCTACGCATTTTTAGGGTAAATGCTATGCAATCATGCAAAATGTTATGACCCTATCAGCAAAATAAATGCCGAAGGGAGAATCCTCCTGTCAAGGAGAAAGGACCGCTCTGGTTGAGGAAGGAATCATCCTGCCGAGGAGAAGAAGTCACACCAATCTCAATTGGACTCCGCCTGGGGAAACGATCTTCAGTTGACTGCTGCAGGGGAATAAAGCTCTCCGGGAACCTGAACCCGCTCAATTGGGTATTTGAACCACAACTGCTGAGGAAAACGATGTCAATCGCAGAAATAAACTGCACGGCCTTCGCGGCTAAAACTTTCCTGGAGATAACGACTCCGACGGGGAAATACAGCATCAGCTATTCAACACTCTACTGGGGAGAACCAATCATGGCCCGCGCGACTTTCAAGGACTCGGCTCTCTTGGGGATTTGCCCGCTCGGCTGGGGAAGAAGGAATCATCCTGCTTGCTGGGGAGAGTACCACTCTGTGGGGAATTTTAATTCTCCAGGAGACCTCAGTCTTGAACTATCGAAAGTTGCATACTTGCGAGTAGTCTTCTATAAAAACTGCACATTGACCCAGGGTTGGGGATGAACATACACTTCAGCGTATGACACAGCTGGGGAAATGACGATCCTTCAGGATACCTCTGATTGTGGAGAATCTTTTCTGCTTGAGGAGACATATCAATGCTTACAATCTCATGTTCAGACCCCATGGGGAGATGCTGCTGCACTCGCTGGGGTAGAAGGAATCATCCTGCTTGGGGACGCATATGGCGTACTACCTGGAATATGCTATACCTGCAACAACACAAGCAAATAGACAAGATACCCTTCTCAAAGGGGCCTATCAAGGTTATCATCTTGTGACAATGTTCAAGTAATTCATTGTTTCAACAATCAGTGCCCTAGGCCAGTAAGTTTATGTATGCGCATTTTATCAAAAACATCGGCGTTCTTTTTTGCAAACAAAACAGATAGATGCTAAACAAACAAACAGAATTGCTGAATAGTAGACATTTTATTGATGACGAACCCCTGAATGGGTAAAAATGTTTTACAACAGATGCAAGCTCCTGGAATGAGGAAGCTGCGCAAATATAAAAACATAAATATACATCAGTATATACACAAATGTCGGCAATGCGGCTTAGACGAACACCATGAGTTGATCCCTCTATGACCCACTCGACTTCAATACTTCTCCGACGCTTCAGCTTCAAAAGAGATTGATTCAGATAAACGGCCCTCAGGTCTTCCAAACCATTAAACAATGAAAGTCCACACGCGGAACGCAGTCATTTGCTTTTTCAAATCCCTAACTTTTTCCTGAATCGCCCTTCCGGGTTTTCGATTCACCGGGATACCCTTTTTTGCCAAAGTCGCCCTTCCAGGTTTTCGACTTTGCGGGTGTACATTTTTCCATCTATATCCCTAATTTTTGCCCGAACCTTTTTCCCTTTTTTATGGTTCGCCTGGATGCCCCCTTTTTGCCTGGATCTTCTTTTTTCTTTCCAGCGGGTCATTTTCTAAACAAAGTATTTTTTAACTGCGTCCGTGTTCACCGGGGATGCAAAATCTTCGCCATCCATCGTGGATAACAACAAGGCTCCTCCCGAGAAGACCTTGCTGACGACGTACGGACCTTCGTAATTGGGAGTCCACTTGCCCCGGTGATCGGAGTGTGGAGGAAGAATCTTCTTCAGGACGAGATCACCCATCTGAAATCTTCTAGGACGCACCTTCTTATCATAAGCTTTCTTCATTCGGCTCTGGTACAGACGATCATATGAAATCGATGCTAACCTCTTCTCGTCCATCAGGCTGAGTTGGTTTAGTCGGTTCTTAATCCATTTTGCCTCATCGAGTTTTACGTCAACCAAAACTCGTAAAGAAGGAATCTCAACTTCTAATGGTAGGACAACTTCCATACCGTACACTAGTGAGAAAGGGGTTGCCCCGGTTGATGTACGTACCGTTGTACGATAGCCGTGCAATGCAAACGGCAACATCTCGTGCCAATCCTTATAGGTCACAACCATCTTCTATACAATCTTCTTAATGTTTTTATTGGCCGCTTCAACGGCGCCATTCATCTTCGGCCGGTAAGGAGATGAGTTGTGGTGTTCAATCTTGAAACTCTGGCACATCTCCTTCATCATCTTGTTATTCAGATTCGAACCATTATCAGTAATGATCCGCTCGGGAATTCCGTATCGACAGATGATGTTCCTCTTTATGAATTTAGCCACCACCTGCTTGGTCACATTAATGTATGAGGCTGCCTCCACCCACTTGGTGAAGTAGCCGATAGCTACTAGAATAAAGCGATGACCGTTAGATGCAGTGGGCTCGATCTTGCCTATCATGTCGATGCCCCACATGGAGAACGGCCACGGGGAAGACATGACATTCAACGGGCACGGTGGCACATGAATCTTATCAGCATAAATCTGGCATTTATGACATTTCTTCGCAAATTTAAAGCAATCTGATTCCATCATCAGCCAGTAATATCCTGCTCTCAGGATCTTTCTTGTCATAGCATGCCCGCCGGCGTGCGTACCAAATGTGCCTTCATGGACTTCTTCCATGAGCATACTCGCCTCTTTCTCATCTACACATTTGAGTAGCACGAGATCGTGGTTTCTTTTATACATAACTCCATCAGGATTGAGATAGAAATTTCCAGACAGCCTCCTCAGAGTCTTCTTATCCTGGGTTGACGCTCCCGCAGGATACTCCTTAGTCATAAGGAAAGTCTGGATGTCATGGAACCATGGCTTGCCATCGGAGGCTTCCTCGATCGCAAAGACGAATGCAGGTCTATCAAGACGAGAAAGGACAATTCTTGGAGCTTCATTCCAAAAATTGACTTTATACATCGAAGCCAACGTGGCTAAGGCATCAGCCATCTGGTTTTCAGCCCTGGGCACATGATGGAGTTCCACTCGATCAAAGAACGGAAGCAGCCTTCTGGCATAATTCATGTACGGCACCAAATTCGATTGACGAGTCTCCCACTCCCCTTTAATCTGGTTGATCACAAGTGTCGAGTCACCATATACATCTAGGTTCTTGATTCTCAAATCAATTGCTTCTTCTAGACCCATGATGCTTGCTTCGTACTCTGCTTCGTTATTGGTGACCGGAAACGTCAGTCTAGCAGTGAACGGGATGTGGGATCCGTGAGAAGTTGTGATGATCGCCCCGATGCCACTTCCATAAGAATTAACCGCCCCGTCAAATATCAATTTCCATTGGTATTTCCTATCTGGCCCCTCGTCGGGCAACGGTTCATCGCAATCTTTCACCTTGAAAAACATGACATCATCATCAGGGAATTCAAATTTCATCGGCTGATAGTCCTCGATCGGCTGTTCGGCAAGGTATTCAGACAATACGCTTCCCTTGATAGCCTTCTGGGAAACATACTAAATGTCATATTCCATCAACACCATTTGCCATCTGGCAATCCTGCCCGAAAGCGCTTGCTTCTCGAAGACGTACTTGATCGGATCCATCTTCGAAATTAGCATGGTTGTGTGATTGAGCATGTACTGTCGTAAACGTTTGGCAGCCCAGGCTAGTGCACAACACGTCTTCTCCAGCATCGAGTAACGAGATTCATAATCTGTGAGTTTTTTACTCAAATAGTAAATGGCATGCTCCTTTCTACCCGTCTCGTCGTGCTGACCGAGAACACACCCCATACTATTCTCAAGAACTGTCAAGTACATGATTAAGGGTCTTCCGGCCACTAGGGGTATCAAGATGGGAGGTTCCTGCAGATACTGTTTTATCTTATCAAATGCTTTCTGGCAATCCTCGTTCCAGATAATCGCCTGATCCTTCTTTAGCAGTTTGAACATCGGTTCACACGTGGCCGTGAGCTGAGAGATAAACCTTGCAATGTAGTTTATTCTGCCCAGGAAACCACGCACTTCTTTTTCGGTTTTTGGCGCTGGCATTTCTTGTATTGCTTTAATCTTCGCAGGATCAACCTCGATGCCTCTTTCACTCACGATAAACCCCAGTAGTTTTCCAGACCGTACTCCGAAAGTACACTTGTTAGGATTCAGCCTCAACCTGAACTTCCTAAGCCTCTCAAAAAGCTTCAGCAAATTGACCAGATGTCCCTCCTCCGTTTGGGACTTCGCAATCATGTCATCAACATAGACTTCAATCTCATGATGAATCAGATCATGAAACAAAGTAACCATTGCTCGTTGGTAAGTGGCCCCTGTGTTCTTCAGACCGAAAGGCATTACCTTGTAGCAAAACGTTCCCCAAGGTGTAATAAACGTAGTTTTCTCCATGTCCTCCGGCGCCATCTTGATCTGATTGTAGCCGGAGAAGCCATCCATGAACGAAAATACGGAGAACTGAGCTGTATTGTCGACCAACACATTAATATGAGGGAGAGGGAAATCATCTTTAGGGCTCGCCCTATTCAAATCCCGATAATCGACGCACATTCGTACCTTACCGTCCTTCTTCGGTACAGGCACTATGTTGGCGACCCATGGAGGGTAAGTAGTGACCGCTAAGAAGCCAGCATCAAGCTGCTTTTGCACTTCTTCTTTGATCTTAACGGTCATATCTGGTCGTGTCCTCCTAAGCTTCTGCTTAACGGGAGGACAATCTTCTCGCAGCGCCAAGTGATGGACCACGATGTCAGTATCAAGTCCGAGCATATCTTCATATGACCAAGCAAATATGTCACTATACTCTCTCAGCATCTCGACCAATCTCTGCTTGACATCACTCTGCAATGCAGCCCCTATCCTGATGTTCCTGACCAGTTCTTCAGAACCTAAATTCACAATCTCAATCTCTTCCTCGTGAGGCAGAATAACTTTCTCTTCTTGTTTCAACAAGCGGGCCAACTCTTCGGGAAGGTCTTCGTCTTCATCAATCTCTTCTTCGGCTTGATAGATCGGGCAATTGAAGTCGAAGTGACTCGTAGAAGGTCCAGAGTCGATGTCATCTTCTATGTGGATCCTGCAATAACAAGGGTTAAGCTTAAAACAAGGATATGCAGGTTAGCACAAACCCTGTTGCCATTTTATTGTTTTTTAAAACAAATATAAAACAGGAATAACAGAGATCACAATATTTGAATGCGAAGAAAAACGCCTTTTGATTTATTGATAAAATGCATGTACATAATCAAACAAGGCCCTGACAATAAAACCATTATGCCCCGGGTAGGACATATGGTTGTACAATAATTGGCGAAAGTAAATCATTACTCTTTGCCTGTCACTTGGATGGTATCCTTGATGGACCAGTTGGTGAGGCTCTGGCCTGGTTTGCTTGGCTGGATCCAAGAGTCTAGGTCGCAATCGTTGTCTTCGCCGTCTTCAGACACTGCGTTGACACTTTCAAATATCACCCCGCCGCTGGTAAACTGGATCGGCCCTTTACCTCGCGACGCACTGTGATAAGAGGAGGCTTCAGCCGTAGGAGAGTATCCTAACCCAAACTTGTCCTGTTTGTTAGGTATTTCTAGAATCTGCCCCCAGCCTGGGGTGGATCCGGCTTGAACAACGGCCCGTGCTCCCTTGAAGGAAGAGAGAGTCATCTCTGGTTTCTCAATCATTACTGGAGTCACGTCCTTGACCTTAACGGCTTTGAATGCCTGACATAGGGTTTCGTGGATTTCCCCATCCATCTCAACATATTTGAAGGACGACAAATGGCTCACCATTATGTCTTCCTCGCCACTACAGTCACGATGCTGCCTCCGACAGCATACTTGAGCTTCTGGTGCAACGTGGAGGTCACGACACCAGCAGAATGGATCCATGGCCGGCCTAAGAGACAGTTGTAGGCTGGCATGATGTCCATAATGTAGAAGACTGCGTCAAAAGTTCCCGGCCCGACTTGGATTGGCAAAGTTACCTCTCCAAAGACATGACGCTTGGTTCCATTGAAAGCCTTCACAACCAGATCACTGGGTGTGCTGATCAATCCTTGAGTATCTAACTTCATCAATGCTTTCTTCGGAAGAACATTGAGCGATGACCCAGTGTCCACCAACACATGAGCCATAACTGTTCCCCTACACTCTATCGAGATGTGCAGGGCGCTGTTGTGGTTTCTTCCCTTCGGCGTCAGCTCTAGGTCAGTGAACCCTAACCCGTTTCCAGCATTCACGTGGGCTACTACCCCTTCCAACTGGTTGACCGAGATCTCCTGCGGTGCATACGTGGCATTCAAAACCTTTAACAGCGCGTTGCGATGTGACTCCGAACACAGCAATAAATTCAGGATGGAAATTTTCGAGGGTGTTTGATGGAGGTAATCCACGATCTTGTAGTCACTCTTCTTGATCAACCTCATGAACTCTTCAGCGTCCTTTACAAGTAAGTCCTTGTCTATCCCACGAGGGGTTTCCTCAATGACTTTACTTTTTCCCTTATCAGTTCCCTCAGCTTTATCAGCATTGGTGCTTTCAAAAGGTATCGGCCCAGCCTTTGTGATGGTAATTGTGGGCGGTCTGGGTGCAGAAATGGTTATCGTCTGGCGAGGGATGGTGATGGTGGCAACCTCATCATCTTGCTTCGGCATTACCTCTCCAGATCCACATTCGGCCCTTCGGCTAAACTGCAAGATTCCTTCGGTCATCAGACTCTGAATCCCCACTATCAACAGTTCACATCCATCAGAACGAGTCGCACAGCCCATACACAACTCTCCACAGCCTGGAAAGAAGCCTCTCTTCATCAGCTTGCCTTTAATGAAGCTAAGCGGTGTCTTTAGATCCATGACATCAGTCAACACATCTAAACCCTCTTCTTCAATAATGGCATTCACCCCACCTCCCCTATGATTCGGCATAGGGTTCTTTGTGACATTCGGCACATTATCTGAGAAGTTGATGATCTTAGCATCCACCATATCTTGCACCTTGTGCTTGAAGGCTTTGCAGTTTTCTATCGTGTGGTCGGGTGCCCCTGAGTGAAAATCACATGTTGCATTTGCGTCATAACCCTGCGGAGGTGCCCCTGTCAAGGGAGCCAGGGTTCTCTTCTGGACTAGCTGTAACTGAAGCAGAGTTTGTAACAGCTGAGCATAAGACATGGGCGGTGTCTCAAGGTGACGACTTGATAGAGGTGCCCTATTCTGATACTTTATGTACCCTTGCTGATTTGGTTGTTGCTGCTGCGGCTGCTGCTGTGGCTGGGGTTGTTGGACAACAAGGATGGTTATGCTAGCCACCTGCTAGCGCTGGCTTTTACCCTTCCTTCGAGCGTTGGACACGGCGCTCGTCTCTTCTTCACGCCTTTTGTTACCATATGGTTTGTTTCCTCCTCCAGCTGAGGATAGATCACCACCTTGAATTTTCCCCAACTTGATCCCATTTTCAACGTGCTCGCCAGTAAGGATGAGATCTGAGAAACTCCCTGACATACCACTGACCAATTTCTCGTAATAGACCCCCGGGAGAGTGGCTACAAACATTTCAACAAGCTCTCGTTCAACCATCGGCGGCTGAACTCTAGCTACTAATTCACGCCGCCGCTGGGCATATTCTTTGAACCCTTCGTTGTTCCTCTGTGACAAGTTCTGCAGCTGAACCCGGTTCGGAGCCAAGTCACTGTTATACTAATAATGGTGCACGAAGGCCTCAGCAAGTTCCTTCCACGTGCGCACACTGGTGGGTTCCAAACTCATGTACCATTCCAAGGATGGACCTGACAAGCTATCCTGAAAGAAGTGCATCAGCAGCTTCTCGTCTTCAGAGTGAGCGGACATCTTTCGGTAGTATGACCTTAAGTGGACACGAGGGCAAGTGGTGCCCTTGTATTTCTCAAAGTCGGGTACCTTGAATTTGGGAGGCACCTTGAAATCAGAAATCAATCCCAATTTAGTCATGTCGACCCCCATAGTGTTCAGGTTCTCGAAATTCCTCATTTTGTCCTCGAGTGCCTTAAACCTCAGACGTGCTTCAGCAGTCAGTTCTCCTTCAGCACTCCTCTGTGAGAATAAATCTTCTTGACGATCTTCTAGCCACGGCTGAGGCCCATACAGATTTCCAGCACCTGTGTTGCCATTGCCCAGTCCAGCGTTGCCATTAGCTTCAAAATTTCCATTGCCGACGCCAGTCGTATTACCATTGAGCCCGATGTTAGTGACCACATTGCCGTTACCACTGCCATTCCCCCCGGTCACGGGGATGCCACCCTGAGGAGTTTCAATAGGAGGAGGGGTTGGAAGACTCCCACCATGGAGTACACCGCTGCTGTCAACCCTTGAGATCAGAGGCTGGACCAATGTTCTGAGCTAGTCTTGGCCATTGGCAACCACTTGCATGAGCTCCATGAAGCGGTTCATCCTCTCTCGGAGTTCCTGGACGTCAGTTTGCACTTGTTCCATTGCTCTAGCTTGATTTGCTCTGGTCGGATAGCAGTGGATCGGTCTTCGATCAATCCTGGAACAACCTGCATACACAAAGGGTTAGAAGAAAAACGACAAGGTGCTCGTTGTTGCACCCCAAAATTTGACCAACATTTCTTTACCTAGCTTGTGGTTCATTTCATCCACATTAGCATTATCATTTGCATTTCATTGACATGTATGCAGGAGATCAAGAGGTATGATTACCAATCAAGAGTTATATGAGACCTTGAAGCTAGCCAAGAAGGTTATTCAAATGTTCAAAGGTTGATATCTTTGTCAGAGAAGTCAAGAGATCCTCAGAGTGATTGGTTGAAACCAAGGTTGTGTGCCTCCTAACTTGAGAGTTGTGGGAGCTCCTCAGATGATTCTGAAGCCATGAGGATGGACTTGAAGCTTTGAGAGAGCTTATGAGATGTCTTGAAAGCCATCATGAAGCCTAGAGAGGTCATTGTGCAAGTTTAAGAAGACTCAACCATGAGTGGTGTAATTAGGGTTTGACTGGGTCAACCCTAGGTCAACTGATGATTGGGAGAAGGTTGAGACCTAATTCAAGAGCCATGTGATCATGGATTGATGCATTGAGATGCTATAAGGATGATTCCAAGGTCAACTCATCATGATTGAAGAGTTTGAGAAGTTTCAAGCTAGGGTTTCTAAGGCTTGACAGTGTAAAATCCCCTAGTTTGACCCCTATCTTCAAGGCAGTTTAGCTCAAGATGTGATTGTCATCTCATCTTACCCCCAACATGAATGTTGTATAGCTTTCTCTTAGCTTTAACTTGAGTACTAGAAGTCCTTGATAGGATTTGTAGAGCTCAAGTTATGACTTTGACAAGTTACAGGTCATTTGAGGTATGTGAATCTGGGGCCTTGAAAGTCACCCAACTTGCATCAAACTTTTGCCCAAGAAGGATGATTCCTATGAACTTTTGGTTAACATTAATGGTGTTCCTCATCTTCTTAGCTTTCTAGAGAGTACTAGAAGTCCTTGATAGGATTTGTAGAACTCAAGTTATGGCTTTGACAAGTCAAGGGCATTTTGGTCATTTGGAGATTACAGGTCATTTCAAGCATAAGGCCATAACTCCTATTTCCAAGCTTCAAATGGAAAAATATTCAACATCAAACTTGCTTAAAATGATGTTTTAAGGCTAGTATGGAGGTCATGAGATGTTGAAAAGGCTTTTAGCAAAAAAATGGTAAAAATGACCTAAAATGGAGGCATAAGTTAAATAAGTCCAAGTTGGAAATTGAAATTTCCAAGATACACATCCAAACCATGGCATATAATAGGTCATTTTGACTCTAAAAAGCATTTTAGAAACAATGGTTCAGCCACATTTTTGAATTGAGGCTTAGATCTTGGACTTGCTTTGGAAAATGGTTGCTTGCATATTAAGGTACAAATGCAAAACACAAGGAAACTCAATACATAAGCTAGCAAGGTATCTTAACACATCATATATCTCATCTAAGGAGATTTTCAAGTGAGAACAAGTTGCTGCAAGAGGCATAGCATGAGATGGTACATGAGATGGATGGAAATCAAAAACTCATGGCATGAGAATCCCAAATTCTCATTGGATGATTCCAGAAGGTTCTAGATGAGTCTGAACCATCCTATATATGGATTAGAACTTGCTCAGATGCAAGGTTGGTGAGAGATTAGAGAGGAGAGTGAGATAGCCATTTCAATTTCTTCCATTGCAAGTTGAAATCAAATTCTACTTTCCACACCATTTCCATTGCTTCTTTCAATCCCAACACTTTCCATTGATGATACTGAATGTGTGCATACCAAATTGAGGGCAAGATCATGAAGAATTGAAGAGATAGCTTTTGGATTTTGGAGGTTGCAAGTCATTATCGGGTTTGGAGATTCATGCTTTCTTGATCAAATCTTTTGCAAACAGAAGCTTTATCATCGATCAAGGAAGGTTTCTGAAGAGTTTGAGAGGTTGAAGTGGAGCTTTGACCTATCTGGTTTTCAAGATTTGACAGGTTTGTAACTTTTCTTCTACACCATGATTTAAGCATAATTAGTTAGAATTGTTAGGTTAGAATGGTTAGAGACAAGTAGGAGATGGATTCTGGGAAGTTTGAGATCAATTGGTGAAGTTTAAGTTAGTGACACCATTTTTGTTTTGATCGAGAACACGAGATATAGTGAAGCATAGCATGAGTTTAGTATCAAGAATTAACCAGTGTGAGGTGGTGATCATTCTGAGGTAATCAATTTCAAGAATTGTTAGAATTGAAGTTTGAGCATAGTTTTGATCTTGGATCGGGTTCAGAGATTTAGGGCATTTCAATTGATTTTAAGGCCATGGTTGGATTCAGGGTTGAATTTAGAGCAGGTTAGGGTTTTGAACCGTGGATTTTGGTTGAGTTTGGATAGAGTTCGAATTGGGGATGTGAGCTCTGCAACTATGGAGCTTTCCCTCCATTGCCATGGCTGGAGGAAGAAGATAACCCCAGGGCCGTTGGATGATGCAAGGACCAGTTGACCAAAGCCAGATCTAAGGGTTGTGATTTAATTCCACGTTTGAAGAGAAGTCTGAAGACATAATGAAACGAGGCGTTTCATTAAATGGGATATTGGGCCTGATTGCTAGCCACACCCCACTCTCATGGCCCATTGGTTTTTGAACTGAATTTCTCTACTTTCTGCACCGTGCTCTTTTCTTTTTCTTTATATTTTCTGAATTGATTTTCTGATTAAAGATTGGGCCTAGCGCTTTACTAATAACACCCCCATTTTAAGCCCATCTGGATAATGAACTGTCTGGCATTGCTATCTGCACCAATGTTTTCATATTTTAATTTCTTTTTCTCCATTTTATTTTAATCTTTGAAAAACTCATATTAAATAGAAAAATGATGATTTTTGCATGGGGATTTTTTCTCCTATTTCATATTGATGTCTAGAAAATTATGAAATAAAAACATTTGCATTTCATGCATTTTTAATATTTTTTGTCTATTTTCTCTTTTAATAGCATTTTAATTCCTTTTATGTTGATGCATAGATTTGTAGAATTTTTTTTAGCTAGTTCCCTTCATATTTTTAGGCCATTCTTTTTAGGATAGTTAGATTAGGACTTTAGCTCCCCCCTGGGTTTATTCCATAATTTTGTGATTAATTTTTGATTAGTTTTGATTAGATGACTTTAGGTTGTATAGAATTAGGTAAATCCTTAACATAGGTCCACAATAACACTAGAATTTTGGGTTTCTAGGTCAAGTTAGATATTGGGACATATAGGGTATTAAGGGTAGGTATATAGGATCCCCTAGGAATTATATTAGATTTTAAAATAGTAGTATACTATTTTTAATTGATTTTTGTAGTTGATAGTTGTTTGTGTTGCCCTTGTGGGCTTGTATTTTGTTTGCCTTGCTTTGTGGGTTTTTGTTTGGCTTGGTGAGCTTGGTCTTGCTTTGAGGAGCATGGAAGAGCATAGTAGAAGACTTGAAGATTGAAGAAGTAGCTTGAGAGCTTGTAATCTTGTTTGTTTTGTTGTTGTTTTAGGGTTAGGAATTAAGTAGAGCTTAGACCTAGTTAATTTCTTTCTTAAACATGGATGGTATCTTTCACCTCCATTCTTCCCCATGATTCAAAGTCCTTCCATGGTATTCACCTCCCTCCTTTGGAGGGATAAGTGATGGTACCTAGGAAGTAGAACTTTTGAGGGAACCATTCCTTTGATGTTAAACCCTTATAGGTCACCCTTGGTGGTCAATAAGCAGTTTGATATCCTAGCTTATCCAGTTAAGTGATTCCTTCAGGTTTGAGTATCTTGAGAGATGTTGGACTTGAGTGTGAAGATGAAGACTTCATGGGAGAGTATGGAAGAGGATGATTCCTCGAGCATTGCCATCACAGCTGAAGCTTGAAGAGTAAGAAGAGTAAGTTGATACTTGAAGACCCAATGAAGACCCACTGAAGACCCAGTAAAGATTGAATGAAAAGCTGAGGCCTAAGGACTGAAGGATGAAGTTGACACTTCTAAGTGAGTGAAGATTACTCTGGGAAGCTGAAGCTTGTAGGAGAGAAGACCAAGTTGAAACTGGTGAAGCAAAGAGAGCTGAAGCATGAAGACTAAGTTGATACTTATGAAGAGGATTCAATTGAGATTGACTGAAGAGAGCTAAAGCTTGAAGAACAAGGGATAAGTTGATACTTACTTTGAAGCTTGGAGATCCTGAAGGAATCAAGTTGATACTTGTGGTTAAGAGTGAAGCCTGAAGGTGGAACTGATTAAGGAGCTGAAGCTTGGAGAAAGAGAATAAGTTGAAACTTATGTTGAAGGGTTGAAACCTGGAGAAGAAAATTGATATTTGTCAAGAGTGAGTGAGGTCTGAAGACTGAATTGCTGTTAGAAGAGCTGAAGCTTGGAATTGAGGGAGGAGTTGATCTGCTTTCTTGTCTGTTTTCTTTTCTGTATTGATGTGCCTTGTTTGACTTGCTTGATGCATTAGAATAAGTCCATATCTAGACTAGATTTAATCTAGGAGCATGATTGCACTAGAGGTGGAGTTGCTCCCTCTGCTTGTACTCATACTGTATGGCTTTGCTTGCGGGTACTCGGTAGAGCCCAGCTCCCTTGCCCATGTGGTTTATTTTGCTTGATAGCATTCCATTTTATCTGTATGATTGCAGTTTACTGTATTTTGCTTGATAGCATGTTTTATTTCAGTATGATTACTGTTATTCATTCTGGCTTGAGGTTGAGATGAGCTTGTGGAGGCTGACACCCCACACACATTTCCTCCCTCACTTGCATTGCATGCATTTTACTGTATTACTGTTTACTGTTTAAGCTGATGCTTTACCTGTTTCTGTGTATCATTGACATGATCCCTTAGGAGTCTCACTTCCTTTGATAAGGAAGTGATGATAGAACTTTAGGTTGAAACCTATGCATGATAACTTCTAGGAGTTCCCTGTCTCAAACTTCAACCATAGGATGAATCCTTGGCATGACAACAGTAGGACCTGATAGTCTCCCCGTAGTTGAGCCTGTTCTCTTCTCATCTCAAAACAACTTAAGATACAGTAATCATGAATGATTTCTTTCGTACGTTACGAGCCTTAAGCTATCTGAGAAAGGATTGTGGGAGAGTTTCTTTTCCACAGTCTGGATGTTTAGTATGGTACCCTTTGGGTGACATGCGACGCATTCACTCTTAGATCATAGTCTTTAGTGCGATTGAAATTGCAAACACAATAAAAAACATTTCTTCCGTAAAAGACAGAAAACAAACTTCAAACCTTTTTGCCCCGTGGGCCCATAATTCAAAGGAAAGCTTTTCTGAAGAAAAGAGTGTCGTTAAACTTCAGCGCCAACGCAAACAGGCTTTGTCCCTAACTGCTGGAACTGTTGTTTAACCCTGCTCGATAAAACAGATGAATCTGAATCCCCGTAATGCGTAGTATCTCGAACTACGTAAGCTCTGATCTCTCATACCTGTTGAGAGTACGTAGGCACAATACGGATGTATTGGCGAGCTACCTTCCCCGTAACCCGTCGTAGGTCGAACTACGTTGACTCTGATTTCTCATTCTCTGATGAGAATACGTAGGCATAAAGTGCGACGCTTTGCCGAGTCATTTTTCTTTTCTGTTTAAGCCAGCCTTGATAGGTAGATAGATAAACCAACTCGTCCAGTAAACCCAACAAGCATGGATCCCGTCGAGTACGACGGGCGTGAGGGGTGCTAATACCTTCCCCTTGCGTAACCGACTCCCGAACCCAGACAACGGTTGCGATGACCTTGTCTTACCCTTTTTCGTCAGATTTTTCCGATCGTTTCCTTTCCCGTTCTGAGGGATAAATAACGAAAGGTGGCGACTCTTCTGTTTTTCCGGCACCTTATTTTCGCGAAAGCGACAGCTGGAGACTCTGCTGGGGACTTGATAGTTTCCTGGGATCCAACGTCCCGAATGCGAGTCATTTTGGGGATCCGACGTCCCCTGCGAGAGTCAATCCTAGCGCTTGTATGATTACTTGTTGGGTTGTGTTTATTTATCGCATTTTATTTCTCGCACTTTATTTTCAGTATGATATAATTATCTGTGCTGTTGTAGAAGGAGCATTCTGATGAGTGAGAAGCCAGACCCAGGCTTGAGTGAACATAGCATTAGTTGTGGAAATTAGTGGGCGCGTGCTTGCTTTGCAGGCACTAGTGTCTCATGAAATCCACACTCAGACGAGGTTCTCCCGGTTGGCTTCTCTTTCAACCCTTTGGGTTGAGAAGGTTGCTGGTTTGGAGGATTGTCGACTCTGGGGACCGATCATTTGTGATTCAGCCGAGTGAGGCCGCTTCATGAGCTGGTGATGCCACACCTTCTGGGTATCGTATCACCCCTCTTGAATGTCTGTGACGCTGAGGAATGCATAGGATGCCGAACTTGAGTCAGTTTAGGTCCATACCTATGAGCAGGGTTGGGTTTATTGCAGGAAACTTTGACCTTCAGACTACTTGGTTTTCTTGATAGTGGATCAGTTTTGTTGGGATCTGAGGTTCTCATCTGCAGATATGTGATTGTTCTTGACAGAGCAGGTTTATCACTGAGGTCTGAGGATCTCATTATCAGATGTTTGTTCTTGATAGAGCAGAGTTTCATCATCAGATGTTTGTTCTTGATAGAGCAGAGTTTCATCATCAGATGTTTGTTCTTGATAGAGCAGAGTTTTATTATCAGATGTTTGTTCTTGATAGAGCAAAATTTTATTATCAGATATTTGTTCTTGATAAAGCAGGTTTTGATCAGAGGATCTTATCATCAGATGTGTATTTGTTCTTGATAAAGCAAGTTTTGATCAGAGGATCTTATCATCAGATGTTTGTTCTTGATAGAGCAGAGTTTTGGTTATCAGTTGTTTGTTCTTGATAGAGCAGAGTTTTGGTCCTATATCAGAGGTCCTTATTATCAGACGTTTGTTCTTGACAGAGCAGAATTATGGTCTTATGTATATGGCCCTATCAAATGGTTGTTCTTGACATAGCAGATTTGTGGTCCGATACCAGGGTTTTCTTATTATCAGATATAGTGGTTGTTCTTGATAGAGCAGCAGCATGGTTTTGTTGATACAAAATCTCCACAGCACAGTTACCTTGATCTCCTGCTGCATGATTGCATTTTACATTGTTTTGCATACTCATTTGCATTTCATTAACGTGTGTCTGTGTTGCAGGTACCGTTTTCCCCGATCCAGGATTTCTTGCCTCCTATTGTATTGTTATGGGTTCTCTGAGGAAGACCGTGGCTTACAAGTTCCCGGCCCCTGATGTGGTTCGGCTGATCGGTTTGATAGCTTTAGCAGATGATTCTGTGAGGGATGAGTTCATAAAATCTTACGGCAAATTGCTCAGTTTGGTTCGTAAACCTTCTGCGTTCGAGTTGAATGGGTTGCACGCTCTGCTGCAGTTCTACGACCCTCCGTTGAGATGCTTTACTTTCCAGGATTTTGTTCTCACACCCACGCTGGAAGAATATGCTGATTTGTTAGGTGTGCCTATCAAGAGGCAGATGCCTTTTGTTCATATGGATGCTGAGCCTGATCTGGCTGGTTTAGCTCCTTCACTTCATCTGGATGCCTCCGAGTTGGTATTGTCTAGTTGGAACAAGGTTCCCGGGTTCTCCTTGCAGTTTTTAGTGTGAAAGGCTCAGCAGTGCGCCAAAGACGGATGTTGGGTCGCGTTCAACGCCATTCTCGCTCTGTGCATATATGGCATCATTCTGTTCCCCAATATGCCCGATTTTGTAGACTTTGACGCATTTCATATCTTCGCATCAGGGAATCCGGTCCCTACCTTGATAGGAGATGTCTACCATTCCGTCCACTACAAAAACGAGAACAGAAGGGGTAAGAATGTCTCATGTTGTGTACCCTTGCTTTATAAATGGCTTGATAGTCATCTGCCCAAGAGGGGTCCCTTTGTTTCGTCTGCAGCCACAACTGAGTGGTCCGAGCGTCTTATGAGTTTATCTGCAGAGGATATTGACTGGTTTGATAGAGATAGGTTGGGTACCGAGATTATCTTCAGCTGCGGCGGGTTTCCGAACGTGCCTTTGATAGGCAGGAAAGGCTGTATAAACTACAATCTGTCTTTGCTGGTCCGACAGTTCGCGTATGCTTTGAGAGCTCCGCCGAAGGATGAAGAGGTACAGGAATCTCTGTACCTCACTGGTCTTTTAGAGGGGGATCTGTTATCCAAGCTTCAGCGCGCCTGGAATGGCATCAGTAAAAGGGGAAAACCATTGCTGTGAAGAAGCAATAATCAAGCCTACCCTTCGTATGTGACTTGGATCAGAGCCAGAGCAGATGCTATAGGGATGTCGTTTCCTCCTGCCAAGCCAGAAAGCCCTCCAATGATTGAAGAGCCTACCACTGTGCCCATTCAGCAGCATAATCGGGTGTTAGCCGAGCGAGATGAATTGAAGCGGGCAAATGAGGAACTAGAGAAAAAATTGGCTCAGCTCCGAAGCGAGAGGAACGAAGCCGTTCATTCCTTTAAGAGGCAGACAGAGCTGGTGAATCGGCTGGGGACAGACCTGACTAAGCAGATAGCCGAGCGTGAACGCATGGGTCAAGACTTCAAAGCTGTCAACGATGTACTGGCCACGAAGAAGCAGCACTTGGACGAAGCATATCGGAGGATATGCAAGTTCAACCAGCACTAGAAGGCTTCCCTGGCCACCAGGAAAGAGCGGGAGGGTAAGCTGATGCTACAGATCTCCAAGCTGGAAGCCCAGGTGAAGGATAGTGAGAAGAGGTTTGATGAAGAAACCGCTCGCAGATACGCCGTTGAAGGCCAGCTCAACAGGGCTCTTGCTAACCTGAAGGAGCGCAAACTGACGTTTGAGTCCAAGAAGCGGAAGCTAGAAGATTGTTTCGGCGAAGGAGCATGGGAAGGTTCGGTCGAAGGTCTTTAGTACACCATTGTGCAAAGGGAGTTACTCGTCGAGGGGTTGCTCACTCTGCCTGATCACCCAGAAACGAAGGAGTTGTTAGAAGAGTATCGCGCCCGTGGCCGTACCTGACTATTTGTATTCCTTTTGTTTTGATCATTGTTGTATGCTGACCATCACCAGGCTTGTTGGCTGAGGTCACGCTGTTGATTCTTCTTGTACTCGCTGATGTTGTGTACTGCCTTAATGGGCTTTCTTTATATATGAGATTGTTATTTCCATGATTGGACTCGGACTTCTTCTTGTTATCAGCACTGGCACTCAGGCACTAGGATCGGGGGAGATCTCCCTAACACACAGACACACGTTTGCATTTGCATGAAGCATTTGCATAACGAGCATTTTGTTGTTTTTCCTAACCCTTTTGTATTTACAGGTTTTTTCAGGTTTTTTCAGGTTGTTTCAGGTGGTTCCAGGATTGATTAGAGACCTATTCACCGCTATCCGACCAGAGCTAATCAGACCAGGATCATGGAGCAAGTGCAAACTGATGTTCAGGAACTCCGCGAAAGAATGGATCGCTTCATGGAGCTCATGCAAGCGATCGCCAATGGCCAGGATCAGCTCAGAACCTTGGTTCAGCCTCTGATTTCGAGGGTTGATAGCAATGGCGTACTCCATGGGGGGACTGTGCCTACTCCTCCACCAGTTGAAACTCCACAGAATGGTGTTCCTGTGTCCGGGGGAAACGGCAGTGCCAATGGAAATGTGATGGCCAACATCGGACTCAATACGGCGGGCATCGGTAATGGGAGTCTGAGAGCTAATGTCAATGTCGGGCTGGGCAACGGTAATGCAGGCGTCGGGAATCTGTTCGGGCCTCAGCCATGGCTAGAGGATCGTCAGGACGATGTGTTCTCTCAGAGAGGTGCTGAAGGGGAGCTGAATGCTAAAGCACGGCTTAGATTCAAGGCACTTGAAGATAAGATGAGAGATATCGAGAATCAGAATACTTTGGGTGTTGATATGTCCAAGTTGGGATTAATTGCTGATTTCAAGGTGCCTCCCAAGTTCAAGGTACCTGACTTTGAAAAGTATAAGGGCACCACTTGCCCTCGTGTCCACCTGAGATCGTACTACAGGAAAATGTCTGCTCATTCCGAGGACGAGAAGTTGTTGATGCACTTCTTTCAAGACAGTCTTTCCGGGCCATCCCTTGAGTGGTACATGAGTCTAGAGCCTACTAGTGTGCGCACATGGAAGGATCTTGTTGAAGCATTTGTGCACCACTACCAATACAATAGCGACTTGTCCCCGAACCGAGTCCAGCTGCAGAATCTGTCGCAGAGGAACAATGAAGGGTTTAAGGAGTACGCCCAGCGGTGGCGTGAGTTGGCAGCCATGGTTCAACCGCCGATGGTTGAACGTGAGCTCGTGCAGATGTTCGTAGCCACCCTCCCAGGGGTTTACTATGAGAAGTTGGTCAGCGGTATGTCTGGGACGTTCTCAGATCTCATTATCACGGGTGAGCACGTCGAAAATGGGATCAAGATCGGGAAGATTCAAGGTGAGTCATCCTCAGCTGGAGGAGGCGGAAAGAAACCTTATGCTGGCAAAAGACGAGAAGGAGAAGCGAGCGTTGTGACCAACGCTCGAAGGAAGGGTAAAGGTCCTCACCAGCAGGTGGCCAGTATAACTATCCCAGCAATTCCACAGCAGCAGCAGCAGCAGCAACTGAATCAACAGGGATACAAAAAGTACCAGAATCGGGCACCTTTGGTGAACCGTCACCTCGAGACACCGCCCATGTCGTACGCGCAACTCTTGCAGACTTTGCTTCAGCTACAGTTGATCCAGAAGAGGACGCTGGCTCCCTTGACAGGGGCACCTCCGCCAGGGTACGACGCGAATGCCACTTGTGAATTCCACTCAGGGGCACCAGGCCACACAGTAGAGAACTACAAAGCCTTCAAGCATAAGGTGCAGGACATGGTGGATGCCAAGATCATCAACTTCTCTGATAATGTGCCAAATGTCACGAAGAATCCTATGCCGAATCATAGGGGAGGCGGAGTGAACGCCATTATCGAAGAAGAGAATTTGGATTTGTTGACTGACGTCAGAGATCTAAAGACGCCGCTTAGCTTCGTTAAAGCTAAGTTGATGAAAAGGGGGTTCTTTCCAGGTTGCGGAGAGCTATGTATGGACTGTGCCACACGTTTTGATGGATGTGAGCAGTTGGTCGAAGGAATTCAAAGTCTGATGACTGAAGGGATTTTACAGTTTAGCCGGAGGGCTGAAAGTGGATCAGGAGAGGTAGTGCTGAAGCAAGCTGATGAGGTCGCCACCATCACCATCCCTCGCCAAACAATAACTATTTATGCGCCCAGACCGCCCATAACTACTATCACCAAAGCTGGGCCAATACCCTTTGAAAGCACTAACGCCGTCCCATGGCATTATGGGGCTGAAGTCTACTGCAACGGACAGAGGTTGGAGCTAGTGTTGGTGTAAGCCCTAGAGGCCAATACTTTTTGGTACTTGTATCGGATTATTCGTTTAATAATAAAAGGCATTTCTTTATTATGTTTGTCTTTCAGAATAATAAAGTCCCTAGAATAGTTAGTCTGTTTAATGAAATGTTAAGTGTGACTTAATCATGAGATCCCATTAAACATAAAGACATTATTCTTAAAATATCCGTAGTCAAGCTTTATTGCAAAGTGGGATAACATTAAAAGCATTGAGACTATTATGAAGATAGACTGATGATCACATCTCATGGATCATGGATAAAGAGTTATCAAGTCTTGACATAGGTATAAATATTAGGAGTAATATTTATACCGGATTGACCCGCTATGAGAATACTACATAGTATGTTATGCAAAGTGTCATAAGTTATTCTCATGGTGATAATGGTGTATTACCACCCTTCGACCTGAAACCACTATGGACCCTAGATGTAGAGTCGGGTGCTTTATTGCTGATCAAACATTATCCGTAACTGGATGATCATAAAGACAGTTGATGGGCACTCCACGAAGCATGCTGAGGGACATGAGTGTCCTAGATGGAATTTGCCAATCCTGCATAACAGGAGAAATGTCTAAGGGCCCAATATTGAACTGGACAAGGATGACACAGTGTATGCCTTGTGTTCAATATAGACATAGGGGCAAAAGGGTAATTGTACAAACATATATTATCACGAAAAAGGGTTTTGTCAGATCACATGACATTTTCGTGACTTGGGTAGCAGTGATGTGTTGCTAGATACCGCTTACTGTTTATTATGTTAAATATATAATTTAATATAATTACCAACGTTACGAAATCCTACAGGGTCACACACATAAGGACAGTTTGATGAGAGATAGAGAAATCAAAGGAACACCGTAAGGTACGGTGCACTTAAGTGAAAAATAGAAATTCGGATAATATAATAATACTTATTGTTATTTTATAATGGTTATAAAATAATAATAAAATAAATATATTTATTATAATAATAGTTATTATAATAATATATATAATATTATTATGGATCATGTGAATTGGGTTTTTAGCCCGCAGCCCACAAGAGAGTCTATAAAAGGAACCCTTGTGATGAAGCTTTCACTTGATGCAATTTCATTTTTGATTCTCTTCTCACTCAAATAATTCCGTTCGTAAGCAGCTAGCACTGTGACCGGAAGCTGTTCGTGTGGACTGAGTAGAGGCGTTGCACTTCATCAACGCTTGTGATCGCTGCATCAAAGATCTGAATCGCCACAAAGAGGTAACGATTCTATCACTGACCATGCTCATTCGTAAGGATCACTAAAGGAAATTTTTGTTTTCCGCTGCGTTTAGATCGCAATTTTCCATCAGCTAAAACCATTTGGGTCGACGGTGGAGAACCTTGCGGGAATCAGTGGTATTACTCGCAGCGGAAGAGTGTTTGCACCACCAGAGGTCGTGGCGGATAAAGCGGTCAGGGCTGATGTGGCCGACAAAGGTAAAAGTAAAGTCGTTGAAGAGATCCCGTGTGGGGTAGAAAAAGACTTGCTTGTCAAAGATGCCGAGGAGTTTATGCGATTGATTAAAAAGAGTGACTACAAGATTGTAGATCATCTCCATCAGACGCCCTCGAAGATTTCCATTCTAAACTTGTTGCTGTGTTCTGAAGCATACCGCAACGCGCTGCTGAAGGTGTTGAACGCCGCATATGTACCGCAGGAAATATCGGTAAATCAGCTGGAAGAGGTCGTAGCCCACGTAAATGCTGGAAATGGGCTAGGTTTCACAGACCTGGAGCTGACGCCAAAAGGGAGGAATCACAATAGCGCCCTGCACATCTCGATAGAGTGTGGGGGCACGATTATGTCGCACGTGTTGGTGGACACGGGTTCGTCACTTAATGTTCTTCCGAAGAATGCATTAATGAAGTTGGATACTCGTGGAGTGATTTGCACACCCAGTGATCTGGTTGTGAAGGCGTTTGATGGGACTAAACGACATGTTTTCAGGGAGGTGACCCTGCCAATCCAAGTCGGGCCAGAAACGTTCAACGCGGTCTTTTATATTATGGACATCATGCCTGCCTACAGCTGTCTCTTGGGCCGGCCGTGGATCCATGCTGCTGGTGCCGTAACCTCCACGTTGCACCAGAAGCTCAAATATGCTGTCGGAGGTAGCATCGTAACCGTGTGTGGCGAGGAAGACATAATGGTGAGCCATTTGTCGTCCTTTAAGTATGTGGAGATGGATGGCGAAATCCATGAGACTCTATGCCAAGCGTTCGAAGCTGTCAAAGTGAAGGACGTAGCTCCTGTAGTCACAGAAAAGCCAGAGATGACTCTCTCCTCGTTCAAGGAAGCTTGGGCCGTTGTCCAAGCCGGATCTACCCCGGGCTGGGGGCGAATTTTGGAGATACCTAACAAGCAAGACAGGTTTGGGTTGGGATATTCTCCTGGAGCTGAAGCTTCTTCTTCTTCTAGCAGTGCGTCTCGAGGTAAAGGGCCGATCCAGTTTACCAGCGGCGGAATAATTTTCGAAAGCATCAACGTGGTGTCTGAAGACAGCGGAGATAGCGACTGTGACCTCGACTCTTGGATCCAGCCAAGCAAGCCAGGCGAGGGCCTCAACAATTGGTCCGTCAAGGATATCATCCAGATGACAAGCGAAGAGTAATGATTTACTTTTTCCAATCATTGTACAACCCTATGTCCTATCCGGGGCATAGTGGTTTTATTGTCAGGGCCTTGTTGGATTATGTACATGCATTTTGTTAATAAATCAAAGGCGTTTTTCGTATTCAAATATTGTGATCTCTGTTATTCCTGTTTTATATTTGTTTTGAAAAACAATAAAATGGCAATGGGGTTTGTGCTAACCTGCACATCCTTGTTTTAAACTTAACCCTTGTTATTGCAGGATCCACATAACAGATGACATCGACTCTGGACCTTCTACGGCTCACTTCGACTTTGATTGCCCGATCTATCAAGCCGAAGAAGAGATTGATGAAGACGAAGACCTTCCCGAAGAGTTGGCCCGCTTGTTGAAACAAGAGGAGAAAGTTATTATGCCTCATGAAGAGGAGATCGAGATCGTGAATCTGGGTTCTGAAGAACTCGTCAGAAACGTCAGGATAGGGGCTGCATTGCAGAGTGGTGTCAAGCAGAGATTGGTCGAGATGCTAAGAGAGTATAGTGACATCTTTGCTTGGTCATACGAAGATATGCCCGGACTTGACACGGACATCGTGGTCCACCACTTGCCGCTGCGAGAAGATTGTCCTCCCGTTAAGCAGAAGCTTAGGAGGACGAGACCAGATATGGCCGTTAAGATCAAAGAAGAAGTGCAGAAACAGCTTGATGTTGGCTTCTTAGCGGTCACTACTTACCCTCCGTGGGTTGCCAACATAGTGCCTGTACCGAAGAAGGACAGTAAGGTACGCATGTGCGTCGATTATCAGGATTTGAATAGGGCGAGCCCTAAAGATGATTTCCCGCTGCCTCATATCGATGTGTTGGTCGACAACACAGCGCAGTTCTCCGTGTTTTCGTTCATGGATGGCTTCTCCGGTTACAACCAGATCAAGATGGCGCCGGAGGACATGGAGAAAACGACATGTTTTCAGGGAGGTGACCCTGCCAATCCAAGTCGGGCCAGAAACGTTCAACGCGGTCTTTTATATTATGGACATCAGAGCCACTTACGAAACCATGGATCTGATAGCTGTTAAATTTCCGTCTTTTCTGTATTTGATTCGATTAAAACACAGAATGAATTTAACAATAAACGATTAATTAAATTTGGCATCTGTTGTGTATGATTTGGATGATTGATGTTGATTATGCTTCAGAAACCGACATTAGTATGGTGAAGTTGTGCGATACATTGATCATCCATAGGTTACACAATTAGATCGATCACTTTTATATTAGATATAAGAAATTCTGATGCAAAGATGGTATATGGGATATACTGTTTTGATTTCATCCATTCAATCACATAAGGATTGTAATTCTTTTGAAAGATCATCATTTTCATTCGCTTCGGAATCCGACGTTAGTATGGTGAAGCAATGACATGTTGATCTATCATATTGAGTTATCAATCGAGTTGTGTTTGACGGCATGAAATTGTTGCATTAGGATTAATGGCAGTACAAGTGTTGTATTGCCGCAGACTTTTCCGGTTGGGGTTGTAAATGCACAAAAGTTGTGCAGGAAACGACGTGAAATACAATGAAGTGTTCATAAAATTTTTTGTCGGGGCGCTGCCCCCTTGACCCCCGTCCGCTGAACGGTCAGCGGAACCACCGTCCGCTGACCGGGCAGCGGAACCCCCAGCTAAGTCTGCAAAGTGTGATCAATCAGCCGAAATTTAATTTAGTTTATTTAATTATCGGAATTTTAAACTAATAATAAAAGTGTGTTTATTATTATTTATTTGTGGTGATCAGTTATGGCCTTAGTTTATCCTTTATTATTGTTTTGGGATTT
Source organism: Lathyrus sativus (assembly GCA_963859935.3). Taxonomy (NCBI): domain Eukaryota; kingdom Viridiplantae; phylum Streptophyta; class Magnoliopsida; order Fabales; family Fabaceae; genus Lathyrus; species Lathyrus sativus. The sequence goes on from OZ012735.1 coordinate 500,943,258, forward strand.
TTGAATACGGCCTGCGTGTCGTGCCTCTCTCTCAATCTCTTTATATAACTTCTTTTCTCATCTCACTCCCTCGTATGTAAAACGAGTTTTCTTATATGTAATGTAATATTATGTTATGAAAAAAAAAAGGAAGTATTCAATATTAAAGGAGGATAACCTTGGAGATCATGCTTGGAGAAGCTTAGATCGTTATTAGGTTAGCTTAGGTTCTCTCATTGGCTTGAGAGAACAATTGCGTTAGGGGCCATAATTGTATCTTTTTTATATGTATGTTGATGCATGTAATTGTATGTTGATGCATGTGAGAGACGTTTTGCATGTTAAGCCGGTGAGATCAAACTAATAACAAATTCCCTCAAAATTAAATATTAAGTTTATGCTTTCCAATTTTTAGCACTCATCAAGACTAGTATCGAGCATTGTAGGTTTCGCCTACGCGAGGTGCATATTCTATATTAGTAAGGTGTGATGGGATAATTGTAATATCCAATTGCTAAAACAATGGGTCAAACTTAACTAAACAAATTATAATAAGATTATATATGTTTAGAAGCAAGAATTGGGAATGATTCATGTGATGGATCAGAATAAGGAGTTATTCACCCAATTGGAAATATTCGAGAGTTGTATGAGATACAATTGGAAGGAGTTCCTACCTAAATAACTTAGTTTTGTGTAATCAGCCTAACGCTGACTTAAAACAAAGTGAAACATGGATCTCGACCCACTAGAAAGTCTTCCAACGGGATTTTCCGAATCAAATGATGAGGGTCATTTGTTTTGAATAAAATAGTGGGAGCATATTTGATTAAAGGCCTAATTAAATATGTTGTTTTAATGATACTTATATTTTCATATTTCTCTTGTAGATTACCATGACAACAAACACATCGAACAATATTTTGCGATCCATCCTAAATAAGGAAAAATTGTCTGGGACAAATTTCCTGGATTGGCACCGTAATCTGAGGATTGTCCTCAAGCACGATAAGAAGCTGTATGTCTTGGAGACACCAGTTCCTGAGGAGGAACCTCCTAGTTCTGCACCAAAGGCAGAAAGAGATGCTTATAAGAAGCATTTCGATGATGCCAATGAAACCGCTTGCCTCATGCTTGCTACCATGAACTCTAAGTTGCAAAAGCAACACGAGAACATGTCTGCGTTCGATATGATCGGACATCTGAAAATGCTTTATCAAGAGCAAGCAAGAAATGAGAGGTTTCAGGTTTCAAAGTCCCTTTTTAACAACAAGTTAGCTGAGGGAGCCCCTGTAAGTCCCCATGTACTCAAGATGATTGGGTATGTGGAGAACCTTGACAGATTAGGGTTTCCCCTTGGAAAAGAACTTGCGATTGATCTGATCTTGCAATCGTTGCCAGAGAGCTTCAGTCAGTTTGTCTTGAATTTCAATATGAATGACTTGGACAAAAGTCTTCCAGAACTGCTAGGCATGTTGAGAACTGCTGAGCAGAATATGAAGACAAAAGGGAAATCCATTCTGATGGTCAGTAATGGAAAGAAACAGAACAAGAGGCCCATCAAACAGGGTGGTAGAGGGAAAGGCAAGGAAGTTGCCAAACCCAAACCCACTCCTCCTGTTTTGAAGCCTAGTGGAGGAATAGCAAAGGAGGGCACTTGCTTCCATTGCGGTAAGACCGGACATTGGAAGAGAAATTGCCCAAAGTACCTGGAAGATAAGAATAATGGAGTAGAGACTTCAAATTCAGGTATTTTTGTTATTGAAATTAATTTATCTACTTCTGCATCATGGGTATTAGATACTGGATGCGGTTCTCACATTTGTACTAATGTCCAGGGGCTAAAAAGGAGTAGAGATTTGGCAAAAGGTGAAGTTGACCTACGAGTTGGCAATGGAGCAAAGGTTGCTGCTTTAGCTGTAGGAACTTATGTTTTAACTTTACCTAGTGGTTTAATAATTCAGTTAGAGAACTGTTATTATGTACCTGCAATTAGCAGGAATATTATTTCCGTTTCTTGTTTGGACAAGTTTAGTTTTTCATTCATAATAAGGAACAATTGTTGCTCCATTTATTTGAATGATATATTCTATGCTGCTGCAAAAATGAATAATGGACTATATGTCCTTGATCTTGAAATGCCAATTTATAACATTAATACTAAAAGGTTGAAACCTAATGAGTTGAATCCAACTTACCTCTGGCACTGTCGATTAGGCCACATAAATGAGAAACGCATTTCCAAACTCCATAAAGATGGACTCTTGGACTCTTTTGATTATGAATCATATGAGACATGCAGATCTTGTTTAATTGGAAAGATGACAAAGTCCCCATTCACAGGAAAAGGTGAAAGGGCTAATGATCTTTTGGCACTCATACATACTGATGTATGTGGACCACTGAACATACCAGCCAGAAGAGGTTTTCAGTACTTCATCACTTTTATTGATGACTTCAGTAGATACGAATATGTGTATTTAATGAAACACAAATATGAGTCCTTTGAAAAGTTCAAGGAATTCAAGAATGAAGTACAAAACCAACTAGGTAAGAATATTAAAGTTCTTCGATTAGATCGAGGCGGTGAATATTTAAGCCTAGAATTTGATGACCATCTAAAAGAGTATGGGATTCTATCCCAACTTACTCCTCCTGGAACACCACAATGGAATGGTGTATCTGAGAGAAGAAATTGAACCTTGTTAGACATGGTCCGATCCATGATGAGTCACATCGATCTTCCAAACTCCTTTTGGGGACATGCATTATTAACAGCAGCTTACACACTTAACCGTGTTCCATCCAAAAAGGTTGATAAGACACCATATGAGATATGGAGTGGTAAGAAACCACATATGTCTTACATGAAGATTTGGGGTTGCGAAGTTTACGTCAAACGAAAAATTTCAACCAAGCTTGAGCCCAAATCTGACAAATGCTTATTTGTGGGGTATCCTAAAGAAACAAGAGGATATTACTTCTACAATCCTTCTGAGGGCAAAGTGTTTGTCGCTCGAACTGGAGTCTTTCTGGAAAGGGATTTTATTTCCAAAGGAAACAGTGGGAGGAAAATAGAGCTTGAAGAAATTCAAGAATCACAAAACATTGAAACACCTATGGAGGAACTAGAGCGGGAAACACAAGTAGTTGTGGAAGAGCAACCTGCTCAAGTAGAACAAGACCAGCGTAGGTCAAGCAGGATACGTCACCAACCTGAGAGATATGGATATCTCATAAGTGATCAGGGTGATGTATTACTCATGGATCAAGATGAGCCTGTGACCTACAAAGAGGCTATAACTGGTCCTAAGTCTGAGAAGTGGCTAGAAGCCATGAAATCTGAAATGGATTCCATGTACACAAACCAGGTTTGGACCTTGGTAGAACCTCCTATAGGAGTTAACCCTATAGGATGCAAGTGGGTATTCAAGAAGAAGACTGACATGGATGGTAAGGTACATACCTATAAAGCAAGACTGGTTGCAAAAGGCTATAAACAAATTCATGGGGTTGACTATGATGAAACCTTTTCACTAGTTGCAATGCTTAAATCTGTTCGGATTTTACTTGCCATCGCTGCATATCATGATTATGAAATATGGTAGATGGATGTCAAAACTGCTTTCCTTAATGGGAATCTTCTTGAGGATGTGTACATGACACAACCTGAAGGATTTGACATACCACAAGATGCCCAAAAGATATGCAAGTTACAGCGATCAATCTATGGATTGAAGCAAGCTTCCAAAAGCTGGAATCTTCGTTTTGATGAAACCGTAAAACAATATGGATTCATCAAAAATGAAGATGAACCTTGTGTCTACAAGAAGGTTAGTGGGAGCATGATCGTGTTTCTGGTATTATATGTAGATGACATATTACTCATTGGAAACGATGTCCCTACCTTGCAACAAGTGAAGACTTGGTTAGGGAATTGTTTTTCTATGAAAGACCTAGGTGAAGCAGCCTATATATTAGGAATTAGGATCTATAGAGATAGATCACAAAAACTTCTTGGCCTAAGTCAGAGTACATACATAGATAAAGTGTTGAGACGCTTTAATATGCATGATTCCAAGAAAGGATTCATACCTATGCAACATGGTCTGTGTTTATCAAAAACACAATCCCCTTCAACTAAGGAAGAAAGGGATCGCATGAATAAGATTCCATATGCATCTGCAATAGGATCTATCATGTATGCCATGTTATGTACTCGACCAGATGTCTCGTATGCATTAAGTGCAACGAGTAGGTACCAATCTGATCCCGGTGATGCTCACTGGGTAGCTGTCAAGAATATCCTTAAGTACTTGAGAAGGACTAAGGATTCATTCTTGATATATGGAGGTCAGGAAGAGCTTGATGTAATTGGTTACACTGATGCTAGCTTCCAGACAGATAAGGATGATTTTAGATCACAATCTAGTTATGTGTTCTGTCTCAATGGTGGCGCTGTGAGATGGAAAAGTTCAAAGCAAGAAACAGTTGCTGATTCTACAACTGAGGCCGAGTATATTGCTGCCTCAAATGCAGCAAAGGAAGCTGTTTGGATCAAGAAGTTCATTAGTGAACTTGGCATAGTCCCTAGCATTGTGGATCCCATTGGTTTATATTGTGATAACAATGGTGCTATCGCACAAGCTAAGGAGCCTAGATCTCACCAACGATCCAAACACATACTTAGGCGTTATCACCTCATTCGAGAGATAATCGATCGGGGAGATGTGAAGATATGCAGAGTACCTACACTTGACAATATCGCTGACCCATTAACAAAGCCTCTTGCGCAACAGAAGCATGATGGTCATACTAGATCTATGGGTATTAAGGGTATGCCTAATTGGCTCTAGTGCTAGTGGGAGATTGTTGGTGTAAGCCCTAGAGGCCAATACTTTTTGGTACTTGTATCGGATTATTCGTTTAATAATAAAAGGCATTTCTTTATTATGTTTGTCTTTCAGAATAATAAAGTCCCTAGAATAGTTAGTCTGTTTAATGAAATGTTAAGTGTGACTTAATCATGAGATCCCATTAAACATAAAGACATTATTCTTAAAATATCCGTAGTCAAGCTTTATTGCAAAGTGGGATAACATTAAAAGCATTGAGACTATTATGAAGATAGACTGATGATCACATCTCATGGATCATGGATAAAGAGTTATCAAGTCTTGACATAGGTATAAATATTAGGAGTAATATTTATATCGGATTGACCCGCTATGAGAATACTACATAGTATGTTATGCAAAGTGTCATAAGTTATTCTCATGGTGATAATGGTGTATTACCACCCTTCGACCTGAAACCACTATGGACCCTAGATGTAGAGTCGGGTGCTTTATTGCTGATCAAACATTATCCGTAACTGGATGATCATAAAGACAGTTGATGGGCACTCCACGAAGCATGCTGAGGGACATGAGTGTCCTAGATGGAATTTGCCAATCCTGCATAACAGGAGAAATGTCTAAGGGCCCAATATTGAACTGGACAAGGATGACACAGTGTATGCCTTATGTTCAATATAGACATAGGGGCAAAAGGGTAATTGTACAAACATATATTATCACGAAAAAGGGTTTTGTCAGATCACATGACATTTTCGTGACTTGGGTAGCAGTGATGTGTTGCTAGATACCGCTTACTGTTTATTATGTTAAATATATAATTTAATATAATTACCAACGTTACGAAATCCTACAGGGTCACACACATAAGGACAGTTTGATGAGAGATAGAGAAATCAAAGGAACACCGTAAGGTACGGTGCACTTAAGTGAAAAATAGAAATTCGGATAATATAATAATAAATATTGTTATTTTATAATGGTTATAAAATAATAATAAAATAAATATATTTATTATAATAATAGTTATTATAATAATATATATAATATTATTATGGATCATGTGAATTGGGTTTTTAGCCCGCAGCCCACAAGAGAGTCTATAAAAGGAACCCTTGTGATGAAGCTTTCACTTGATGCAATTTCGTTTTTGATTCTCTTCTCACTCAAATAATTCCGTTCGTAAGCAGCTAGCACTGTGACCGGAAGCTGTTCGTGTGGACTGAGTAGAGGCGTTGCACTTCATCAACGCTTGTGATCATTGCATCAAAGATCTGAATCGCCACAAAGAGGTAACGATTCTATCACTGACCATGCTCATTCGTAAGGATCACTAAAGGAAATTTTTGTTTTCCGCTGCGTTTAGATCGCAATTTTCCATCAGCTAGAACCATTTGGGTCGACGGTGGAGAACCTTGCGGGAATCAGTGGTATTACTCGCAGCGGAAGAGTGTTTGCACCACCAGAGGTCGTGGCGGATAAAGCGGTCAGGGCTGATGTGGCCGACAAAGGTAAAAGTAAAGTCGTTGAAGAGATCCCGTGTGGGGTAGAAAAAGACTTGCTTGTCAAAGATGCCGAGGAGTTTATGCGATTGATTAAAAAGAGTGACTACAAGATTGTAGATCATCTCCATCAGACGCCCTCGAAGATTTCCATTCTAAACTTGTTGCTGTGTTCTGAAGCATACCGCAACGCGCTGCTGAAGGTGTTGAACGCTGCATATGTACCGCAGGAAATATCGGTAAATCAGCTGGAAGAGGTCGTAGCCCACGTAAATGCTGGAAATGGGCTAGGTTTCACAGACCTGGAGCTGACGCCAAAAGGGAGGAATCACAATAGCGCCCTGCACATCTCGATAGAGTGTGGGGGCACGATTATGTCGCACGTGTTGGTGGACACGGGTTCGTCACTTAATGTTCTTCCGAAGAAGGCATTAATGAAGTTGGATACTCGTGGAGTGATTTGCACACCCAGTGATCTGGTTGTGAAGGCGTTCGATGGGACTAAACGACATGTTTTCAGGGAGGTGACCCTGCCAATCCAAGTCGGGCCAGAAACGTTCAACGCGGTCTTTTATATTATGGACATCATGCCTGCCTACAGCTGTCTCTTGGGCCGGCCGTGGATCCATGCTGCTGGTGCCGTAACCTCCACGTTGCACCAGAAGCTTAAATATGTTGTCGGAGGTAGCATCGTAACCGTGTGTGGCGAGGAAGACATAATGGTGAGCCATTTGTCGTCCTTTAAGTATGTGGAGATGGATGGCGAAATCCATGAGACTCTATGCCAAGCGTTCGAAGCTGTCAAAGTGAAGGACGTAGCTCCTGTAGTCACAGAAAAGCCAGAGATGACTCTCTCCTCGTTCAAGGAAGCTTGGGCCGTTGTCCAAGCCGGATCTACCCCGGGCTGGGGGCGAATTTTGGAGATACCTAACAAGCAAGACAGGTTTGGGTTGGGATATTCTCCTGGAGCTGAAGCTTCTTCTTCTTCTAGCAGTGCGTCTCGAGGTAAAGGGCCGATCCAGTTTACCAGCGGCGGAATAATTTTCGAAAGCATCAACGCGGTGTCTGAAGACAGCGGAGATAGCGACTGTGACCTCGACTCTTGGATCCAGCCAAGCAAGCCAGGCGAGGGCCTCAATAATTGGTCCGTCAAGGATATCATCCAGATGACAAGCGAAGAGTAATGATTTACTTTTTCCAATCATTGTACAACCCTATGTCCTATCCGGGGCATAGTGGTTTTATTGTCAGGGCCTTGTTGAATTATGTACATGCATTTTGTTAATAAATCAAAGGCGTTTTTCGTATTCAAATATTGTGATCTCTGTTATTCCTGTTTTATATTTGTTTTGAAAAACAATAAAATGGCAATGGGGTTTGTGCTAACCTGCACATCCTTGTTTTAAACTTAACCCTTGTTATTGCAGGATCCACATAACAGATGACATCGACTCTGGACCTTCTATGGCTCACTTCGACTTTGATTGCCCGATCTATCAAGCCGAAGAAGAGATTGATGAAGACGAAGACCTTCCCGAAGAGTTGGCCCGCTTGTTGAAACAAGAGGAGAAAGTTATTATGCCTCATGAAGAGGAGATCGAGATCGTGAATCTGGGTTCTGAAGAACTCGTCAGAAACGTCAGGATAGGGGCTGCATTGCAGAGTGGTGTCAAGCAAAGATTGGTCGAGATGCTAAGAGAGTATAGTGACATCTTTGCTTGGTCATACGAAGATATGCCCGGACTTGACACGGACATCGTGGTCCACCACTTGCCGCTGCGAGAAGATTGTCCTCCCGTTAAGCAGAAGCTTAGGAGGACGAGACCAGATATGGCCGTTAAGATTAAAGAAGAAGTGCAGAAACAGCTTGATGTTGGCTTCTTAGCGGTCACTACTTACCCTCCGTGGGTTGCCAACATAGTGCCTGTACCGAAGAAGGACGGTAAGGTACGCATGTGCGTCGATTATCAGGATTTGAATAGGGCGAGCCCTAAAGATGATTTCCCGCTGCCTCATATCGATGTGTTGGTCGACAACACAGCCCAGTTCTCCGTGTTTTCGTTCATGGATGGCTTCTCCGGTTACAACCAGATCAAGATGGCGCCGGAGGACATGGAGAAAACGACGTTTATCACTCCCTGGGGAACATTTTACTACAAGGTAATGCCTTTCGGTCTGAAGAACGCAGGGGCCACTTACCAACGAGCTATGGTAACTTTGTTTCATGACATGATTCATCACGAGATTGAAGTCTATGTTGATGACATGATTGCAAAGTCCCAAACGGAGGAGGGACATCTGGTCAATTTGCTGAAGCTTTTTGAGAGGCTTAGGAAGTTCAGGTTGAGGCTGAATCCTAACAAATGTACTTTCGGAGTACAGTCCAGAAAGTTACTGGGGTTTATCGTGAGCGAAAGAGGCATCGAGGTTGATCCTGCGAAGATAAAAGCCATACAAGAAATGCCAGTGCCAAAAACAGAAAAAGAAGTTCGTGGTTTCTTGGGCAGAATAAACTACATCGCAAGGTTTATCTCTCAGCTCACGGCCACGTGTGAACCGATGTTCAAGCTTTTAAAGAAAGATCAGGCGATTATATGGAATGAGGATTGCCAGAAGGCATTCGATAAGATAAAGCAGTATCTTCAGGAACCTCCAATCTTGATACCCCCAGTGGCTGGACGGCCACTAATCATGTACTTGACAGTTCTTGAGAATAGTATGGGGTGTGTTCTCGGTCAGCACGACGAGACGGGCAGAAAGGAGCATGCCATTTACTATTTGAGTAAAAAGTTCACTGACTGTGAATCTCGCTACTCGATGCTGGAGAAAACGTGTTATGCACTAGCCTGGGCTGCCAAACGTTTACGACAGTACATGCTCAATCACACCACCATGCTAATTTTGAAGATGGATCCGATCAAGTACGTCTTCGAGAAGCAGGCGCTTTCGGGCAGGATTGCCAGATGGCAAATGGTGTTGACGGAATACGATATTCAGTACGTTTCCCAGAAGGCCATCAAGGGCAGCGTACTGTCTGATTACCTTGCCGAACAGCCGATCGAGGATTACCAGCCGATGAAATTTGAATTCCTTGATGAGGATATCATGTTTCTCAAAGCGAAGGATTGCGATGAGCCGTTGCCCGACGAGGGGCTAGATAGGAAATCCCAGTGGAAGTTGATATTCGACGGGGCCGTTAATTCTTACGGAAGTGGCATCAGGGCGATCATCACGACTCCCCATGGATCCCACATCCCGTTCACTGCGAGACTGACGTTTCCGGTCACCAATAATGAAGCGGAGTACGAAGCATGCATCATGGGTCTAGAAGAGGCAATTGATTTGAGAATCAAGAATCTAGACGTATATGGTGACTCGGCGCTTGTGATCAACCAGATTAAAGGGGAGTGGGAGACTCGTCAATCGAATTTGGTACCGTACATGAATTATGCCAGAAGGCTACTTCCGTTCTTTGATCGAGTGGAACTCCATCATGTGCCCAGAGCAGAAAACCAGATGGCTGATGCCTTAGCCACGTTGGCTTCAATGTATAAAGTCAATTTTTGGAATAAAGCTCCAAGAATTGTCCTTTCTCGTCTTGATAGACCTGCATTCGTCTTTGCAATCGAGGAAGCCGCCGACGGCAAGCCATGGTTCCATGACATCCAGACCTTCCTTATGACTAAGGAGTATCCTGCGGGCTTGTCGACCCAGGATAAGAAGACTCTGAGGAGGCTGTCTGGAAATTTTTATCTCAATCCTGATGGAGTTTTGTATAAGAGAAACCACGATCTCGTGCTACTCAGATGTGTAGATGAGAAAGAGGCGAGTATGCTCATGGAAGAAGTCCATGAAGGCACATTTGGTACGCACGCCGGCGGGCATGCTATGACGAGAAAGATCCTGAGAGCGGGATACTACTGGCTGACGATGGAGACGGATTGTTTTAAATTCGCGAAGAGATGTCATAAATGCCAGATTTATGCTGATAAAGTTCATGTGCCTCCGTGCCCGTTAAATGTCATGTCCTCCCCGTGGCCGTTCTCCATGTGGGGCATCGACATGATAGGCAAGATCGAGCCCACTACATCTAACGGTCATCGCTTCATTCTAGTAGCTATCGACTACTTCACCAAGTGGGTGGAGGCAGTCTCGTATGCTAATGTGACCAAGCAGGTGGTGGCTAAATTCATAAAGAGGGACATCATCTGTCGTTACGGAATTCCCGAGCGGATCATTACTGATAATGGTTCGAATTTGAATAACAAGATGATGAAGGAGTTGTGCCAGAGTTTCAAGATTGAACACCACAACTCATCTCCTTACCGGCCGAAGATGAATGGCGCCGTTGAAGCGGCCAATAAGAACATAAAGAAGATTGTTCAGAAGATGGTTGTGACCTACAAAGATTGGCACGAGATGCTGCCATTTGCATTACACGGTTATCGTACGACGGTACGTACATCAACCGGGGCAACTCCTTTCTCCTTGGTGTACGGTATGGAAGTTGTTCTACCGTTAGAAGTGGAGATCCCTTCTTTACGAGTTTTGGTTGATGTGAAACTCGACGAGTCAGAATGGATTACGAACCGACTGAACCAACTCAGCCTGATGGACGAGAAGAGGTTAGCATCGATTGTGCATGGTCGTCTGTACCAAAGCCGAATGAAGAATGCTTATGATAAGAAGGTGCGTCCTAGAAGCTTTCAGACGGGTGATCTCGTCCTGAAGAAGATTCTTCCACCACACTCCGATCACCGGGGCAAGTGGACTCCCAATTACGAAGGTCCGTACGTCGTCAGCAAGGTCTTCTCGGGAGGAGCTTTGTTGCTATCCACGATGGATGGTGAAGATCTTGAATCCCCGGTGAACGCGGACGCAGTTAAAAAATACTTTGCTTGAAAGCGACCCGTTGGACAGTAAAAAGAGAGTTCAGGCAAAAATGGGGCATCCCGGTGAACCATAAAAAAGGAAAAAGGTTCGGGCAAAATTAGGGATATAAATTGAAAAAAATGTACACCCGCAAAGTCGAAAACCCGGATGGGCGACTTTGGCAAAAAAGGGTATCCCGGTGAGCTGAAAACCCGCAAAGGGCGGTTCACGCAAAAGTTAGGGATTTGAAAAAGCAAATGACTGCGTTCCACATGTGGACTTTCTTTGTTTAGTGGTTTGGAAGACCTGAAGGCCGTTTATCTGAATCAATCTCTTCTGAAGCTGAAGCGTTGGAGAAGTATCGAAGTCGAGTGGGTCATAGAGGGATCAACTCATGGTGTTCGTCTACGCCTCGTTGCCGACATTTGTATATACTGATGTATATTTATGTTTTGTTTTTGCGCGGCTTCCTCATTCCAGGAGCTTGCATCTGTTGTAAAACATTTTTACCCATTCAGGGGTTCGTTATCAATAAAATGTATACTATTCAGCAATTCTGTTTGCCTGTTTAGCATTTATTTGTTTTGTTTGCGAGAAAGAACGCCGATGTTTTTGATAAAATGCGCATACATAAACCTACTGGCCTAGGCCACTGATTGTTGAAACAATGAATTACTTAAACATTGTCACAAGATGATAACCTTGATAGGTCCCTTTGAGAAGGGTATCTTGTCTGTTTGTTTGTGTTGTTACAGGTGTAGCATATTCCAGACAGTGCACCGTGCGCGTCCTCAATCAGGATGATTCCTCCTTCTCCAGCAAAGTTCAACAGCCTCTCCCCGCAGATTCTGAACACGAGATCGTGAGCATTGATATGTCTCCCCAGCCAGAGAAGATTCTCTCCCCAATCAGATGCATCCTGAAGGAACGTCATCTCCTCAGCTGAGTCATTCACCGAAGTGTGCAGCAACTGATGGTGCCAGACTGAAGTCTCCAGCGGAATTGAGTTTCCCCACAAAGTCGTACTCTCCCCAGCAAGCAGAATGATTTCTTCTTCCTCAGCCGAGTTTGCAGATCCCCAAGAGAGTCGAGTCCTTGGAAGCCGCTCAGGCCATGATTGGTTCTCCCCAGTGGAATGTCGAATAGCTGATGCCATATTTCCCCACCAAAGTCGTTATCTCCGGGGAAGTAACCGTGAAGGCCGTGCAGTTTATTCCCGCGATTGACATCGCTTTCTCTTAGCAGGTCCAGGTTCTCGTAGTGCTTCGTCCCCCTGCAGCAGTCAACTGAAGTTCACTCTCCCACAGCGTCCAATTGAGATTGGCGTGACCTTGTTCTCCTCAGCAGGATGATTCCTTCCTTCACCAGAGTGGTCCTTTCTCCTTGACAGGAGGATTCTCCCTTCAGCATTTATTTTGCTGACGGGATCGCATCATTTTGCATGATTGCATAGCATTTATCATAAACGCGTAGCATTTCCACCGTGTGGAGCATTGCGCCATTGCCAAAGCATATGCATAATAAGCATGATCTAGGTTGTTACCGTTCTTGTTTTGCAGGTGTTCCGCCGCAGAATTGGTTGCTCAAGATGATTCTTGAATTCTCCCCAACAAAGTCGCTTGCTCAAGATGATTCTTGAATTCCCCAGCAAGGTCGTTTGCTTAAGATGATTCTTAAAATCTCCAGTGCAGTCGCCAGAGTTGGTTGCTCAAGTTGATGCTTAGAGCCCCCGGCAGAGCGTTTGCTCAGGATGATTCCTGAAATCTCCAGCATAGTTATTGGTTCAGGATGATTCTTGAAGTCCCCGGTGGAGTTATTTGTCCAAGATGATTCTTGAAGTCCTCAGCAGAGTTGATTCATCCAGAATGATTCCTGGATCCCCGAAGCAGAGTTACTTGATAGTTCTCCAGAATCCCCAGCGGAGGTGCGTCATCCCCAGCAGGTTTCTGAACAGTGAAGTTGAAACTTCCCCTGAAGACTTGATGATTAAAGTCCGACCGTGTTAACGAAGCAGTTCTCTCAGCTGATGCGGAGTGCCTGATGGCAGAAATTTGGATATCCCCAACTGGTTCATGATTGACCGAGAATTCTATTCCCGACTTACTGATGAAGTCCGGCTGATGCCCGAAAGTTTTCTTTGAATGCCTGACGGCATGATTTAACTCGATTGTTGACCTGATGAGTCCTGAGGAATCCTGATGCCTGACGGCATGATCGATCATGTATTACTGGTCACCGTGTGACCAATTCTCCAGCTAGTTGTCGTGCAGCTATTATTTCAGTTTTCGAAGATTTGTTCCCGTCAGAGTACCGTGTACTTGTGCAGTTGGCAAATTTTCGGGTTTGTTAGTATTCAACCGTCTTGTACCTTGATTGTTTGAGAGTCGTTCGCTTCTCACCCAGTCAGGTCCAAGCCGTTTGAATAGGGGCAGTTGTTGCACCCCAAAATTTGACCAACATTTCTTTACCTAGCTTGTGGTTCATTCCATCCACATTAGCATTATCATCTGCATTTCATTGACATGTATGCAGGAGATCAAGAGGTATGATTACCAATCAAGAGTTATATGAGACCTTGAAGCTAGCCAAGAAGGTTATTCAAATGTTCAAAGGTTGATATCTTTGTCAGAGAAGTCAAGAGATCCTCAGAGTGATTGGTTGAAACCAAGGTTGTGTGCCTCCTAACTTGAGAGTTGTGGGAGCTCCTCAGATGATTCTGAAGCCATGAGGATGGACTTGAAGCTTTGATAGAGCTTATGAGATGTCTTAAAAGCTATCATGAATCCTAAAGAGGTCATTGTGCAAGTTTAAGAAGACTCAGCCATGAGTGGTGTAATTAGGGTTTGACTGGGTCAACCCTAGGTCAACTGATGATTGGGAGAGGGTTGAGACCTAATTCAAGAGCCATGTGATCATGGATTGATGCATTTAGATGCTATAAGGATGATTCCAAGGTCAACTCATCATGATTGAAGAGTTTGAGAAGTTTCAAGCTAGGGTTTCTAAGGCTTGACAGTGTAAAATCCCCTAGTTTGACCCCTATCTTCAAGGCAGTTTAGCTCAAGATGTGATTGTAATCTCATCTTACCCCTAACATGAATGTTTTAAATCTTGCTCTTAGCTTTAATTTGAGTACTAGAAGTCCTTGATAGGATTTGTAGAGCTCAAGTTATGACTTTGACAAGTTACAAGTCATCTGAGGTATGTGAATCTGGGGCCTTGAAAGTCACCCAACTTGCATCAAACTTTTTCCTAAGAAGGATGATTCCTATGAACTTTTGGTAAACATGAATGTTGTTCCTCATCTTCTTAGCTTTCTATAGAGTACTAGAAGTCCTTGATAGGATTTGTAGAACTCAAGTTATGGCTTTGACAAGTCAAGGGCATTTTGGTCATTTGGAGATTACAGGTCATTTCAAGCATAAGGCCATAACTCCTATTTCCAAGCTTCAAATGGAAAAATCTTCAACATCAAACTTGCTTAAAATGATGTTTTAAGGCTAGTAGGGAGGTCATGAGATGTTGAAAAGGCTTGTAGCAAAAAATGGTAAAAATGACCTAAAATGGAGGCATAAGTTAAATAAGTCCAAGTTGGAAATTGAAATTTCCAAGCTACACATCCAAACCATGGCATATAATAGGTCATTTTGACTCTAAAAAGCATTTTAGAAACAATGGTTCAGCCACATTTTTGAATTGAGGCTTAGATCTTGGACTTGCTTTGGAAAATGGTTGCTTGCATATTAAGGTACAAATGCAAAACACAAGGAAACTCAATACACAAGCTAGCAAGGTATCTTAACACATCATATATCTCATCTAAGGAGATTTTCAAGTGAGAACAAGTTGCTGCAAGAGGCATAGCATGAGATGGTACATGAGATGGATGGAAATCAAAAACTCATGGCATGAGAATCCCAAATTCTCATTGGATGATTCCAGAAGGTTCTAGATGAGTCTGAACCATCCTATATATGGATTAGAACTTGCTCAGATGCAAGGTTGGTGAGAGATTAGAGAGGAGAGTGAGATAGCCATTTCAATTTCTTCCATTGCAAGTTGAAATCAAATTCTACTTTCCACACCATTTCCATTGCTTCTTTCAATCCCAACACTTTCCATTGATGATACTGAATGTGTGCATACCGAATTGAGGGCAAGATCATGAAGAATTGAAGAGGTAGCTTTTGGATTTTGGAGGTTGCAAGTCATAATCGGGTTTGGAGATTCAGGCTTTCTTGATCAAATCTTTTGCAAACAGAAGCTTTATCATCGATCAAGGAAGGTTTCTGAAGAGTTTGAGAGGTTGAAGTGGAGCTTTGGCCTATCTGGTGTTCAAGATTTGATAGGTTTGTAACTTTTCTTCTACACCATGATTTAAGCATAATAGGTTAGAATTGTTAGGTTAGAATGGTTAGAGACAAGTAGGAGATGGATTCTGGGAAGTTTGAGATCAATTGGTGAAGTTTGAGTTAGTGACACCATTTTTGTTTTGATCAAGAACACGAGATATAGTGAAGCATAGCATGAGTTTAGTATCAAGAATTAACCAGTGTGAGGTGGTGATCATTCTGAGGTAATCAATTTCAAGAATTGTTAGAATTGAAGTTTGAGCATAGTTTTGATCTTGGATCGGGTTCAGAGATTTAAGGCATTTCAATTGATTTTAAGGCCATGGTTGGATTCAGGGTTGAATTTAGAGCAGGTTGGGGTTTTGAACCGTGGATTTTGGTTGAGTTTGGATAGAGTTCGAATTGGGGATGTGAGCTCTGCAACTATGGAGCTTTCCCTCCATTGCCATGGCTGGAGGAAGAAGATAACCCCAGGGCCGTTGGATGATACAAGGACCAGTTGACCAAAGCCAGATCTAAGGGTTGTGATTTAATTCCACGTTTCAAGAGAAGTCTGAAGACATAATGAAACGAGGCGTTTCATTAAATGGGATATTGGGCCTGATTGCTAGCCACACCCCACTCTCATGGCCCATTGGTTTTTGAACTGAATTTCTCTACTTTCTGCACCGTGCTCTTTTCTTTTTCTTTATATTTTCTGAATTGATTTTTTGATTAAAGACTGGGCCTAGCGCTTTACTAATAACACCCCCATTTTAAGCCCATCTGGATAATGAACTGTCTGGCATTGCTATCTGCACCAATGTTTTCATATTTTAATTTCTTTTTCTCCATTTTATTTTAATATTTGAAAAAATCATATTAAATAGAAAAATGATGATTTTTGCATGGGGATTTTTTCTCCTATTTCATATTGATGTCTAGAAAATTATGAAATCAAAACATTTGCATTTCATGCATTTTTAATATTTTTTGTGTATTTTCTCTTTTAATAGCATTTTAATTCCTTTTATGTTGATGCATAGATTTGTAGAATTTTTTTTTAGCTAGTTCCCTTCATATTTTTAGGCCATTCTTTTTAGGATAGTTAGATTAGGACTTTAGCTCCCCCCTGGATTTATTCCATAATTTTGTGATTAATTTTTGATTAGTTTTGATTAGATGACTTTAGGTTGTATAGAATTAGGTAAATCCTTAACATAGGTCCACAATAACACTAGAATTTTGGGTTTCTAGGTCAAGTTAGATATTGGGACATATAGGGTATTAAGGGTAGGTATATATGATCCCCTAGGAATTATATTAGATTTTAATATAGTAGTATACTATTTTTAATTGATTTTTGTAGTTGATGGTTGTTTGTGTTGCCCTTGTGGGCTTGTATTTTGTTTGCCTTGCTTTGTGGGTTTTTGCTTGGCTTGGTGAGCTTGGTCTTGCTTTGAGGAGCATGGAAGAGCATAGTAGAAGACTTGAAGATTGAAGAAGTAGCTTGAGAGCTTGTAATCTTGTTTGTTTTGTTGTTGTTTTAGGGTTAGGAATTAAGTAGAGCTTAGACCTAGTTAATTTCTTTCTTAAACATGGATGGTATCTTTCACCTCCATTCTTCCCCATGATTCAAAGTCCTTCCATGGTATTCACCTCCCTCCTTTGGAGGGATAAGTGATGGTACTTAGGAAGTAGAACTTTTGAGGGAACCATTCCTTTGATGTTAAACCCTTATAGGTCACCCTTGGTGGTCAATAAGCAGTTTGATATCCTAGCTTATCCAGTTAAGTGATTTCTTCAGGTTTGAGTATCTTGAGAGATGTTGGACTTGAGTGTGAAGATGAAGACTTCATGGGAGAGTATGGAAGAGGATGATTCCTTGAGCATTTCCATCACAGCTGAAGCTTGAAGAGCAAGAAGAGCAAGTTGATACTTGAAGACCCAATGAAGACCCACTGAAGACCCAGTAAAGATTGAATGAAAAGCTGAGGCCTAAGGACTGAAGGATGAAGTTGACACTTCTAAGTGAGTGAAGATTACTCTGGGAAGCTGAAGCTTGTAGGAGAGAAGACCAAGTTGAAACTGGTGAAGCAAAGAGAGCTGAAGCATGAAGACTAAGTTGATACTTATGAAGAGGATTCAATTGAGATTGACTGAAGAGAGCTGAAGCTTGAAGAACAAGGGATAAGTTGATACTTACTTTGAAGCTTGGAGATCCTGAAGGAATCAAGTTGATACTTGTGGTTAAGAGTGAAGCCTGAAGGTGGAACTGATTAAGGAGCTGAAGCTTGGAGAAAGAGAATAAGTTGAAACTTATGTTGAAGGGTTGAAACCTGGAGAAGAAAATTGATATTTGTCAAGAGTGAGTGAGGTATGAAGACTGAATTGCTGTTAGAAGAGCTGAAGCTTGAAATTGAGGGAGGAGTTGATTTGCTTTCTTGTCTGTTTTCTTTTCTGTATTGATGTGCCTTGTTTGACTTGCTTGATGCATTAGAATAAGTCCATATCTATACTAGATTTAATCTAGGAGCATGATTGCACTAGAGGTGGAGTTGCTCCCTCTGCTTGTACTGTTACTGTATGGCTTTGCTTGCGGGTACTCGGTAGAGCCCAGCTTCCTTGCCCATGTGGTTTATTTTGCTTGATAGCATTCCATTTTATCTGTATGATTGCAGTTTACTGTATTTTGCTTGATAGCATGTTTTATTTCAGTATGATTACTGTTATTCATTTTGGCTTGAGGTTGAGATGAGCTTGTGGAGGCTGACACCCCACACACATTTCCTCCCTCACTTGCATTGCATGCATTTTACTGTATTACTGTTTACTGTTTAAGCTGATGCTTTACCTGTTTCTGTGTATCATTGACATGATCCCTTAGGAGTCTCACTTCCTTTGATAAGGAAGTGATGATAGAACTTTAGGTTGAAACCTATGCATGATAACTTCTAGGAGTTCCCTGTCTCAAACCTCAACCATAGGATGAATCCTTGGCATGACAACAGTAGGACCTGATAGTCTCCCCGTAGTTGAGTTGGTTCTCTTCTCATCTCAAAACAGCTTAAGATACAGTAATCATGAATGATTTCTTTCGTACGTTACGAGCCTTAAGCTATCTGAGAAAGGATTATGGGAGAGTTTCTTTTCCACAGTCTGGATGTTTAGTATGGTACCCTTTGGGTGACATGCGACGCATTCACTCTTAGATCATAGTCTTTAGTGCGATTGAAATTGCAAACACAATAAAAAACACTTCTTCCGTAAAAGACAGAAAACAAACTTCAAACCTTTTTGCCCCGTGGGCCCATAATTCAAAGGAAAGCTTTTCTGAAGAAAAGAGTGTCGTTAAACTTCAGCGCCAACGCAAACAGGCTTTGTCCCTAACTGCTGGAACTGTTGTTTAACCCTGCTCGATAAAACAGATGAGTCTGAATCCCCGTAATGCGTAGTATCCCGAACTACGTAAGCTCTGATCTCTCATACCTGTTGAGAGTACGAAGGCACAATACGGATGTATTGGCGAGCTACCTTCCTCGTAACCCGTCGTAGGTCAAACTATGTTGACTCTGATTTCTCATTCTCTGATGAGAATACATAGGCATAAAGTGCGACGCTTTGCCGAGTCATTTTTCTTTTCTGTTTAAGCCAGCCTTGATAGGTAGATAGATAAACCAACTCGTCCAGTAAACCCAACAAGCGTGGATCCCGTCGAGTACGACGGACGTGAGGGGTGCTAATACCTTCCCCTTGCGTAACCGACTCCCGAACCCAGACAACGGTTGCGATGACCTTGTCTTACCCTTTTTCGTCAGGTTTTTCCGATCGTTTCCTTTCCTGTTCTGAGGGATAAATAACGAAAGGTGGCGACTCTTCTGTTTTGCCGGCACCTTATTTTCGTGGAAGCGACACTCGTTATGCAGATGCTTCATGCGAATGCAAACGTGTGTCTGTGCCTTGGGGAGATTCCCCCCCGATCCTAGTTTCCGAGACAAATAAAGTCTATGATCCAATCATGGAAAAGAAATCCTCATATATTCATCTGAAAAGCATGCTCGGGTAGCGTACAACTGTAATCACATACAACTGAAGCAATAAGGCATGACCCCAACCAACAGACCTGGCGGTGATCAGCATATCAATGAATAAAATGTACAAAAAGAGATACAAAAGATCAGGCACAGCCACGGGCACGAAAATCTTCAATCAACTTCTTTGTAGCGGGGTGATCTGACTGAGCAAGCAAACCCCGGGCCAGCATGTCCCTCTGACTGATGGACTTTGGGAGGTTCTCGGCAACGCTCCTAGAAATACCTTCTTCAGAATGGTTCTCGACTCTTCTCCTTTTAGCATCAGCTCGGAGTTGAGAATCTTGCAAATCCGCCTCGGCCTCAGCCAATCTATATTGGACGTCATGTCGCAGGGAGGCTTCAGCCTCTGTACTCACATCTTTCACCATAATCTAAGCTTCTAGCTCGGCTACTCGCTGCTTCAGCTTTTCTTCCCGCTCTTTGTACTTGGCTATGGTGTTGCTCCAGACCCTCTTGTATATGGTTAGATTCCGGTACACTCTGTCCAGATCCTGTTTCTTTGTTGTCAATACGCCATGTACTGACTTCAGGTCCAACCCCAGACGTTCCCTAACATCAGTTTCTTTGGTCAGGTTAGATCCTAGACGGTTGATCATCTCAGTCTGCTTCTTGCAGGTATCAACGGCTTCGCTTTTCTCTTTCCGAAGTTGAGCAATCTCTTTCTCCAACTCTTCGTTGGCCTTTTGTAGCTCTTCCTTCTCTTGGAGTACCTGGTTGAATTTCTAAATATCAACTGTAGTATGCTCTTTGTACACGGGAGCACACAATGGTTCCACAGTAGGAAACGGCATTAGAAACTTGGCGGCTCTCTCTCGAACCCAAGTCACGTACGGATCAAAGGCCTTGTGTCATACCCTAAATTTGTCCTACCCCTGTATATCCAACCACTGTTTATAATTCAAAAATTCCAGATAAAATATATTGTTCCAATCACAATCTCAAGTTGAATTGAATCAAGTTTTCATTTGAAGTTCATCAAGTCATGAATGTTTGCGATTGTCAGTATTTGGGTCAAATTATCAGGTTATGCTGAGTTCAGGAGGTTTTATGGTTTAAGGTCATCAGAAAAATCATTCCCTAACTAGGATTTGATATAGCAAAATCATTTCATATTCCGTTTGTTTCAAGTGAGGGTCCGAAAGGCATGTTTCGAGCGTGAAAAATAGGATGTGCAAAATTAGAAAAGAAGACCTTAAGGCCCATGGACCATTGTAACCGTGTCCAGAATTGTTGTTTGTGAAGGAAAATTGAATGGTTAAAGTCATAATTCAAAATTAGTCAAACCCCGTTTCGATTTGGTTTTAAGTCTTGATGTTCAAATTAATTAGACTTTTATATTGAGTTAGGACAAGAACTTCAAAGTTGGTTTGGAGTTAGGCCCATTACAAGGAGGTCACATGAAGAAATATATTTTATTTATTTTGTTGACATAAAGAATAGAAAGGAGAATTATGTTTGTTCACACCCATGATCCACTTTGTTCCTGCTAAAGCTATGAAAGTCAAGGTCTCGATACAAGTTGTGATTCGCCTACCCGCAAGTGAACAAATAAAGACCATTCATACTACAAAGATAATAATCAGTTTGGGCTTTTACAAATGAAAGTGAATAAAACATGATTATAATTCATGGGAGTTTCTTGTCTCTTCTATACATCCCATGTCCCACGCCTATAATAAGCTTGAAGTCCATCTTGGAAAGGCCAACTTTCATAGTAGCTATAGCAGGCCAAATCATGATTGGAACTTTCACCAAGGCTTCATGTTGACCCCACACCAAATCCTCACCATCTCCCAAGACAACTTTTGCAATGAAAATTAAAGGAAAAATGGCATAATGTGAAAAGGATAAGGGGCGCGTTTTTTCCCGTGTAGTACATGCGGTTATGCACCAAAAGACTTCAGCTTACACTAACCAGGCCCCACTCTCTGAAAAGCTGCAGGTACCCCTCACCAATTCTTCTCCACATAAATTTACTGCTAAAGCCTCATGAGAAATAAACAACTTGCATAATGTTTTAAGTCACGAAAGCCCTGCATCAAAAGAAAAGCAACAATGAGAAGGAGTTTCAAAAGGAAATTTGCGAAACAACAAGACCATGATTCACTCGCTCCAGCCAGTGTACCACCTGTGCATCACCAATACCGAGATTTATTCCAGCGTCGTATCCTCAATTCACCGCCAATCCGCAAGGCCATTACCTTCCTATGCACTGTCCTGCAATAAAATTACAAGAGTGAAACATAAAAGAGATAGTAAAAACACAATATCAAGCCATCACATGACAACAAATTTCCACCCAAGCCAAAACTCATCTCCTTTCCGTGATGTACCCCACAGTAAGCCACAAAAATAACGTTGCAACCATAATCGAATTTTCACAATATACCTCAGCAAGCTACACTCACTAAAAAGACTCGTACAGTCCTGTAACTTTGAAAAAAGAAAGGTGCAGCAGGTCCCACCAACACATATTTTGTGAGTCCCTCATTTTGCAGCAATAACAAACTATCAGTACGCAAGGGAGAGAATCACAAACTTCACAGCCATGTATCATGTACGGCTCGCAGCCACCTCTAAACAGCCTGTATACTAAGACCTCACACACCACTGAGACCTGCTAGCAAAATGGCAACGTTTCACGCGTGAAAAAACGGTTTTCGCAGAAGAAATGGTACAACACCACATCAGTACCATCTCATAAACGACAAAGAGAAAAGTAAATCAAAGGAAGAGAATACGACATACCGTATTGATACCATATACAAGAAAAAATGGCAGCAGAATTTGAGTATAAGAGCGTTCTTCGCAAAAACAAAAAGAAAGGAAGAGGGACCTTCTTATTTGCTTCAAAAATTCCTCATCTAGTTAACACAATTCCCTTCCATTTCTCTCATCGCTCAAACCTAACGACACAAACCTTCAAGCTTTTCAATCTATAAAACGTCAACCTCCAACGCAGCCATTCTTTGAACCTTAGCCTTTACATTACCAATCTTCAACCAACAACAACCACGTTGAAACTCATTTTTATAACCCAAAACCCCAAAATCATCTTTTTCACTTTACCCCTAATCGAACAACCCCTTTCCTCACCTTCATCTTCTGTAATCAAACCTTCAATATCCGCCCAGATCTTCTTCCTCCATCAATTTCGAGTTGACCCTTCTACATCCACTTTTCCATTATTCAAACCTCCGAATCCCTAAATCAAAGAAAAATCCCAAACAGAACTTAAACCAAAAAGAAAGGATGAAGATATGAAACCCAAATCTCACTCGTATAGGACTGAAGAAGTGAGAGATCCTAAATCGATTTGAAAAGAGGGAACTTATGTAAAACTTGATGATGACGGAGGTTGCAACCGTGCGGTGGTCTTCGCGTTTTCGTTCAACTGAGATTTGAGGGTGGGTATGTGTTTTTTCGTCCATGGAAGGGGACCGGTTTATTTTTTTTTATTTTTTTTCTCTACTTTCATCGTTAAAATGGTTTTTGGGCCGTGACAATTATTTTTTGCTCATGTAATCCATTTGATTCACTCCAGCATAATCTCTTATCACCACCGCCCGTCTTGCTTTTCTGTTTTCTTTTGTTCTCTTTTTGAGATAAATGGGTAGGGCTTAAGGCCCATGAAGTTTTTCTTTAATTCATACTCACCGTTTGACTTCTTTTTTTTTATTTAAGTTTGTAAAATTCAAGAATTGTTTTTTCTCTGTGAGTTTAATATTTTGTTAATCTTGTTGTTTATCTCATTTACTTTTTTAATTTTTGATTGGGTCTTGCAAAGATGTTTCAGGATTTATTGTTTTGTTTAATTTCTTTTTGGGTCAATGACGATACCACAAGTTATAATTTTGTCAAATTATTGATAAATAATAACAAACCCGAGACCAATTTTTTTTCAAAAATTTTCATTTTTGCTTTTATCCCTTTTGTTTATTATTCTTTAGTCAATGATGACTTTAATGATTATTATCGGTCAAATTATTGATAGATGATAATTCAGTCAAGACTATGTCATTTTTCACTTTAAATCATTTTTTAAAACATTTTCTCGAAAAAACTCCAAAGGAAGGAGATTCTTGAAATCTAGCATTTCTTGGATCTTCGAGTGAATAATTCTCGAGGCACGCTCTTGAGTTGTTATTCAGTTAATCCTTTGATTTTCTCAAACGCATTCTCAACGTCTTTTTCGATCAAAACTCCGAAAGAAGGATGTACTTGGAATCCAGCATTCCTTGTACCTTCGAATGAATAATTCTTGAGGTATGCCTTTGAGTTGTTATTCACTCAACCTTTCGACTTTTTCAAACTCAATCATTTTCCAACGTTCTCCTAAGTCGAATGCTCGTACGCATTCGCAACCCACATTTTGCACACACTTCACAACTCCTCGTGGTTTTGATATTGGGGGCACCCTTAGGGACCAAGGTCATCTCTCACAAATCTAACACTTGACACGTCGTCAAGTCGGTCCCATCTTCGATCAAATCCTTGACACGTCATCGAGCTACTTCAAAACAACTTCCTTTTGGCCTCGCATGCCATTTTTCGATTCGATCCTTTCAAAAACACTTCTTTTTTAAACTTACGAAAGAGAGATATTTTTAGAATCTAGCATTCTTTGAATATTCGAATGAGTAACTCTCGAGGTGCGCCCTCGAGTTGTTATTAGTTCATTCTTTCGATTTCAAAACATCCAACTCTTTATATTCAACTTATTCAGTCAATTCCCGAAAGAACTGAGTTCTTGGAATCTCGCATTCCTTGAATTCTTGAGTGACAAGCTCTTGAGGCACGCTCTTAGGTTGCTTGTCAGTCACTTTTTCGTCTCTTTCTCAAACTTCCAATCTTTTCAACCTCATCTTTTCGTGGTTGTTACCACGAACTACGATTGCTCTGATTCTTCATTCTTGTCCGAATGTAAGATACGTAGGCACAAGATTGAGATGATCTTGGCGAGCACATTTCCCATTCTTTCCCCTATTCCACACTTCTATCCATCCACACATTCCCAACCTTTCCCGTAGTCGAACTACGACGCTCTGATTTCTCATTCTCGTCCGAATGAGCATACGTAGGCACAAGGGCCCCAATCCTTGGCGAGCACCTTATCCTATAACCACCCATCTTTCCCCTAACGTCTTTAAACCTTTTACCTACCAATTCTACCTTTAACAACGAGAAGAAAAGAACCAAACCTAATCAACACTCCCCACAATTACCTTAAGAGGTTCCCGTCGAGTACGACGGATGTGAGGGGTGCTAATACCTTCCCCTCACGTAACCGACTCCCAAACCCGGAACTTGGTTGCGATAGCCCTGTTCCTATCCCTTCGTTTTTAAGAGGTTTTCTCGATATTTTCCTCTCCCGTTTATTCGGGAAAAATAAAGTTCGGTGGCGACTCTGTCGAACCGCATTTCCGCACCTTTCGCGCGAGGGTCGTTTCTCCGAAATGTCTCCGTGATTTTTCGAGGTGCGACACCTTGTTGTTGCTCTTTCCCAGCAAGACTTTCCCCTTCCGGTGAATCTTGCTCCAAGCATTCTGTACCTTGATCAAAGTGTCACCTTCAAGCAACCCTGTGAGATACAGCGATTCCTGTATCTCTTCCTCTTTAGGAGGACCTCGTAGTGCATACCCAAATTATCGTACTAGCAGAGAGGGATTGTAGTTGATACATCCATTCCTTCCGACCAAGGGGACGTTTGGAAAGCCACAACAACTATGCACAATATCTTTGCCTAGTATATCTCTATCAAACCAAATGATATCGTCAGCAGTCAAACCCATCAAACGCGCAGACCAAGGCAAAGACTCAGCAGAATCAATGAACGGCCCTGACTTAGGAAGATGGCTAGCAAACCACTTATACAGTAAAGGAGCACAACATGCCACGTTCTTCCCCTTCCTGTTCTCATTCTTGCTGTGAACTGAATGGTAGACGTCTCCGAGGAGAGTGGGTACTGGATTCCCGGAGGCAAATATGTGGCAAGCATCCATGCTTATGAAGTCCGGGTGACTTGGGAATAGCATGATCCCATAGATATAGAGGTCTAAGAAGGCATTGAACACATCCCAGCGATCTTTCTCGGCAAACTTTCGGGCTTTTTCCATCAGGAAAGGCAAAGGGAAACCATGAACTCCAATCTTTCTAGATATCATCCCTTCCAATTCAGACTCATCTACATGCAGAGCGTCAGTCAGCTCACTCAATTTGGGTTCACCCTCAACACGGTAGTAAGGCATTTGATCCATCAAAGGCACCCCCAACAGGTCAGAGTACTCTTCCAAGGTCGGGGCTAGGACATAGTCTGGAAACGCAAAGCATCGGAGCTGTGGGTCTTAAAACTGCAGCAGGGCCTAGAGGCCATTCAACTCGTACGTAGGAAGCTTATACACAATACTTGGAAGTCTCCCATAGCTCTTTCTGAAACTCTCCATCACTGTCTTATTAGCCAAAGAAATCAAAGTCCGTAGCTCTCGGATGTCAGGTGTTGGTAGCTTGTAAGCCACAGTCTTCTTCAGAGATGCCATATCTGCCATGAGGATCAAGATCACTAGAACCCGGGGAGAAATATGCACCTGCAACATAGACACACGTTAATGACATGCAAATGAGGATGCAAAAAATGCAAAATGCAATCATGCAGCAGGAGATCAAGACGACTGTGCAGTTGAGGAGATGAAGGTTCTGAATCAACAGAACCACAATACTGCTCTGTCAAGAACAACCATATCTCTGAGGAGAAGAAACCCCTGACACCAGACCAAAAATCTGTTCTGTCAAGAACACCCATATATCTGATGATGAGAAGAAACCCCTGATACCAGACCAACAATTTGCTCTATCAAGAACAACCATATATCTGATGACGGGACCCTCTGATACTAACAAAACTGATTCATTGTCAAGAAAACCAGGTAATCTGAAGGTTAAGGTTTCCTGCAATAACCCGACCCTGCTCACAGGTATGGACCTAATCACGGAAAAGGTTCGGCATCCTATGCGGTCATCAGCGTCACAGACTTTCAAGAATGATGATACGATACCCAGAAGGTGTGGCATCATCATCTCTTGAAGTGGCCTCACTTAGCTGAATTCCAAATTATCGGTTCCCAGAGTCGACAATCCTCAGATCCGACAACCCCTTGAGTCCAAAGGACCGATAGGAATCCATCAAAGAGAACCTCGTCTGAGTGTGGATTACGTGGGAACAGCTGCAAGCAAAGCAAGCATGTCCTCCACTAACCCACTCTAATACTATGTAGCTCTCAAGCCTGGGTCTGGCTTCTCACTCATCAGAATGCCCCTCCCACAACAATGCAGATAATCATATCATACTGAAAATAAAGTGCGGGAAATAAAGTGCGATAAATAAACACAACCCAACAAGTAATCATACAAGCGCTAGGATTGACTCTCGCAGGGGATGTTGGATCCCCAAGCTGACTCGCATAAGGGACGTTGGATCCAAGGAAACTATCAAGTCCCCAGCAGAGTCACCAGCTGTCGCTTCCGCGAAAATAAGGTGCCAGCAAAACAGAAGAGTCGCCACCTTTCGTTATTTATCCCTCAGAGCGGGAAAAGAAACGATCGGGAAAACTTGACGAAAAGGTATAAGACAAGGTCGTCGCAACCGTTGTCTGGGTTCGGGAGTCGGTTACGTAAGGGGAAGGTACTAACACCCCTCACGTCCATCGTACTCGATGGGATCCATGCTTGTTGTGTTTATCTGACGGGTTGATTTACTATCTACCTATCAAGGCTGGCTTAAAAAGAAAAGAAAATGACTCGGCAAAGCGTTGTGCTTTATGCCTACGTATTCTCATCAGAGAATGAGAAATCAGAGTCAACGTAGTTCGACTGACTACGGGTGATAGGGGAAGGTGGCTCGCCAATACGTTAGTATTGTGCCTACGTACGCTCAATGGGTATGCGAGATCAGAGCTTATGTAGTTCGGGATAATACGGATTACAGGAATTCAGATTCATCTGTTTTTTCGAGTAGGGTTAACAAACAGTTCCAGCAGTTTGCTGTACGCAGCTCGACCCTTGGAGACTTAGGCGTTATCGTTTGCGGTAGAACTGGGAGTTAACGACACTCTTTTCTTCAGAAAAGCTTCCTTTGACTTATGGGCCCACGGGGCAAAATGTTTGAATTTTGTTTTCTGTCTTTTACAGAAGAACTGTTTTTTAGTTGTCTGTAGTTTGTACAGCACTAGAGACTATGACCTGGGAACGAATGCGTCGCATATCGTCCAAAGGACGTATACTAAACATTCTAGACGATTGAGAGGAGACCGCTCAATTATCATTACCCAAGTAGCTTAAGGTTCGTATCGCGCTTCTACTAACTTGCCTTTATTATGTTTTTTACTGTTGTTTCAAGATGAGAGGAGAGAGGGACAACTACGGGGAGACTATCAAGTCCTACTGTTGTCATGCCAAGGATTCAT
The DNA here is from genome assembly GCA_963859935.3 of Lathyrus sativus. Lineage (NCBI taxonomy): Eukaryota > Viridiplantae > Streptophyta > Magnoliopsida > Fabales > Fabaceae > Lathyrus > Lathyrus sativus. The sequence goes on from OZ012735.1 coordinate 500,971,351, forward strand.
CCTATGGTTGAGGTTTGAAACAGGGAACTCCTAGAAGTTATCATGCATAGGTTTCAACCTAAAGTTCTAATCATCACTTCCTTATCAAAGGAAGTGAGATTCCTATGGGATCATGTCAATGATAAACAGAAACAAGTAAAGCATCAGCTTAAATAGTAAACAGTAAACGACTGTAAAATGCATGCAATGCAAGTGAGGGAGGAAATGTGTGTGGGGCATCAGCCTCCACAAGCTCGTCTCGACCTCAAGCCAGATATGAATAACTGCAATCATACAGGAAAAAATAAAATGCCATCAAGCAACTCACAAACCACATAGGCAAGGGAGCAAGGCTCTACCGAATACCCGCAAGCAAAGCCATACAGTAAAAATACAAGCAGAGGGAGCAACTCAACCTCTAATGCAATCATGCTCCTAGCTTAAAACAATCTAAACATGAACTTATTCTAATGCATCAAGAAAATCAAACAAGTCACATCAATACAATTGCACAGAAAGCAAACAGACAGAAAAGAAAGCAGGTCAACAGCTTCTACAGCCCCACAGCAAAGCAGTCCTCTGACAGCAGTTCAGTCCTCAGTCTGTAATTGTTCTTCAAGGCTCTCATCTTCAATAGCAAGTATCAACTTGCTTCTTCAAGCTTTCAATGCATCAACCACAAGTATCAACTTGTTCTTCATCTTCTTCAAGCTTCAGCTCTTTATTCAATCTCAATTTGATCTTCTTCACAAGTGTCAACTTGTTCTTCTTGATCTTCAAGCTTCAGCTCCAAGGGCAGTCTTCAAACACAGGGGAAGTGCAACCTCTAGCATCTTCAATCTTCTATCAAGGAACTCCATCCTCTAGCAAGGGAGAAGGATTCATCTAACAAGAGCAAGGTGGGGATAGGGGGAAGCAAAGTGAAGACCAAAGGTCACCTCTAAGCACTCCACCATCAAGGAAAGGAACCCTCAAAGGTTCTACCAATTTGTGAGGAGCCACTCATCCTACCAAAGGATGGATGGGGCCTTCACAATGGGACCTTTCATCATAGGGAGGAATGGAAGTGATCAACACCTTCCATGTTTCATGAAGGAAGAAAATCTATTCTAAGAGATCTCCCTAAAACCCTAATCCTTAACCCTAAACAAACTACACCAAAGGAAGAGAAAACTTCAAGCCCAAGCTCCATCATGCATTCCACAGCAGCCCACACATGTCTTCATCATCCTCCAAGAGCAAGAGAATCAAAACCCTAATCTAAGGGAACTAAAGAAATCATTCTAGTTGAGTTAGAAAGTTAGGATCACCTAAAACCTAGTACTAAAGTTAATCCTAACTAAAATACTAAAACCAATTGTAAAATCCTACAAAAATAACTATGGGAACCTAAGTCAATCATGACTCTACCATGTTAATTCCAAAGATCAAATCATCAAAAAAGACCTAGAAATAATTTCTACACCACAAGGTACTAAACCTAAACCCTAAAAGGAAGCACCTAAAGTTTAAATCTAGAAACCACACTTAACTTCATCAAAATAATGTAAGAAAAATACTATGGGAGCATACATGTCTAAGCTAATCACACACAAAAAATCAAGCCAAGATTCATCACCAAGTGCTCACACTTAAATCATCAAACAGAGGTATCAACCATGGCCATTTCATTATCAAACAAAATGTAAAAAATGCACAAAAATTGAAAATGCATGATTTTCCTAATATTTTTATTCAACAAAATCCTAGATTCAATCACGAATCAGGGGGAAAAAATCTGGAATTAATTGTCTTATTTTTCTATTTTTCATGAACTGTTTTCAAACTAACATGAAATGCACAAAAATAATAAAACAATAAAAAGAGAAGATGAACAGAGGGTGTATTCAGCAACTCATCCAACTAGTTTCGCTTGGGCCCATCATCTTGGGGGTGCACATAGCAACAGGGCGTGAGGCCCATATGAACATCACTTCAGTTCAAACAAATAACCAGGGGAGGGGGTGTGTTGAGCAAGCAAATGCCTTGTAAATCCACATTGGGGTTGGAGATGCGGGTGAGGATAGTAACTCAATCCTTAAGCCCAGTCGCTTCAATTCACTTGTATTCTCTTTAATTCTCAAACTGAAAAATCAAAATAACATACGCTAGGACTCGAACTCATGCATGTTTGGTTCACCCAGCGAGGATTCACAAGCTTCCAATTCTGATAAGTAAAACACTGCGTTTTGGGGAGGGTATACGTGGCGCAACGTACGCGCTAGGATGGATAGACTGAGTCAAGGATTCCACACAAACGAACGGCCCAAACTTCATCTTCCTCATTCAAACTCTGTGACTTCGCGCGCAACCCACGGCCACCACCGGTGACATCTCCGGTCACCCTGCACAACCCTAACTTCCTCTACACACATCCATTGGCCACGATCTTTACATGAAACTTGTCCAGAATTTCACCAGTAATTCATTCATACCATCTATTTACTCTAAAACCACATGAATCTTGAAAACGCAACCTCAACCGAAAATGGAATCCACCCTAAATTGTCTCTAAAGTTGCAATTAACTATCCAAAATCCATCTAGATCATGAATAGAACCTAACCGCATGAAGGTTTCTACATATCTCCCTATAAATTATGCAAGAAGTTGATTTGTACCAACCTGTTTTCAGATGAAGAACAGTCACACTCCTTGCTCGATTCAGCCTTCAATATGATCCAAACTCACTCCAAATCTTCCTCTGAAGCTAATGCACACCTTGATTTGGCTTTATTTTCCTTCAAACTCCAAATACGATTTCTGTTTTCACCTCTGATTTTTCACTTGCTCTCTCTGCAACCAGCATCAATCTTCTCCAAAAAGCTTGCTGAACACACTCTAATGGTTATATAGAAGCTAAAGGAATCATCCAGAACCTTCTGTAACCGTCCATATGAGATTTTCATTTTCAATTTCTCCTTCAAAATACCATGTGCAACAGTCGTGTATTTGCTCTGTTCTGGCCTGAATTTGCTTGCAATCATCATCTCATGACATATTGAATTGGTTGGTGGTGATTATTCCCTTGTTTGCAATCCAATGATCCAAGTTTGATATGTTACTTCATCATGAAGTAACAAAATGGAAGTGCATGAATTTGACCTCAAACCAAAAATGTAATATTGCCATTGTTTCCAAAATGTATTTTCCAATCAAATTGACCTATAATTTTGCCTTGTTTGGACACAAATCAATTTATTTGAATTTTTTCATCTTAATTCATTAAAATGGCTTTTATATGAACATTCTTCCACCAATGCTTGATATAATCCATATCAATGGACCCTTGATACTTAGACAAGCTAAAAACATCATTTTGAACAACTTTCATGTTGAACAAAAATCCATTTGAGGCTTGCAAGATGGTGAAATTGACCTATGATTCAAAATGACCTGTAATGTCCAAATACCCTTGACTTGTCAAAGCCATAACTTGAGTTCTACAAATCCAATCATGGACTTCTAGGACTCTATGGAAAGCTAAGAGAATAAGGAACAACATTCATGTTGACCAAAAGTTCATAGGAGTCATCCTTCTAGGGCAGAAGTTTCATGCAAGTTGGGTAACTTTCAAGCTCCAAATTCACATGCCTCAGATGACTTGTAACTTGTCTGGCTCATAACTTGAGTTCTATAAACCCTATCAAGGACTTCTAGTAATCAAATTAAAGCTAATACCATGCCCTAAAACAATCATGTTGGGGTCAAGATGAGATGACAATCATATCTTGAGTTAAATAGTCTTGAAGTCAGGGGTCAAGCTAGGGGATTTTACACTGTCAAGTCTTAGAAACCCTAGCCTGAAACTTCTCAAACTCTTCAATCATGATGAGTTCACCTTGGAATCATCCTTATAACATCTCAATGTATCAATCCATGATCACATGGCTCTTGAATTAGGTCTCAACCTTCTCCAAATCATCAGTTGACTTAAGGTTGACCCAGTCAAACCATAATTGCACCACTCATGGCTGAGTCTTCTTAATCTTACACAATGACCTGTCTAGGCCTCAAAGTGATCTTCAACACTTCTCATGAGCTCTCTCAAGACCTCCAGTCCCACTTCATGGCTTCAGAATCATCTGATGATATTCCCACAACTCTCAAGTTAGGAGACACACACACTTGGCTTCAATCACTCTCTCTGAGGATCTTTTAACTTCTCTGACAAGGATATCAACCTTTGAACATCTGAATAACCTTCTTAGCTAGCCTCACAGTCTTATATAGCTCTTGATTGGTAATCATACCTCTTGATCTCCTGCATACATGTCAATGAAATGCAAATGATAATGCTAATGTGAATGAAATGAAACATAAGCTAGGTAAAGAAATGTTGGGCAAATTTTGGGGTGCAACACCAGGGGATTGAGAACAGTGCAATTTAAGGTACCCGATTAGGGTTTTCGACGAGAAAAAGTCAACTGTAGTTTGACTTTTGGTTTAAAGAGTGTTCCAATGATGGGACCTTGGTCCATTAAGCTCCTATGGCTTTGCAAGGTCCATCCAAAGAGTTTCAAGTCCTCAGGATGTCCGGATCATCAACGGTCGACTCGGTAGGCACCGATTGATCGAACGGTTGACCGAAAAGTCAACTCTTTAACAATAATGAATTTGACTTCAAGATGTGATTCAAAAATGTTCCTTATGTCATATTACACCTCCCCATAAAAATTCATGACCATTGGATCAAGGGTTAAGAAGTAATTGCAAAAATCGGGAATTAGGGTTTCGAAAGGGGCAAGACCATAACTCCTCAACCACACATCCAAATGAAGTGGTTCAAAGCTCATTGGAAAGATCTTAACAAATCATACAAAAGCCTCAGAGTGGTCCATGATCAAAAAAGGCATAGAATTGGAGTTATAGCAAAATTCATTTTTGAAGGAGAAATAACTTAGAAAAATTCTAAGTTACTTGAAAAATTCTAAGTGGTTTTTTCAGAAACTTTGAAGGGTTTTTCAACCTAGTTCCATCAAGAATTTGGAAATTCCCAAAACATGAAAGTTATAGAGCTACTTGAGGGCTTTCCAAATTGTGGTAGAACTCCTCAATAACATGATTGAGCAGGAAGTTATGCACCATAGAAGTTGGGTATGTCACACTTGAAATCACTTTGTCAAGAATTCTCAAATTTGGATTTTCACAACTTAAGCTACTCTCCACCCTTGGATCTTGATCCAAACTGATAATGTGAAGCATGGATGGAGAGAAAACCAGAAAAAAGGATGGTTTTGGTGAACATAGCAAGTTGTTGCAACTTGACAATATAATAATCAAATGTAAGAAGGAGAGAGAAACTTTTAAAGGCTAGGACTGAAGCAGCGGGCTTACTCTACCATCACAGATCATCTCAGTCATTTCATGTCCATATTCACTTGAGTTTTCTGATCTCCTTTGAACAATGGAGCTGATAGGAGAAGATCTTGCAAGATTTATTTGAAAATCTCATGAAAACTCCCTCCAAAAGTGGTAAATGACCAAGGCTGCCCTCATTCTTGTTTGGCTATAAATAGAGGCCTCTTATATGAGTTCAAACACACCAGAGCAATCTCAAAAAACCAGAGAAAACATAGCTCTCATTCCTCAAGAATTTCAAAAACTTCAAAATCTTCATTTTCACCAAAAAGTTGTCTAGAGCAAAACTCTGATCAAGATCAGTTCCATCACTTCTAAACCTCTAAAAATCATCCTCACAATCCCGAAACATAATATAGAAGGTGTCTATACCCTCAAAACTCTCAAAACTACCATTTTGCAAAAAGTCAACTTTCACACAAAGAAAGTTTGACCACCATACTCAAAACTTGCCAAATCCTTGTCTAGTCTGGTTCTTGCTGTTCTAACCATCCACACACCTCACATATGTCATATTACAACTGTCTAAAGCATTGAAAATCAACTAGGAATCACCTAACTCCAACTGTCTAGAAGTTTGGTTTTGTTACTTCAAGAGGAAGTAAGTTTCACCTCATTGCAAAGGAAGGAGTATCTATGGGTTTCTAAGCTTTTTAGCTTGTTCAAGGCTGGTCAACAAGAGGTATGTGATGTTTTAACTATCTCTAAGTCATACATTGTCATGTATTGTCATTTTGTGATAATTTGTGTGAAAACATACCATGGCTGCCCTATTGTGCTTCTTTGTCAAGAATCCTAGTTTTGTGATCATAATGTTTATTTTGTCAAATATATTGTCATTTGTAAATGATATGTGGATGATAGATTGTAAGTTTGTGCCTTATTATCATGTTTAGACTTGTTAGTGAGGTTTTGGTCATTTTGGTAGATTTAGGATCAAACCTTGAAAAAGTGATATGCTTGCCCTAGAACCATAAACCTAGCTCATTAGTGAGATATGTAGATGACTTGTAAGTTGCTCATAGACCCCCCTTGCCCTTGATCATATGTGAATCAATGTGGCCTTTTGTTTTCATCATGATGATTTCATGTTTGGTTTTGCCCATCATTGCTTTGAAGTGGTTCTTAAATGGTTATGCTTGCTATTCCTTATGCCTCAAGTCTTTGGTCAATGTTTGATTTTGTTCATAATGCTTGTGTTGGTGGAGATGTGAGAAGTTTGGTGCTTAGTCATTAGGGCTGTCTTGTGAGACATGTGTGATTTTGCTGTCCAATTGGAATCAATATGTCCTGTTTGGTTTGGTGTGTCTTTTGCTTAACTTGAGGTGGTGGACTCACTTGCTTATCCATTCCAAGAATGTGTATGTTGTTGTTATGCTCAAAATCTGCCTAAGTGCTCAATTTGTCATATCATACCTCAAACTGTTGCATTATTCAAAATATCATGAGGACAACATCTCATATTCTGTTCCAAGCATTGTTTACATGATTGGTGTGCATTAAATCCTTATCATATCCATTTAAAGTTTGTGCATGATCTCAATTTCTCCAATTGTCATGGTTATGGCTTATTGTACATTCAAATTGATGTTCTTGTATTGACATGAGCTTCAAATGCTAAATTCTGTTTTGGTAAAGATTTCATTCATTTTCTGAATGGAATTTCATCTGTTAGCATCATCATAATGTGTATATAACCTCCTTTTCATGAAAGACCTCAATGCCTTAAAGTTGCCCTGTTGTGGTGAATGTCTTGCCTAGGCAGAATTTTTCCAAATTTTGCACCAACACACCAATTTTCATACTACTTGATACAAGCTCTTCCATGAACCTAAAACACTTTCATGATGACATTTCTAGTGTGTGCATACTGATTACTTGTACTGTCATGGCTTATTCTCACATTTCACATTCCAATCACACTTACACACTAAATCTACCATAGCATGCTCAATTTGTTTTTTCTATTTGTGTATACATGACTTTAGAGTTGTAACTCACTCACATGTTTGACTCTGAGGTGTGTACATGTTTGGTGTGGTCTGAGATTACCTATATCTGCATTTCACCACTTAATTGCATTTTTAAGCCAAAATTGTCATGACCACATACCAAAATCATGTTTTCTTGCATAAAGATCAATCTCAGAGTGGTAACTCATTTTGCTCTATACTTGTGGTGTGTGTATGTATTTGTTTGTTAATGAGAGATCTTCTTCTTACACTTGAATTATGCTTGCATGCCATACTGTCAAACTGTTTTGAAAAACATTTGTGCCCCTTATGTTGCCTACTGCCCTAAGTTAGTAAACTTGCATTAGAGTTGGTTTTTAAGTGATTGATGTAGGCATTATCATGCTAAGTTGCATTTGTGTCAGTGGCCTGTTTAGAATCAGTTGTAGGTTTGTTAGCCTTCATTCAAGTGACAGTTTTGGTTTGATTTTGGTGTGGTACTGCTGTGAGTTTGATTAAGGAGTCTATTGGTATTCAATTCATGTTTGTCAAAATCATAAGTGATTGTTTGATGTGCATCTGCTCAAACTGTTTTGGAAACTTGTTTTTTTGCAACTTATGTCATAAATTTCAAAACCATAGGTCACTTTATATTCAAGTTGGGATTTAAGATTCATCTGTTTTGGAACTTTATATATGTTATATTTGGAGTATGTGAGGACCTTCAATTTGTTCTAAGCATGAGTAATTTGAGCTGTGGCTTTGAAAATGCACCTCACTCCCTAATTTGCAGCTGCCTAGGTTTTTAAAATCCATGTTGTTTGTGAACTTTCTAAAGGTTTAGACACATCCTATATATTGTTTTGAGTATGTATGTGTGGTTCCTTTACTCCAAATTGGCATGTTTCATAATCTCACTATCTCACTTGCAAGTGTTTTGATTTTCATCTCATTTTCACATGACAGTTGGAACTTTAGCTCATAAGTAGTTTGTTTGAATGCATGAACATGTTGTATATCATATTTGAATTGTGTTAGAGCTCTCTTCCTGATTATATCATGACTGTTTTGGTCATTGGCTTGGTAAATGCATTTTTCATCCAAAATAGCAACTACTATCGTGTTTTCATTTCAAGGCATCTTTTCAAAATTCTAGCTGGGCCATCCTTTTCCTTGTTTAAAAACACCCAAAATTGATCTAAGGTTTGCTTGATTTGGTTGAGAAATGAATGAGTTTGACATTAAAACGCATTTGTGAAATTGCCTTGTTTTGCTTCATTTTTGCTCAGTAATCCACAACACCATGCCATATATATTTATGGGGGTGGATATATCAACGGATGTATAGCCACCCCAGTGGTAAGCAACTTGTTCATATTCACGCCTTGCAAAGCCTAGACCTGGGATCAACCCTTTTGGCCTTTTTTCTTTTTTCTTGCACGCGCGTATTGGACTGGGGGGTGTGGGTTCAACTCCCACCCCTTGCATTTTCTTTTGATTTTCACTTATTGATTTTTGTTTTGATCATTAAAACTCATGAACTTCAAATAATCACAACTCTCTCATTTTTTACCCTTTTTAATCCTTTCCTTTTGCATTGTGTTTGTTATAATGTCTATTTTTATGTGATATAGGAATATTACTTGTTGTCATAAATTGTGATGCATTTTTCCCATGTGGAGATTTGTTCCTTTATTGTGATTGTGATCTTACTTGCAGTTGAATTCCTTTAAGCATGATTGAATTTCTTGTGAGATCTTTACTCCCCTTGTTAGTTAACATGCTAGGGTACTCCCCTTTGGTGGTCACCATAATCTTGTCTTATTTTACTCCTAAATTATGAGTTTCAACTGATTTACCTGTATTTGATTATCATCTATGCATTTTGTTGTTACATTTTCTATGCTTTGAACCTGTGACCTGCCTACTTTCAAATTGTGATTTGTTTATGTGGTAGTTACCTTCATCATATTTTCAATCTTTGTTAAGACATGTCCTCAGTCTTTGTTAGGATATGCTCCAATATTTTTTAAGATGATTGATCATTGGTTGTAACCATTGGTATCATTTGAAGTATCTGCTTATTGTAATATGCATGCTTACTTGTCTTAATCTTATTTCATCTTGCTCAATTGTTTACTGCTTTGTTAAGTACTTCTTCCCCCAAGTGGTGGAACTCTTTAGTTCTCATCCAAGTTGTCTCCCTCTCTCCTTCCAAAGGAAAAGTCTCTCCCTTGACCCTTGTGTCATTGGATAGCTCATTTATCCCTCCCTTGACTTTATGAAGTCATCCTAACTCTAGCTTGGTTAAGTATAGAACATGTAAGCCTTAGACTTTGCTTTAAGTATAGAAAACCTACCTATACTAGGAGTGTTCTTCAACTAGAACCCTAGGACAGAGTTTGTAAACTCTATGTAAGAATCATAGTAATGATTACTTACTCCCCTCTTGAGTGTTATAACATAGATCTAGAGAGTTTTGTTAAACTCTACAAACATTGTTATGTTTGTTCCCCTTTGAACCTTGATCATAATCAAGTGTTCTTCAACCCTAGTGAGGTGAACTACGATTGCTCTGATTCTATCCTAGTTAGGATACGTAGGCAGAGGACGCAACATCTTTGTGAGCAAACTTAGAAACTATCTTTAGGTTTTAACCTTCACCTTTTACCCAATCCCAATCCATAGCAAATATTTAACAAACTTAGCATGCAAACAAACAAAAGGTTCATGTAGAGTATTACAGATGTTTAGGATGTGAAATACCTACCCTATGCATAACCAACCCCCGATCCTCGAATCTCTTAGCGTTGTTGTTACATTGCGAAAAGGGTTTTTCTTTCTTTAGACCTTTCCTTTGGATAAATTAAAGTCCGGTTGTGAATTTAAGAATTAAAGATTCAAGTTAATCAATAGCTTGGTATCACGATTCTCACCGCAACACACATGTCAATGCAATGTAGATGATAATGCTAGAATGAATGCAATGAAACACAAGCTAAGTAAAGAAATGTTAGGCAAATTTTGGGGTGCAACAGCTGCCCCTATTCAAACGGCTTGGACCTGACTGGGTGAGAAGCGAACGGCTCTCAGACAATCAAGGTAAAAGACGGTTGAATACCAACAAACCCGGAAATTTTCCAACCGCACCAATGAATGATACTCTGATGGGGACAAATTCTCGGAAACTGAAATGACAGTTGCACGACAACTTGCTGGAGAAATACTGATCTGATGTATCTGACATCATTGCATCCTCAAATCATCGAGGGATCATTGGTCACACGGTAACTGGTGAAGGATAGCTGATATTGATAGTTGCACGACAACTCACTGGTGAATGCTCAGGTCTCCGTCAGGGTGATCATCTATGTCCTCAAGTCATCAAGGGATCACCGGTTACACGGTAACTGGTGAAGGATGGCCGATTTTGCCGTCAAGCATTTTGTGCCATAGCAGAAGAATTCCTTACCGTCGCCTATGGACTCGTCATGTCGCTAGGAACGTCGACAATATCTTTGTCGGACTTCATCAATAAGTCAATAAGGGATCACTGGTTACACGGTAACTAGTAAAGGATGGTTGATTTTGCCGTCAGGCATTCTGCGCCACTGCAGGAGAAGAATTCCTCGGGACTCATCAGGTCATTAGGAACTTTTGACAATCGAGTTAATTATGTCGTCGGGCATTCAAAGAAATTCTCGAGCATCAGCCGGACTTCGTCAGTAAGTCGGAAATAGAATCCTCAATTAATCATGAACCAATAGGGATATTTAAACGTTTTCCGTCAGGCACTCTGCGTCAGCTAGGAGAACTGCTTTGACATCGCAGTTGGACTTCATCAGTAAGTCTTGAAATAGAATCCTCAATCAATCATGAACCAATAAGGATATCTAGACTTCTTCCGTCAGCTGGGGGAACTGCTTCGACATCGCAGTCGGACTTCATCAGTAAGTCTTGAAATAAAATCCTCAATCAATCATGAACCAATAAGGATATTCAATCTTTTACCGTCAGGCACTCTGCGTCAGCTGGGGGAACTGCTTCGACATCGCAGTTGGACTTCATCAGTAAGTCTTCAAGGAAATTTCAACTTCTCTATTTAAAACTGTTGCGGTGGAAATAGGATATCAAATGTTAATTAATTTGAATCACAATTCAGTTCACAACCGCTCTTTGATTTATCCGAAGGAAAAGGTCAAAAGAGGGAAAACCTATTTTGCATCGTAAACACAATGCGGGGAAAGATCTAGGGTTCGGGGGTTGGTTAAATTTAGGGAAGGTATTAGCACCATAAACTTCTGTACTACTCTACAGGAACCTTTTGTTCAATGCTTACTATTTTGCTTTATTATTTGCTTAAGGTATATGTACAAAGAATTAAAAGTGAGAAAGGAGACCTAAGGGGTTAATTCTAAGTTTACTCGGCAAGACATCGCATCTTGTGCCTACGTATCCTTACGGGAGTGGAATCAGAGTAATCGTAGTTCCCCTCAAAAGGGAGGTTAGAGACTTCTTGACTGTGGTCAAGGTCTCAAGGGGAATAAACGCATCTTAAGGACACGCTTACGTGGAGTGTAGCAACTCCAAATCTCTACGTTGAATTGTTAAGTTGTAATTAGGGTTAAATTAGGTTAGGGATTCCGCGACGGGAAACCCTAAAATGAGCGTGGCGGCTCTTTGACCTAATGCTAGGGGTAAAATTGTAATTTTGCCTGCGGCGAGGCATTTGTGAAAATTTAGGGTTGAAAAGGTGTAAGGGTTGAAGGTGAGGACTATTGACGCGGCGGTCAAACGGCTAGGCCTAATTCCTTCGGAGGAGTGAGATTATTGGTAAAGACGCGATAAACATACAATGGCAGAACATAAAGTGTGGAAAGATAAATGCGACAATTGTCTCGCAAAATTACACCCCATAAGCAGTTACAAATATGATAATTGAATATTTAAACTGAAAATAAAATCAATTGAACTTAGTCAGCTGCAAAAAAACCAAAACAAACAGAGACTGTTATTATACGGGGTTAGACGAAAAATTAGACAGGAATTATAATTTTAACGAAACAAGAAGAAAATTAGAAATTCGGATCTTAAAAAGGAGGATGGTAGCGAAAAATTAATAAATAATGAAAATTGATATGCAGTGAAGATAGTGATAATATACAAGTGATAATGGAATATGAAATAGCAACGATGATGTCAGATTATGTACAAATATAAAAATAAATACAAAAATAAATAAATAAATATTAGTGAACAGGTTCATGGATAATCAATAATACTGTTAGGAATGAAGGATGAAAATTGGAATTGACGATAATTAGAAGTTAAGTGATGAATGTTTTGAGACGGTGAGAATTTAGGTGATTAGAAAAGAGTTAGAATGGAATTAGGTTTTTTTTTTTTGGGTGAAATTTAGAAAAGTTAGAGTTTTTAATGTGATTAAGAAAAAGAAAATAGATTAAAAGTTAGAATTAAAAGTTAGCAAAAAAATTAGAACTTCGAAATTTGTTTTTTTTTAAAAAAAGGTTAGAAAATAAAAATAAAAGTTTGAAAATAAAAGAGAAAAGGTTAGAATTTTAATAAAAAAAAGAGTTAGCATTAAAAGTTAAAAAGTGAGTTAGAACTTTGAATTTTTAAAAAAGTTTCTTGAAATTTTAACATAAAAGTTATGAATTTTTATAAAAAAAAAAAAGAAATATTAACTAAGAACAGTTAGAGTTTTAATTTAAAAAGAGTTAGAATGTTAGAATTTTAATTAAGAAAAAATGGTAGAAATTTTGAAAAAAGATATAAAAAGATTAGAAATTAAAAAAAGAAGAGTTAGTTACTTTTGATGAAGACTGTAAGAGTTTTTGATGCTTGTCGATCCCCCGTTTTGTTGCTCCTGAGGGTCCTTTTATACTTGATTTTTTTAAATCTTTTTCAATCTCAAATTTGATTTGAATATCTCAATATTTTTCAATCTCTGATTTGATTTGAATGAATTTTTATGATGATTTCAGATTTGATTCAATGATGGTGATGTTGATATTTAGATATGATTTTCTTATGATGATGATATGATCTGATTGATTTGATTTTGCTCCATCTGTGATTTATTGTGATTGGAAAAAAAAAGTGTTGGGATTTAAATTTAAAAATGTTAGCAAAGAAAGTTAGAGTTTCAAGTTAAATAAAAATTAGAGTTTTAAGTTTAAAAAAAAATGAGTTAGAATTTTAAAATAAAAAACATTTGAATGTTGATTTAAAAAAAAGTGTTAGAATTATTTTAAAAACTGTTGGAATTTCATTTTAAAAGGAATTTAGAATTAAAAAAAAAGAAAAAGAAAAGGGCGTTAGAATTTAATTTTAAAAAGAATTTAGAATTTTAATTTGAAAAATAAAGGTGTCAAAAAAAGATTTAGATTTAATTAAAAAAAAGTTAGAAAAAAAATTAATTTTAAAAAGAAGTTAGAGAAAAAAAGATTTAATTTTTAAAAAGAAGTTAGAGAAAAAAAGATTTAATTTTTAAAAAGAGTTAGACAAAAAGATTTAACTTTAAAAAAAGTTAGAAAAAGGATTTAACTTTTAAAAAAGTTAGAAAAAAGATTTAACTTTAAAAAAGTAGTTAGAAAAAGGATTTAACTTTTAAAAAGAGTTAGAAAAAAGATTTAATTTTAAAAAGGTAATAGAATTTGATTAAATTGTGTTAGAAATTAATTAAAAAAGGTTATAAAAAATTTACTCTTGAAGAAAAGAAGGGAAAAAAAATTAAATTTTAATCTAAATCGTAAAAGTTAGTAAGAAAAGCTTAAAAATAATTTAAATAAATAAAATAAATAGAAAAAAAGTTAATAAACAAACATTAGTAAAGTTATAAAAAAGGTTAATTAAATTATTATTAGTTAAAAAAATAAGATCTAAAAAAAGGTTAATTTATTAAGTTAATAAGAATTTAAAATAAAAATAAAAAAGAAAGGGTAAAATTTGGGGTATTACAGTTGCCCCTATTTAAATAGCTACACCGGATGATTTGAGTGACGGAGACTCGAGGAATCATGGTGGAGGGATTTAAATATAGATAACCGAAAATTTTGCCCTTATATGTGGCGATATGCAATGCTATGGACCAAGCGAGAACAGACTAATGCAGACGATGCCGTGAATATGATATGATGCGTATGCTGGAATGATGAATGCGACAATGCTGACGAATACGACGACACAGGGACAGACGTTGCGAGAAGAACACACTGGGGAAAATGACGCGCTGGGACGGCAGCACAACACTGGGGAATTCCAAAAATGATGGTCAACTGGTGCGAACACGACCAATTGTCTTTTTTAGAAAAGGAACGAGATTCTCAAATAGAGATGGTACCTATGAGACGGCCTCCACTGGGGAATCTAAAAGTAAAACTGGATCATGTACGACTGCAAGATCGATTACAGAATGCTGGAGCATTGAGCAAAGAATAACATCCAAGCTTCTGTAAACTATCTCTCGTGACAGGATCAAACGGGCCTTTCGGAACTCCGTAGCAAATATACAGGGTAAAAAAACCGGCTGTATGCCAAAATAAATAGACTTTGAGTGGTTAGAACAAGACCCTTAATGGTGATGGCGCTTATGAGATGGCCTCCACTTGGGAATGTCTAACAATAAGACTGGACCTACACGACTGCCAGATCGATTACAGAATACTGGAGCATTGAGCAAAGAATAACATCCAAGCTTCTATAAACTATCCTTCGTGATGGGATCAAATGGACTTTTCAGAAATCCATATCAGATATACAAGGTAAAAACCGGCTGTATGCCAAAATAAATGGGCTTTAAGTGGAAATGCCCTGATAAGCTTCTCGAGGGAGAACTGTCACTTATCGTTGGAAGGGACTTACATGCCAAAACGGATAAGCTCTCAAATAAAGAGGCTGCTGCTTATCTGATATATAAATCTTCTCATATTTAAGGTCGGTGCCTGGAATATGTTTCAGATTCTTCTTTTACTAAAGGGTAAAATAAACTTCTTCATACTTCCGAGGACAGCGCGTCGGGTATGATTCCGCTTCTTCTTTTGCTAAAGGGTAAACTGAACTTCCTCATACTTCAAGTTTCATGCTCTGCTGAATATGATTCTGCTCCTTCTTTTACTAAAGGGTAAATGAACTTCTTCATTTCAAGGTTTGTTGCTCCCTGAATATGCTTCGGCTCCTTCTTTTACTAAAGGGTAAATGAACTTCTTCATTTCAAGATTCATGCTCTCCTGAATATGATTCGGTTCAAACCTCCCCATACTTCAAGATGACAAGGAAAATGGAAGCCCAACTGCTCGATGGAGATGGCCATTTGCTGCGAGTCATAACGAAGATAGGATCAGCTTCTTAGGCGAGAAATGTCGCTTTTCTGCAAGAGTGGCAATAATAAGCTTCTCATGTAAGAACTGCTTGTAGAGGTGATAACAGATAACGATGATAAGCTTCTCGGCGGAGAACTGTTGCATACCGTTGCTGAAGAATGTTACGATAAGCTTCTTAACCGAGAACCGTCGCGTATCCTGTTGTGTAAGGTTGTGATAAGCTTCTCTGGTGAGAACTGTTGCTGATCGATGATAGGCTTCTCAGGTGAGAACAGTCGCTGATCGATGATAGGCTTCTCAGGTGAGAACAGTCGCTGATCGATGATGTAAGATGTAGGATTGTTATATCGATAGGCTTCTCAGGCGAGAACAGTTGCATACCGATGTTGTAAGATGTAAGATTGTAAGGTGTTGTACCGATAGGCTTCTCAGGCGAGAATAGTTGCATACCGATGCTGTAAGATGTACTGATAGATTTTCCAGGCGTGAACCGGCGTGTATCTGTAAAGGACTGTGATTGATTTTCTTGAAAGATAGTGCAAAATAAATGCACATCCGGGTACAGTGATAAGCTTCTCAGGCGAGAACAGTCGCATATCTGCCAAGGTATGGTGAAAATTTTTAGACGGTGCAAAATAAATGCACATCCGGTTGGGCTCGACGACCGACAAGACTGAGATTCAATCTAGGATTGAGCTAGAAAGAAGACTGGTAATCAAGACTCCATCGAGGGAATGAACTCGAAGGGTAGATAGCTTATCCTGGTGAGGAAAGATAGCTGAAGTAACCGTCATCCACGAGGATCGAGCTTTGTGGGGAAACTGGAAACACATATGTATTTTATGCTTAGGGCTGACAATCTATTTGGAGAGAATGGACAAACCCAGTTACTCGGCGGTAACACCCAATGATGGAGAGACACAATGAACCTGTGAATGCTAACGCATATGTTACTGCATATGTTAATATGAATGTATGTTAATGTCTATGTAGTTAAATATGCAGGACGTAGTGGAATGAGTATGTAATGAGTATGTGTATGAAATAGGCATGTGATGCTTATGCCCCTGCGTATGCTAACGAAACAGACTAGAGACGGGACGAGAGATGAAGTAAACATCTCGACGGAGATACCCTGCATTTCTCTACAACAAATACGTCAATCATGGGTGAGGAGGATCAATGGTAGAACCAAATCTGGTTTTAAAGTTCTGAATTCTCTGGGGAGAAGGTAATCTGCTTGGGTGCACAGTATCACGTCTTCACATGGGGAGAAGAAAACCTGAGGGACATTTTCAAGTTACCCCAGAAAAAGTTGTCAGCTTATAGTCTCTCTGGGGACTGTGATGAGGCAATAGTTTAGGAACCTGTTGCAACACTGAGCTTTACTGGGGGATGAAAGCCGCCGTGAGTAAAATCCATCGGGTGCATGAAGAAAAGTTGTGAAACCACATGGTTTTGATCTCGAAGGACCTTATAGTAGTCGCCATTTGTTTCTTTTTTAAAAAAACACGGTGCCCCAGGATATTTGCGTTGTGAGGTATGGTCATCTCAAGAGGATTTTATAGAGAACACGGAGTCTGGTTGCCCCACTGTTTTCAAACTCTTTGAGAGATGCGTCAGATCTGGCACAAATTAAGCGTGTTACGGCGCAATCTTCGAGAAATAGCTCCTTAAGAGCGTCAGACTCGTGTTGGTAAGCGAACTGGGGAATTGTCTGCCCCTGTTTAGCAGGATCTTCAAGTTCCACAGGTTATGTCCATATGTAAATCTCTAAGATATCAAGCAAAGTCGTCATGTCTGAAATGCCTATCCTGAGCTTGTCAATGCACACATATATTTGTCTTGAATTTTTGTTTTGAAAAAGATATCGCAATAACTTGTGACCGAAACCACTAGTCAGGATATAAGTTTTAATTATAATGCCAACATGAAATTTTTTTCTGAGCATAGCTCGTAGGAGTCAGGAAACGTGATCTTGTCGAGTATGCTTTCAACCGAAGTCCTACTTCAATTAGGTCTTTTAAAGGTTGTATCGTGGCTTGGTTCACGGTTTAAGAAACAAAAGGATAAAGGCTCAAAGTTATATTTGTACCCTCCCATTCTTCGTGATGTTCTCCAATCCTAATTCAGTTAATCGGATACGAACACTCATATCTCAAGCGGATTTGCTATGGTCGAGAACTTATCAAGGCCTTGGACATGGCAGTCACTCACCTATTTCTAATGGCAATTGGTCACACGATTTTGTTCTTTATAGGGATTCTAAAAAAACTACTGGTTTGTTGTTCTTAATCCCTAACTTTTGCCTGGACAACGTCTTTTGATCTGACTTTGGAGTCCAGCGGGATGCCCCAGTTTTGCCTAAGTCTCCTTCATAGGTTTTGACTTAACGGGCTCTTATTTTTTGAATATTCTTTTATGCACAAGTCGTGTAAATCTTTTGAAAGGCTCGTGACTGCCCCACTCCTTAGGTAACCGAGGGATAGTCATTGTATTGGACTTCTTAATATGCTAAGGATAAATTCTCGAAGGTTTGCTCTTCCTTTTTGAGAGTCTAAGTGCTCGATCGGTTTAACTGAAACCTACCCTGCCCCAGGTTAGGATGAAGGTTCTTAAAAGAAAGAAAACTCCTACTTCAAGGCTCAAAGGGTTGACTAGGGATTAACATCCTTGTATCTCCAGTGTTTGGGATTTGAAACAATGCCTTACATCATCAGCAGGTTTCAATTGGAAGCATATGACAAGAAATCTGACGTTTTGGGTTCGTCATCCTCCTCCCAATTCTCCATCAGAACAAGAGATCGGGTAAAGTTGGCATTATAATTTATGAAAACATTTTTTTTTGAATGAGTGAAACGAATGGAGTTATTCAAGACAAACATATGCGTTGCATTAATTAATCAAAGATAAACAAGTTCGTGCATGCTAAATGTGCTTAATCGAAGAGAAATATATATAAATAAACAAATGAACTGTCGGAAGAATCCTTCTAAATGTTTATGAAATCTTGCATTCAAGAGTAACAGTTTCCTTTGGCAGAGCCTCAATGGGATGATCACTGTGAGTCATCATGGCTTGCCCCAGTTATGCGGGTCACATCTTCAACAGTTTTCAGTCGTTGCTTCAAAATAACTTTCCCAGATTCTTTGTTGATCCCGGTCATATCATCTTGAGGGTTACTGAAATGAAGCGAGCTAGGCCTTTGAATAATTACTAGCTTCGACTGATTTGCTGAGGGGATAACATACTTTGCAGAATTTAAGCTTGACAAGCAGGGAACCCCGAGAGGAGTCTCGATCTTCGGATGAGCATCGCCAAAAGACAACTTCTTCGTTTCTAGCAAATTTCTGACAAAGTTCTTAAGAGCGTAGCAATCCTCTAGATCATGGTCGGGCGCACCCTCATGAAATAAACAATGAGCGGCAGCGTTGTAACCTGCAGGTAACGGATTAGGCGGAGGACCCAAAGCACGGGTGGTAATCAGACCTTGTTGTACCAAATGGGGGTATAACTCAGTGAAAGTTATTGGAATTGGAGGACAAGGCTTATACTGCCTCTTACGGGGATAAGGAACCTGATTCTGTGATTGTTGGTGAACAGGAGCGTTGGGCACTCGTTGACTGTTGACAGGAACTTGCATGGGCGGATAACCGGAAGGTTGTTGATAAACCGGTGCTTGATATACCAGAGCTGACTGCACAGGCTGGTATGTAGGAAACTGCTGATCAAAAAGAGGTGCAACAGTAGCTACATATGGAAACTGATAACCTTGAACATAACTCTGCTGATGTTGCCAAGGTTGAGGAGTAGCCATTTTGCGGTTCCTCGAACGTGCAGGTCCTTTACCATGGTCGGAGTTAGGAGTTTTGCACTTCGGAGGGGTAGCTCGTCGAACTGGTTGAGCACTAGGAGGCACCAAACCGGATTGAAGACCATGAGGAGGTACATTCTCGACCATAACAGCTTGTTGAGATTCCATAACGGTATTAGTAGTCTCAGAAACAACAGTAGACTGAGCATCCACCTTCACACTAAGAGCTCGTAGCATCTCCAAAATCTGCCCTACACTTCCTCGAAGATCTTCGAGTTCATGGCTGACACGGTTGATCTCTTGGTTTTGATCTTCCATCCTTTTGAAGGGTCGTATTGGTGCAGAGAACTTGGGGTGACAAAACTGGAAGGTGAGAGAACCGAGTATGAGAAACCGGGAGACACATGCAGTGCAAAAGTATGATGCTAAAATGTGAATGCAAATGAAGATTTCATGGAATTCAAATATTTACGAATATTGCGGAATACCAAGGAAACTTTTAATTCATTGAAGACAAATTACAAATAATATTCTTGCAACCAAAATAGCTAAATAAAAGCCTAGAAAATCCTAGAGAAGCATCTTCCACAACTTCAGTGAGCAGATGGAGATCCGGAGGAAAATAAATATTCGTAGAGCCTTCTCTTCTTGTAGGATTGTATCTCATCATTCTTCAATTGAATCTGCTTTTGAAGTTCTTCGTACTCACTGGCCATCACATGGTATTTGTTCTTCCATGATTCTGCTTCGCGTTGTGATCTCTTCAAAGTGATCTTCAAAGTCTCAGCTTCAGTCATGAAATACTGGACAGGTTCTTCTCTTTGAGGTAAAGGATCTTGGCGAGAGTAGGGCATCTTCAACTCAATAGCTCTTCCTCGGACCCATTGAAGGTATGGTTCCATGGATACACAATTAGGTCTTCCCAAACTTTCTTTGTCCTTCCTATGCAGATGATTCCAAGAAGATAGAATCTGATCTTGAAGCTTTTTGTCGTCTTCGAAAAAGATTTTCTCCACATGAATACCTTTAGGAGGTTCCTTCAAGGGGTATCCCAACTGTCGGCGAGCTAAGACTGGATTGTAGCTAATTCCTCCATTGAAACTGAGTAAAGGCACATTGTTGAAGTTTCCACAACTATCAATGATCGATATCCCATCGTACATGCGATTATACCAATCAATATCACAGTGAGTTAAAGCCATAACTTTTTGCGACCAACGTTCTTGATTAGGTCTCCAGAACGGACCGGACTTGGGTAAGTGAGAAGTAAACCACTTGTATAGTAATGGCACACAACATGTAATCATTCCTCCACCATGAAAGTTTCGAAGATGTACTGAATGATAAGTATTACCCAATAGCGTTGGAACTGGATTTCTCCTCATGAAGGTCTTGATTGCATTAAGGTCCACAAACCCCTCAAAACTAGGAAAAAGCAGCAACCCATAAATGAGCAAGGCAAATATTGTCTCAAAGGCAAACATGTCTTTATGATCGGCATAAAGTTGGGCCTTCTTAATTAGGAAGTCCCTGAGAAAACCGGAGGTCCCCCCTTTGGTGATCATATTGTTTTTGACATCGGATATCCTTAGACAAATGGCTTTAGCAATATCTCGTTCTTTAGGGTCTTCCTCCAAAAAAGGGAATGGAGACTTATCCAAAATAGGTAATCCCACCAACTGAGAGTACTCTTCTAAGGTAGGTAAAAGCTGATAATCTGGGAAGGTGAAGCAGTGATAATCTGGATCATAGAATTGTAGCAAAGTCGCAAGAAGTCCTTCGTTTACTTGAACCTTCAACAAAGACAATAGCCTTCCATATCTGTTTTGGAACTTTTCTTGATCTTGAACCAAATCCCTTAGCTTCTCTAGGACTTCCAAATTAAAACCCTTAAACTTAAATTTCAAAGTATGCCTTCTATGGTGATCCATGGTATCCTGCAATGTTCATAAGTAGAGTTTGAATTCCATGAAATCTTAATGCGATATGATGTTTTATGAATGCAATGCATGAAAACACACAAAGTCCTAGGTTAAAGGAACGTGAGCGGAGTTAAGGTCTACCCATCCCCAAAAGGAGTGTACTATAGGTTATTTGTACCTGCAGAACAAGGTTCTAAAAAGTGCCCAAAGTCATCAGCCCATCTTTCGGATATTATCAACCTTCCGACTGACTCGGGGGTTAATAATATTCTCAAGAGAACCTCTTTTGAGTGTAGTATCGGGTAGCAACCATTGTGGGACTACTCCCACATAGTTCCCGCACTACGTCCTAAATAAGGCCAAGGTGGTGTAAAGGTACTACGGTCCTTAGTATCACAGACTCCAATTGAGAATAGTAAAAGTTTTCACGACTAAACTCGTTCAACCGAACCATTTTCAAAAGGGTCTCAACTAAGCGGGATTCTCGAATCAACTTAGTCGGGATTCAACTCCCTATAAGCCTCATCGAATATATCCCCATCCTATAATAATGTCACTAGTCCGGGCGTAGGACTTATCTCACAACACAAGGAACCATCCCAAAATCAAAGTACAATATATACATGCAAATGAATAGTAAAACAAATAGTAATAAATATGAACAAATTAGGGATAACCCTCAAAAGTTTAGAAACTCCCCAGTGAAGTCGCCATTTTCTGTTGCGGTGGAAATAGGATATCAAATGTTAATTAATTTGAATCACAATTCAGTTCACAACCGCTCTTTGATTTATCCGAAGGAAAAGGTCAAAAGAGGAAAAACCTATTTTGCATCGTAAACACAATGCGGGGAAAGATCTAGGGTTCGGGGGTTGGTTAAATTTAGGGAAGGTATTAGCACCCTAAACTTTTGTAGTACTCTACAGGAACCTTTTGTTCAATGCTTACTATTTTGCTTTATTATTTACTTAAGGTATATGTACAAAGAATTAAAAGTGAGAAAGGAGACCTAAGGGGTTAATTCTAAGTTTACTCGGCAAGACATCGCATCTTGTGCCTACGTATCCTTACGGGAGTGGAATCAGAGTAATCGTAGTTCCCCTCAAAAGGGAGGTTAGAGACTTCTTGACTGTGGTCAAGGTCTCAAGGGGAATAAACGCATCTTAAGGACACGCTTACGTGGAGTGTAGCAACTCCAAATCTCTACGTTGAATTGTTAAGTTGTAATTAGGGTTAAATTAGGTTAGGGATTCCGCGGCGGGAAACCCTAAAATGAGCGCGGCGGCTCTTTGACCTAATGCTAGGGGTAAAATTGTAATTTTGCCTGCGGCGAGGCATTTGTGAAAATTTAGGGTTGATAAGGTGTAAGGGTTGAAGGTGAGGACTATTGACGCGACGGTCAAACGGCTAGGCCCAATTCCTTCGGAGGAGTGAGATTATTGGTAAAGACGCGATAAACATACAATGGCAGAACATAAAGTGCGGAAAGATAAATGCGATAATTGTCTCGCAAAATTACACCCCATAAGCAGTTACAAATATGATAATTGAATATTTAAACTGAAAATAAAATCAATTGAACTTAGTCAGCTGCAAAAAAACCAAAACAAACGGAGACTGTTATTATACGGGGTTAGACGAAAAATTAGACAGGAATTATAATTTTAACGAAACAAGAAGAAAATTAGAAATTCGGATCTTAAAAAGGAGGATGGTAGCGAAAAATTAATAAATAATGAAAATTGATACGCAATGAAGATAGTGATAATATACAAGTGATAATGGAATATGAAATAGCAACGATGATGTCAGATTATGTACAAATATAAAAATAAATACAAAAATAAATAAATAAATATTAGTGAACAGGTTCATGGATAATCAATAATACTGTTAGGAATGAAGGATGAAAATTGGAATTGACGATAATTAGAAGTTAAGTGATGAATGTTTTGAGACGGTGAGAATTTAGGTAATTAGAAAAGAGTTAGAATGGAATTAGGTTTTTTTTTTTTGGGTAAAATTTAGAAAAGTTAGAGTTTTTAATGTGATTAAGAAAAAGAAAATAGATTAAAAGTTAGAATTAAAAGTTAGCAAAAAAATTAGAACTTCGAAATTTGGTTTTTTTAAAAAAAAGGTTAGAAAATAAAAATAAAAGTTTGAAAATAAAAGAGAAAAGGTTAGAATTTTAATAAAAAAAAGAGTTAGCATTAAAAGTTAAAAAGTGAGTTAGAACTTTGAATTTTAAAAAAAGTTTCTTGAAATTTTAACATAAAAGTTATGAATTTTTATAAAAAAAAAAAGAAATATTAACTAAGAACAGTTAGAGTTTTAATTTAAAAAGAGTTAGAATGTTAGAATTTTAATTAAGAAAAAATGGTAGAAATTTTGAAAAAAGATATAAAAAGATTAGAAATTAAAAAAAGAAGAGTTAGTTACTTTTGATGAAGACTGTAAGAGTTTTTGATGCTTGTCGATCCCCCGTTTTGTTGCTCCTGAGGGTCCTTTTATACTTGATTTTTTTAAATCTTTTTCAATCTCAAATTTGATTTGAATATCTCAATCTTTTTCAATCTCTGATTTGATTTGAATGAATTTTTATGATGATTTCAGATTTGATTCAATGATGGTGATGTTGATATTTAGATCTGATTTTCTTATGATGATGATATGATCTGATTGATTTGATTTTGCTCCATCTGTGATTTATTGTGATTGGAAAAAAAAGTGTTGGGATTTAAATTTAAAAATGTTAGCAAAGAAAGTTAGAGTTTCAAGTTAAATAAAAATTAGAGTTTTAAGTTTAAAAAAAAATGAGTTAGAATTTTAAAATAAAAAACATTTGAATGTTGATTTAAAAAAAAAGTGTTAGAATTATTTTAAAAACTGTTGGAATTTCATTTTAAAAGGAATTTAGAATTAAAAAAAAAGAAAAAGAAAAGGGCGTTAGAATTTAATTTTAAAAAGAATTTAGAATTTTAATTTGAAAAATAAAGGTGTCAAAAAAAGATTTAGATTTAATTAAAAAAAAAGTTAGAAAAAAAATTAATTTTAAAAAGAAGTTAGAGAAAAAAAGATTTAATTTTTAAAAAGAAGTTAGAGAAAAAAAGATTTAATTTTTAAAAAGAGTTAGACAAAAAGATTTAACTTTAAAAAAAGTTAGAAAAAGGATTTAACTTTTAAAAAAGTTAGAAAAAAGATTTAACTTTAAAAAAGTAGTTAGAAAAAGGATTTAACTTTTAAAAAGAGTTAGAAAAAAGATTTAATTTTAAAAAGGTAATAGAATTTGATTAAATTGTGTTAGAAATTAATTAAAAAAGGTTATAAAAAATTTACTCTTGAAGAAAAGAAGAAAAAAAAATTAAATTTTAATCTAAATCGTAAAAGTTAGTAAGAAAAGCTTAAAAATGATTTAAATAAATAAAATAAATAGAAAAAAAGTTAATAAACAAACATTAGTAAAGTTATAAAAAAGGTTAATTAAATTATTATTAGTTAAAAAAATAAGATCTAAAAAAAGGTTAATTTATTAAGTTAATAAGAATTTAAAATAAAAATAAAAAAGAAAGGGTAAAATTTGGGGTATTACAAAAACCCACTAGGGTGACACATCTCTGCTGGGGATTCTGGAGAACTATCAAGTAGCTCTGCTTTGGGGATTCAGGAATCATCCTGGATGAATAAGCTATGCTGAGGAATTTAAGAATCATCCTGAACAAACAACTCCGTCGGGGACTTCAAGAATCATCTTGAGCAAACAACTCTGGCGACCTCACTGGGGATTTTAAGAATCATCTTAAACAAACAACTTTGCCGAGGAACGCCTGCAAAACAAGAACGGTAACTCTTAAGCAAACGACTTCGCTGGGGAATTCAAGAATCCTCCTGAACAAACAAACTCCGCTGAGGAACGCCCACAAAACAAGAACGGTAACGCCCTAACTCATGTTTCATATGCATATGTTTGACAATGGTGTAATGCTTCACACGGTGGAAATGCTACGCTTTTAATGTAAATGCTATGCAATCATGCAAAATGTTATAACCCCATCAGCAACATAAAATGCTGAAGGGAAAATCCTCCTGTCAAGGAGAAAGAACCACTCTGGTGGGGAGGAGGAATCATCCTGCTAAGGAGAAGAAATCACACCAATCTCAATTGGCCTTGACCTGGGGAAACGAACTCCAGGCGACTTTCTGCAGGGGACAAAGTTCTACGAGAACCTGTACTCGCTCAACTGGGTATACCAACCACAAACCGTTGAGGAAACGATGTCAATCGCAGAAATAAACTGCACGGCCTTCGCAGCTAAAATCTTCCTGGAGATACGGACTCCGATGGGGAAGTATAGCAACAACTATTCAACACTCTCTGCTGGGGAAAACCAATAAATGGCTTGAACGGCTTCCAAGGACTCGGCTCTCTTGGGGAACTGCAAACTCGATTGAGGATAGGCAAACAGACGCTGGAATCATTCCTACCTGTCGGGGAGAATACAACTTTGTGGGAAATTTCAACTCTCCTGGAGACTTCAGTCTGAACTATCGGAAGCTGAACACTTACGGATGGTCTTCTACGAGAAACTGCACATTGACCCAGTGTTGGGAACGAGTATACACTTCAGCGTATGACTCAGCTGGGGAAACGATGATCCTGCCTAGGATACATCTGGTTGGGGAGAATCTATCTCCGTTCGGGGAGACACATCAATACTCACAGTCCCATGCTCAGATTCAGTGGGGAAACATGACTGAACCTGCTGGGGGAGAAGGAATCATCCTGCTCGGAAAAACATGCCATGAAACAAAATCGAGAGGGCTTGCCCCAGAATCTATAACAACTTTTGATAAACTCTGCAGATATTGAGAGGAATGACTCCTTCGCTTTCAACTTTTGCCTCAGCCTATGGGATCTTCGTTACATCCTTTCGAAAGGAAACCTGAGACCTCTGTACTCTGGCGGTTTGATACGAACGGCTTCAGTACTTTGGACCTCACAGAGGTGCTTCAAGCTAATCGCCTTCAGGATAAGGATAACTTTGGCACTCTCGGGGTGACCTGCCCCAGTCTTGCAATGACTTTGCCCCTCATGGGCTGATCTGTGGGGAACAGTACCCTTGGCTACGAGAGATTCATCAAATCTCGACTTGATTGCCCCGGATTACCGACTTCTGGAGTGGCTGACTCTCATGCCATGATCGTTTGACGTAGCTTGCCCCGGTTCACCGGAATATTCTGGCATTCTGTATTCTGTCCTGATCAGATTTTTCCATCGTGGAAACTTTCCCGCTGTCAAGCGCTTACTCGCTAGTAAAACAAATTGTTATGCATAAAAGACATATCAAATGCAATGCATATGGCCATTTTCAAAACCCATTCCTGTTCACTGGAAAAAATTGTGTGACATAAAATGTATGAAATCATTCATCAACATGTCAACATCAATACAACGTTGTAATGGGAATCCTTTCTAGGAGTCAGTTCCGATGCGATCTTCACCGAAGTATGCTTTCGAAACAAACCTATTTCAATTAGGACTTTTAAAGGTTGTAACATGGTCAGGTTCACAGTTTAATAAAGAAAGGACAAAGGCTCAAAATTCATTTTAACCCACCCATTCTCCTTGATGTTCTCCGATCCTACGTTCAGCTAATTTGACCTTAGCGTTCACCTTTCGAAGGTTGAGTGACAGTTCAAGAAATTACACTTATCGAAGTGAAAGTCGCTCTCTTTTCGTCTTTTGGCGTCCTAAGCCACACGATTTCGTTCTTGTTTGAGGATTTTTCTTTCATAATCCTTGTTCCTTTTTCGTTTTTCGTTTTTCGTTTTTCGTTTTTCGTTTTTTCGTTTCCCCTAACTTTTGCCTGGACTAACTCTTTTGAGTTTCTTCGATTTTGAAGTCCAGCGGGGTAACCTATTTTTTGCCTAAGTCGCTTGCTTTCAAGATTCGACTTAGCGGGCTTTTCTTTTCGATTCTTTTCTTTCTCTCTTTTTTTTGGACAAATTGTATGGCATCGGCTCGCATGACTTGTTAAAGAGATTGCGACTGTTTCACTCCTGATCGGCCAGGTTTAACCATCATGGTTTTTTAGGTACGACCTATAGTGGTGTGATTGATCCTCGAACGGACACTCGTTGTGCAATTTGAACGCTTGGTCAAATCAACTAACACCTACTCTGCCCTGGGTTAATATTGAGGGTTTTCTATCTTCAGAAAGAAACTCCTACAACTAGGCTCAAAGGGGTTAACAAGGGATTATCTTCCTTATATCTCCGGTGTTTGAGATTGAAACAATGCATGTACATCATCAACATGTTTTTATTCAAAAGCATAGCATCGGAAGCTTACGCATCATTGGGTTTCGTCATCCTCCCCGGATTCCACTTACACAAGCGTTTGAAATAAAAGAAAGCAATAGAGTGAACACAAATGGATTAGTTCAAAACATGCATATTTATTTCATTATCAATATCAATTGAAAAACAACATGCTTTAAAAACGAAATTTGCAATTCTAACAGGAAAGAAACTACAAATGTAAAGAAATGACATGATAAAATGCAGGTTGCCAGCTTTCGGGGAACTGGGGTTTCACACTTATTTGCTGCTGAGGGGAGCGACCCGTTGAAGTCTTCAGACTCAATCAGATGAACGGTTGACATGGATGATCAGCCTTCCCTCTAGAAAGGATATGTATTCTTGGTCCATCAAGTGTTGCACTTTGGCTTTAAAAGCCTCGCAATCTTCAGTTGCATGCCCCTTGGATCCTGCATGATAATCACATTGAGCACTGGGGTCGTATCCCTGGGGATAGGGCTTTAGCCTTGGTTTTAGAGCCTTAGGCTCCACTAGAGCATACTGAATTAGGTGTGGTAGCAGCTGACTGAGCGTCATAGGCACTGGATGCTGGTACATGGCCTATTCGGATTATGGCGCTGATGATAATCTCGCTGTTGAGAGACATGAGGCTGCTGGTGTCGTTCGAGACATTCCTTATGCTCAGGCATCGTCATCCTCAGATTTGGCCCAAGAACCGGCAGCTGCTACGGACAAGGGGATTCAGACTCCAATGATTCCAAGATGTACCTTCGACCTCTGACAGCTTCAGGTGGGGGAATAGGAATGTCAGTTCCTGATACCTTCATGCCGCCCGACATAAATTCAATAGCTTTCGAGTCTAGCAGGTCTTGAACATGATGCTTAAAAGGTCTACAATTCGCTATGTTATGCCCCGGTGCTCCGGAGTGGAACTCACAATGGGCGCCCGCATCGTAGCCTGGTGGAGGCGTCCCTGTCAAGGGTGCCAAAGTTCGAGGTTCAACCACTTGAAGTTGGAGCAAGAGTTGCGCCAACTGAGCATAATCCATCGGGATTTCCTCTAAGATTCTGCTAGGTAGCTTCATCCTTTGTCTTCTAGGGTTATCCTGAGAAACCAGACGTGGTCGCTGACGGGAAACGTTTTGAGCTTTACGCTGTGCAGAGGATCTTTTAGGCCTATCATGCCTGTGTGCAGGTTCTTCAGACACCTGAGGAGCGAGTATGTCGGCTGCAGCTTCGAGCATTTGCTCACATTCTCTTCTGAGTATGCTCTTCAACACATCTGGCATCAGGCCCACCTGACTCTTCTGTTGGCTGTTCTCCTCTTTGAGCGCCTCTTGATTCCAGCGCAATGCTTACATGTCCCCCATAACCTGCCTCAGCTGGCTCTAAACGTCCTTCAGTTCTACTTGTATCTGTTCCATTGCTCGGGTCGACCTGAGACAATCTTGAAACAACCTGTAAACACAAGGGGTTAAAAAAACGGCCCGAGGTACCTGTTATGCAAATGATTCATGCAAATGCAAACGTGTGTCGGTGCCTTGTGGAGATTCCCCCCCCCCCCCCCCCCGATCCTAGTTTCCAAGACAACTAAAGTCCAACATCCAATCATGGAAAGAAATCCTCATATATTTATCTGAAACACCCGCGCGGGCAGCGTACACCTGTAATCAAAGGTGTGACCCCAACCAACAAGCCTGGCGGTGGTCAGCATATCAATGCATAAAAGATACAAAGAAATACAAAGAAATCAAGTGCGGTTACGGGCACAGAAATCCTCTAATAACTTCTTCGTAGTGGGATGGTCAGGCTGAGTGAGCAGACCCTGGATCATCAAATCCCTCTGCCTGATGGTATCTGGGAAGTCCTCGGCAACATCCCTATAAACACCTTCTTCAGAACGGTTTTCCACCCTACTCCTCTTAGCATCAGCTCGGAGTTGACAATCTTGTAGATTCGCCTTGGTTTCAACCAATCGGTATTGGACGTCTCGTCGAAGTGAGGCTTCAGCCTTAATCTTCTTGTCCTTGATCTCAATCTGGACCTCTAGCTCGGCTATTCGCTGCTTCAGCTTTTCCTCTTGCTCTTTGTACTTGGTTAGGGTGTTGCTCCACAACGTCTCGTACTTGGATAACTTCAGGTACACCCTATCCAAATCTTGCTTTTTGGTGGTCAACACGCTGTGCACTGCCTTCAGGTCTAACCCAAGCCGTTCTCTAGAGTCAGTCTCCTTGGTCAAACTAGCGCCCAAATGATTGATCAATTATGTTTGCTTCTTGCAGGTGTATATGGCTTCGTTTTTCTCGCTCCGGAGTTGAGCGATCTCTTTCTCCAACTCTTCGTTGGCTTTTCGTAGCTCTTCCTTCTCTCGGAGTACCTGGTTGAACTTCTGAATATCAAATATGGTAGGTGCTTTGTACACGGGAGGATACAATGGTTCCACTGCAAGAAACAACATTAGAAACTTGGTGGCTCTTTCTCGGACCCAATCCACGTATGGATCAAAGGCCTTATTCTTGTTTTTTCCTAGCAAAACGTTTCCCTTTCGGTGAATTTTGCTCCAAGCATTCTCTACCTTAGCCAAAGTGTCACCTTCAAGCAACCCCGTGAGATACAAAGATTCCTGTATCTCTTCCTCTTCAGGAGGACCTCGTAGTGCATACCCAAATTGTCGTAACAGCAGAGAGGGGTTGTAATTGATACATCCATTCCTTCCGACCATGGGGACGTTAGGAAAGCCACAACAACTATGCACAATCTCTTTGCCCATTATATCTCTATCAAACCAGATAATATTGTCAGCAGACAAACCCATCAAATGTGCAGACCAGGGTGAAGACTCAGCAGAATCAATGAACAGACCCGTCTTAGGAAGATGGCTAGCAAACCACTTATACAGTAAAGGAGCACAACATGCCACGTTCTTCCCCTTTCTGTTTTCATTCTTGCTGTGAACTAAATGGTAGACATCTCCGAGGAGAGTGGGCACTGGATTCCCGGAAGCAAATATGTGGCAAGCATCCATACCTATGAAGTCCGGATGACTTGGGAATAACACGATCCCATAAATGCAAAGGGCTAAGATGGCATTGAATACAGCCCAACAACCCTTCTTGGCAAACTTTCAGGCCTTTTCCATCAGGAAAGGCAAAGAGAAACCATAAACTCCAATCTTTCTGAACAACATCCCCTTCAACTCTGAATCATCTACATGAAGAGCAGTAGCCAAATTACCCAAGTTAGGCTCACCATCAACATGGTAATAAGGCATCTAATTCAACAAAGGTACCCCCCAGCAAGTCAGAATACTCTTCCAAGGTCGGAGCTAGGATATAGTCTGGAAAAACAAAGCATCTGAGTTGCGGGTCGTAAAACTGCAGAAGAGCGTAGAGGTCGTTCAACTCGTACGTAGAAAGCTTACACACAATACCCAGAATTCTTCCATAACTATTTCTGAAATCCTCCATCACTCTCTTATCAGCTAAAGAAATCAAAGCCCGTAACTCTCGGATGTCAGGTGTTGGTAGCTTGTAAGTCACAGTCTTCTTCAGAGATGCCATATCAGCCATGAGGATCAAGATCACTAGAACCAGGGGAGCAATATGCACCTGCAACACAGACACACATTAATGATATGCAAATGAGGATGCAAACAATGCAAAATGCAATCATGCAGCAGGAGATCAAGATGACTATGTTGTTGAGGAGAAGGACCAAAACTCTGCTCTGTCAAGAACAAACACATCTATGATGATAAGAACCCTCTGACCAACAATGTTGATTCACTATCAAGAAAACCAGGTTGTCTGAAAGTTAAGTTTCCTGTAATAACCCGACCCTGCTCACAGGTGTGGACCTAATCATGGAAAAGGTTCGGCATCCTATGTGTTTCCCAGCGTCACAGACTTTCATGAAATGATGATACGCTCACCATTTCTGGTTTGGCATCATCACTCCCTGAAGAGGTATCACTTAGCTGAGTCACAAATGATCGGTCCCTAGAGTCGACAATCCTCAGATCCAAAATCTCCTCGAGTCCAAAGGACCGATAGGAAGTCATCAAAGAGAACCTCGTCTGAGTGTGAATTATATGGAAACTGATGCAAGCAAAGCAAGCACGTCCGCCACTAATCCACTTTAATACTATGTATGCTCTCAAGCCTGGGTCTGGCTTATCACCCATCAGAGCCCCCTCCCACAACAGCACAACAAATAATCATATTATACTGAAAGTAAAGTGCGGAAAGTAAAACGCGATAAATAAATGCAAACCCAACAGATAAACACGCAAGCGCTAGGACTGACTCGCATAGG
The DNA here is from genome assembly GCA_963859935.3 of Lathyrus sativus. Lineage (NCBI taxonomy): Eukaryota > Viridiplantae > Streptophyta > Magnoliopsida > Fabales > Fabaceae > Lathyrus > Lathyrus sativus. The sequence continues at coordinate 501,003,391 of OZ012735.1, forward strand.
GGACGTTGGGTCCCCAGCAGAGTCGCCAGCTATCGCTACCGCGAAAATAAGGTGCCGGCAGAATAGAAGAGTCGCCACCTTTTGTTATTTATCCCTCAGAAAGGGAAAGGAAACGATCGGAAAAACTTGACGAAAAGGTATAAGACAAGGTCATCGCAACCATGTCAGGGTTCGGGAGTCGGTTACGCAAGGGGAAGGTATTAGCACCCCTCATGTCCGTTGTACTCAACGGGATCCATGCTTGTTGTGTTTATCTGACGGGTCGGTTTTATCTATCTACCTATCAATACTGGCCTGAAAAGAAAAGAAAAAAATGACTCGGCAAAGCATCGCGCTTTATGCCTACGTATTCTCATCAGAGAACGAGAAATCAGAGTCAACATAGTTCGCCAATACGTCAGTATTGTGCCTACGTACTCTCAACAGATATGAGAGATCAGAGCTTACGTAGTTCGGGATAATACGGGTTACGGGGGTCAGATTCATCTATTTTTCCGAGTAGGGTTAACAAACAGTTCCAGCAGTTTGGTGTATGCAACTCGCTCGTCAGAGACCCGTGCGTTACCGTTTGCGGTAGAACTGAGAGTTAACAACATTCTTTTTTATGAAAACATTTTCCTCGGATTATGGGCCCACGGGGCAAAAGAGGTTTGAAGTTTGTTTCTGTATTTTACAGAAGAAGTTTTTTTTTATAGATGTCTGTAGTTAGTACATCTCTAGAGACTATGACTTAGGAGCGAATGCGTCGCATATCGTCCGAAGGACATATACTAAACACTCTAGATGATTGAGAGGAGACCGCTCAATTATCATTTCCCAAGTAGCTTAAGGCTCGTAACGCACTTGTACTAACTTGTCTTTATTACGTTTTTTACTGTTGTTTTAAAGAGAGAAGAGAGAGGACAACTAAGGGGAAACTATCAAGCCCTAATGTTGTCATGCCAAGGATTCATCCTATGGTTGAGGTTTGAAACAGGGAACTCCTAGATGTTATCATGCATAGGTTTCAACCTAAAGTTCTGTCATCACTTCCTTATCAAAGGAAGTGAGAGTCCTAGGGGATCATGTCAATGGGATACAGAAAACAGACAAAGCATCAGCTAAACAGATAAACAGAAAGGAAAACAGTAAAGATGCAAATGCAATGCAGCAATACAAGCAAAGGGAGACTCACTCAACCTCTTAGCAATCAAGCAAAGAAAACAGACAACAGTAGACAAGCAAAGGGAGCTCAGCTCAACCTTTATATGCAAATACGTCAATTAGAAAAAGAAAAACAACACACAAGTAAGGGGAGGATCACCTCAACCCTTAAGGAAAACAAGCAGAGGGAGACCCACTCAACCTCTTAATGCAATCATGCACCTACACTTAGACTATCCTAAACATGAACTATCCTAATGCAACACACCACTCAATCATGAATGAAGGCAAGGAATCATGACAAATAAGGAATTCATTCCACAAGTATTCAAACAAGGCTTTTATCCTAAGGAAAGGAATTGAATGTTGGGAAGCAAGGGTAAGGTCCACAGGAACTTACCACAGGCACTCAACCAACTCAAAGGGATTTGGAGAATCTTAGAGGCTTGACTCCTTCAGGAGATGTGCAAAATTCCCCCCACAGGAGGGACTATGCTACCCCAAGAAGGTTCCTAAAAAAGATTGAATAAGAGAAGATTAGGAGAATGAAGATGGGAAGCAAGGTAAGGTCTACAGGAACTTACCACAGACACTCAACTAACTCCATTTCCTTAGAAAGCTTGCATAGATTCAACTCCTTTATGAAAATGCAATGAATTCCTCCACAGGAGGAAACATGCTCACAAGGAGGATCCTAATTAAGCAAGGAAGATTTTGAGGGAAACTAACCATATAGGAATAATCATCGACCTAACTTGAACTTCTAAAGAACCTCAATGATTACCTTCTAAGGATCACCTACACTAAGGGTTCAAAGGCTCTAAAGGGGTATCCACCTAATTTCTATTATATCAAGAAAGGATATGAAACTTAGAATCATCTAATGCTCACTTAAAAGACTAATCTATGAAGTTAACCTAGTTAGGGTCACCTAAACTATAAGCAATTTGCAAAATGGGGGAATAATAGAAAATCAATTCTAAAAATCTTAAGGAAAATCCTAGATTATCCTACATGGGTTAGGGATCTATGGTACAAAAACCAGGGGCAAAACCTACTCCTAAAGGTTTTAATAAAATCTAAACTCAAAGGGTGTGCTAAAGGGAATCCATCATGGAATGCTCCTAAATATCTATCTCAAACTCCTACTTAGAATCATCTAAAAATATACAACAAAAATCACCCAAACCTATTAAGGAGTCTATAACAAGCATGCAAAATTTCAGCATCAAATTCCAAAGCATGAGCTAGCAATAAAATTAGCAAATAAACTACTCATTTTATGCATTTTTAATCAACTATTAAAAATATAAAAATGAACATTAAATTGAAAACAACACCAAAATAAAATCCAAAGGCATGGAAAAATCAGGAATTAAACAAGGATCACCCACATATTTTTTTCATAATTTTCTGATCATTATTCTAATTAATATGAATTAAAATCAATCAATACAATTAAAGAAAATAGAAAATGAATAAAAGAAATAAAAAGAATTCAGAAAATATCATAGTTGTTTGATCAGATTACCATTCAACAGATCCTAGGGGAAAGAGAGTGACACGCGCACGCTGACTGGGATTAATGATGCGTTGTGTTTTGATGTGTAATCAGGTGAGTTCAATTGACTAAGGTATACCATACTCCCTAATCCTGGCTTTCCAATTCAAAAGTAGTACAATCCAAGAGCTTACAGCTTGCCACATCATGAGTCAGGGTCAACACTATCCTCAGGACTAATCTCACGCGTTGGATACTAAGACTTAGTCAATTAATTCAAACAAAATCAACGGCCTGTGTGCATCTTCTCCAATGGAACTGAAAAAGGGGGGGAAGCCATTCGTGGTGGTCGGAGAAGAGCTCCACCGTTTTCTCTGGCGAGAGCAACAATGCTCTGGATCCAAACTCAACCAAACTTAATGGAAATTACACGTATCCACTCATCTCCTCATCCTAAGCATGAATCTCTCATCCAATTCTTGAAATCCTTCATGAATCTCTAAACACGATGCTCAATAGAAAAATCACCATTTCCAAAATTATCATCAAACTCCAAATTCTCTCCATAGAACTCTTCCTCACCTCTCAAGGATCACTCTGATCTATCCAATTCATCCTAACTCTCAAGAATCAGCTAGATACAAGTCTAAACAGAAATGTCATCCAATCCTAAATCACCTCTAAACCTCAAGATTTCAATCCTGAAACGATCTAGGTTGCATCTATAACCTAACCACATGCTCAATTCATGCTAAACAAGCCTAAATCAAGGGAAATTTTGAAGGATAAAAACCTGAATAGAAGCTTGAAATTGGAGGTGCTAGCGTGCGAATCTTGATGCCAAATGTCGCTACCGCGAAAATAAGTTGCCGGCAAAACAGAAGAGTCGCCACCTTTCGTTATTTATCCCTCGGAACGGGAAAGGAAACGATCGGAAAAACCTGACGAAAAGGTATAAGACAAGGTCACCGCAACCATTGTCTGGGTTCGGGAGTTGGTTACACAAGGGGAAGGTATTAGCACCCCTCACGTCCATCGTACTCGATGGGATCCACGCTTGTTGTGTTTATCTGACGGGTCTGTTTAACTATCTACCTATCAAGGCTGGTCTAAAAATAAAAGAAAATGACTCGGCAAAGCGTTGCGCTTTATGCCTACGTATTCTCATCAGAGAATGAGAAATCAGAGTCAACGTAGTTCGGCTAACTACGGGTTACGGGAAAGGTGGCTCGCCAATACGTCAGTATTGTGCCTACGTACTCTCAACAGGTATGAGAGATCAAAGCTTACGTAGTTCGGGATAATACGGATTACGGGAATTCAGATTCATTTGTTTTATCGAGTAGGGTTAACAAACAGTTCCAGCAGTTGGATGTACGCAGCTCGACCCTTGGAGACTTAGGCGTTACCGTTTGCGGTAGAACTGGGAGTTAACGACACTCTTTTCTTCAAAAAAGCTTCCTTTGAAGTATGGGCCCACGGGGCAAAAAGGTTTGAAGTTTGTTTTCTGTCTTTTACGGAAGAACTGTCTTTTATGGATGTTTGCAACCAATATCGTACTAGAGACTATGACCTGAGAGTGAATGCGTTGTATGTCACCCAAAGGGGGCCGTACTAAACATCCAAGCTGTCGAAAAGAAACTCTCCGACAACCCTTTCTCAGATAGCTTAAGGCTCGTAATGTACGACGTCAGTTAACCTTTATTAATGTATTTTTTAATTTGTTTTGAGATGAGAAGAGAACGAACAGGCTCAACTAAGGGGAGACTATTAAGTCCTAATGTTGTCATGCCAAGGATTCATCCTATGATTGAGGTTTGAAGCAGGGAACTCCTAGAAGTTATGCATAGGTTTCAACCTAAAGTTCTAATCATCACTTCCTTATCAAAGGAAGTGAGATTCCTAGGGGATCATGTCAATGATAAACAGAAACAGATAAAGTATCAGCTTAAAAAGTAAACAGTAAACGACTGTAAAATGCATGCAATGCAAGTGAGGGAGGAAATGTGTGTGGGGCATCAGCCTCCACAAGCTCATCTCAACCTCAAGCCAGATATGAATAACTGCAATCATACAAAGGAAATAACATGCTATCAAGCAACATATGAGTAACTGTAATCTTACAGAGGAAATGAAGTAAAATGCCATCAAGCAAATAACAAACCACATAGGCAAGGGTGCAGGGCTCTACCGAATACCCGCAAGCAAAGCCATACAGTAAAAATACAAGCAGAGGGAGCAACTCAACCTCTAGTGCAATCATGCTCCTAGATTAAATCAATCTAAATATGAACTTATTCTAATGCATCAAGCAAATCAAACAAGTCACATCAATACAGTTACACAACAAGCAAACAAACAGGAAAGAAAGCAGATCAACAGCCCCCACAGCTTCACAGCAAAGCAATCCTCTGACAGCAGTTCAGTCCTCAGTCCTCAATTACTCTTCAAGTCTTTCATCTTTAATAGCAAGTGTCAACTTGCTTCTTCAGGCTTCTAATACATCAAACATAAGTATCAACTTATTCTCTCTTCCTCAAGCCTCAGCTCTTCAGTAAACTCCACCTTCAGGCTTCACTCCAAATATCAAGTATCAACTTGTTTCTCTTCATCTACAAGCTTCAGCTTCTCAGAGTAATCTTCAAACACAAAGAAGTATCAACTCCATCCTTCAATCTCTTTAAGCAAGGAACTCCATCCTCTAACAAGGGAGAAAGATTCATCCATCAAGAGCAAAGTTTGGATGATTGGTAGCAGAGTGAAGACCAAAGGTCACCACTATGCCTCCTATCATCAGAGAAAGGGACCCTCAAAGGTTCTACCAACTTGTAAAGAGCCACACATCCTACAAAAGGAGGGATGAGGCATTTACAAGGGGACCTTACATCATAGGTAAGAATGGAAGTGATCAACATCTTCCATGTTTATGAAGGAAGAGAATCTATCTAGAAGCTCTGCCTACAAAATCCTAATCTTAACACCTAATCAACACTACACCAAAAGAAGGGAAGATCTTCACATCCAAGCTTCTTCAAGCAATACATGGTAGCCCAAGCTTATCTTCATCATCATCCAAGAACAAGCAAAGCAAAACCCTAATCTAGGGGAACTAAAGAAGTCATTCTAGTTGAATTAGTGCATTAGAATCATCTAAAGCCAACATCTAAACTAAAATTAAACAAAAATAGTAAACTACATTGTAAATTCCTACAAAAATTCCTAAGGGATCCTAATTCAATCATGAATCTACCATACAAAAATCAGAGGTTGAATCATCCACCAAGTTCTAAAAATAAAATCTAAACCACAAGGTATCAACCATAAACCCTAAAAATGGAGCTCTTAAAGTTCCAACCTAGAACTACCACTTATATTCATTAAAAAAATGTGAGAAAAATCTATGGGGAGTATGCATATCTATGCTAGCTACTCACAAAAAATCAAGGCCAAAATCATCATCACATGATCAAACCAAATTCAACAAAATCAAGCATCAAACATGATTATTTTAATGTCAATTAAAATGTAAAAATGCATATAAAATCAGAAAATGCATGAAATAATAATATTTTTTATCTAAAAAATACTAGATTCAATCATGAATCCATAGTAAAAAGAATGGGATTAATTGAGTTATTTTTCCATTTTTTATGAATTAATCAATAACCATGAATAAAATGAAAAATGAAATGAAAATCAAAAGAAAAATAACAAACGCGTGGTGTGGATAGCAAGAAAAATCAGTTCATTTTAGGGTTGGGCCCAAAAAGGGGGTGCTGATAGCATCTATGACTTAAGCCCAAAATCATCAGATTAATGAAATGCTGCGTTTCATTTTAGTTCAGAAATCCTTCACAAATTTCCTTCACGCGTGGCCGTTGGATGGGGTCTTCAGTCCAAGTCAACCCAAGATCTAATGGCTCTGGGATCATCTTCCCCAATTTGAATCTCTGAAACTCAGGCCACCTGCGCGCCAGAGTCACCGCCGGTGACATTTTCCGATCAACATTCCACAACCCTAGCTTTCTATAGAATCCACCATAGGCCACGATTCCTTGATGAATCTTGTTCAAAATTCCCTCAGGAATCCATTCATGCCTTTAATTCATTCTAAAACCTCAAGATTCGCAAGAACACCATCTCACCCGAAAATGGCAACAACCCCAATTGGTCACTAACTTCCAAATTTATGATCCATAAACCTTCCTACTCCATTCTACTATGCATCTACCACACTAATTCCTCTTAATTCTACTTAATTTAAGCCATAGAACAAGAATTGCATACCTGGTAAAATTGAGCAAACAGAGGGTTTGAATCTTCAAATCCACCTTCAAGAGCTTGCAGAATCCTTCACTAGCCTCTAACCAAACTTCTGTATGCAATGAAAAGAGTTGAAATGCTCTGGATTCTTGAAACCAATTCTGAGTTGCAGATGAAAAAATCTTAGAGCAAGAACACTATTCAGCCACGAATTTGCCTTGATTATGATCTAGAATCACTTACTAGCATCCATGGAAGTGATTGCACTCAAGAAAATGGATGGAAAGTGAAGAAAATAGTGTAACCAAATTCAGTTACAAGCAAGAAATTTTCAATCTCAATCTCTATTCTCTCCTTCAATTATCACCAACCTTTGATCTGAACCCCTTCTACATCATATATAGAACATGTATGGATGATCTAGAAAGCTCTAGATCCCTCTAATGAGAAATTCAATATCTCATGTCATGGAAAGTTTAATCTCATGGTGTGTTCATAACAGCTCATGTTGGCAGCTTGTATTCACCCTCATTCTCTTCCAATTTCTCTCCTAATGGTATTTTGGATGTGTTTGGATTGAAAGGAGCTTTGGTCATGCCTTGAATATTGGTTTGGCAAATGCTACTTATGATGTAAGTAACTACTTTTCAAAGCAAGTCCCCAAATTAACCCTCAAGTCAAAATTGTGGCAATACCAATGTTCTTAAAATGTGTTTTAGAATCAAAATGACATATTACATGCCTTGGTTTGGACATGTAGATCAAAAATCCCAATTTCCATCTTTTGTTCATTTGAAAGTCATCCTTATTTTAAGCCATTTTTGTGATTTTGAGCTACAAGTAATTCCAACCTCTCATGACCCCTTGGTTAGCCTTAAAACATCATTTTGAACAAGTTTGATGTTGAAAATTTTCTCATTTGAAGCTTGCAAATAGGAGTTATGGCCTTATGATTGAAATGACCTATAATCTCCAAATGACCAAAATGCCCTTGACTTGTCAAAGCCATAACTTGAGTTCTACAAATCCTATCAAGGACTTCTAGTACTCTCTAGAAAGCTAAGAGGATAAGGAACAACATTCATGTTGACCAAAAGTCCATAGGAATCATCCTTCTAGGGAAAACGTTTCATGCAAGTTGGACAACTTTCAAGCTCCAAATTCACATACCTCAGATGACCTGTAACTTGTCAAAGTCATAACTTGAGTTCTACAAATCCTATCAAGGACTTCTAGCACTCAAATTAAAGCTAAGATCATGATCTACAACATTCATGTTGGGGGAAAGATGAGATGACAATCACATCTTGAGCTAAATTACCTTGAAGATAGGGGTCAAACTAGGGGATTTTACACTGTCAAACCTTAGAAACCCTAGCTTGAAACTTCTCAAACTCTTCAATCATGACGAGTTGACCTTAGAACCATCCCTATAACATCTCAATGCATCAATCCATGATCACCTGGCTCTTGGATTAGGTCTCAACCTTCTCCAAATCATCAGTTGACTTAGGGTTGACCCAGTCAAACCCTAACTGCACCAATCATGGTTGAGTCTTCTTAAACCTGCACAATGACCTGTCTAGGCCTCAAAGTGATCTTCAACACTTCTCATGAGCTCTCTCAAGACCTCAAGTCTAACTTCATGGCTTCAGAATCATCTGATGGCTTCCCACAACTCTCAAGTTAGGAGACACACCTACTTGGTTTCAACCACTCTCTCTGAGGATCTTTTAACTTCTCTGACAAGGATATCGACCCTTAAACACTTGAGTAAGCCCCTTAGCTAGCTTCAAACTCTTGTGTAGCTCTTAATTGATGCTCATATCTCTT